>CM047881.1:12287484-12890592 GCA_026212405.1 Petrea volubilis | reverse complement strand
CCCTTCACACTTGTATAAATCATGTTACAAAGAGTAACATTTGTAATCATCAGTTTACCTAGGATTTGATTCATGGGATTAGGGTAACAACTAAGGGGAATTAGAGTAACACTTGTATAGTGTAGACTACCACCTATCCATTGAGTTGGAAGATAACCATTAATACTAATTAATGTTATAAAATATAATAATGCCATTCCTTAGTATAAGAACTATAAATAGAAGACTTTGTCCTTTATTCACAAACACAAACACACACACTGTCATACACACACGGTACATACATGTATATATATATATAGTGCACATGGACACACATACAACACAAACACAAACACACTCCCTACTAGCTATACACACACACTTCACGTCACACACACACACAATTCTCTTCACACACACACACGGTGCACATACACACACACACCCACATATCTATATTTATATAGTATTCTCTATACACACACACACACACAAATATATATATAAATATCAAGAAGGCTAGTTTAAGGTAGGAATTTCCTTAATTACATAAGTTAATTTCTAGTGCTAGTTTATCATTTTATTATCATGATATTATGCTTCATTATGCTACTTTAAGTTATTAGAAATTATGTTTCTAGTTATATTCATATCTTATGTTCATGTATGTTTATTATTCCAAAATATGCTATTTGTTTGCTTTTATATATAAAGTTGTAAGCATGGAAGTATGTTCTTTATGGTGACAATATGTGGAACTCTTTATTTGTGCATGCCGGGCCCAAATGTGTTTTCGGTGTGGATGGGGCTGAGTTCGGTCGGGCGGCAATGGGCTTGTCGGTCTTAAAACAGTTCTCGCCATCCATCCCATCTTGCATGGACGGAGTGTTCCATGTATTGGTATTGTTGTAGGGAATTGGCATAATCTCGAGATATAGCCACCGATGTGAACGGATGGAATTGATGTCGACGGATGGAATATTGGGGATTAATGATGTGAACGGTTGGAATATTTTGATATGGGAGATATAAGGGAGTCACCAATAGGTGACTCGAAAGGTAGTAAAATGTGAAATATTATGTGATACACTGTGATTATGTGCAGTTACTATACACACGAGCACCTTATGTTATTAAGTGAAAATTCCTTACTCAACGTGTATGTTGATCATTTCTCTATATGATAATTTTAGCCGAAAAGGAGGTGGGAGTTACTAAGGATGATAGCGAGGAACGGTTCGGCGCCTTTTGCTAGTCGGAATTAAGCTTGATATTTTGTATTTTGGAGAGGCCGATATTTTGTATTTTTGAGAGGCCGTGAGGTTATAAACTTTTGTATTACTATGTATTTTGCACACTACTCTGATATATTTTCAATAAAATAAGTATAGTTTCATGTTTTAGTTGGCTATGTTTTAATGAATTAGTTAAAGGGCCGCGGGTCGTTACAGGGGATGCGGTTTATGTCAAGCTTTAACCATATAGGCAGGTTTCTGTAAGGACACAGCCGTTTCATAAGTTGTCTCCACGTTATTTTGGGCCATTCAAAGTGTTGCAGCGGATTGGCTTGGTGGCTTATCGCTTGGAACTTCCTGTAGGCGCTAAGATACACCCAGTATTCCATGTGCCACAACTGAAGAGGGGAAGGGGAAACACACCATATAGTTCACACTTACCTATACAAATCACATCACACGGACACGTTCTTTTAACTCTTGAGAAGATCTTGGACAGACGGTTGGTCAATAGGTATAACAGACTAGTGACTCAAGTTCTTGTTAAGTGGTTTAATGCAGGCGATGACAAAATTCCTGGGAAGATCTGATGCAGCTCTAGCAATGGTTTCCAGTGTTTGACCCCTTTGCACAGCTGACATCCTTGTGGACAAGGATGATTTCAAGAGAGAGGCAGTTGTTAGAGACCAAAATGTTCACCGGGAACACATGCAAGATCAAGGTTTTGTACATAAGTAAAAGGGAAAAACGTGAAGGCAAACAAAAAGGAAAAAGAAGATCGCACAGGTAAAATGATACATTTTTATTAGTAAAGTCGTGATTACTGTGTGGGAATAGAGAATAAGAAAGGCGCGTTAAAATTGTAAACGCGTTTCCCCAATTGTTAGTCACACATTTTAGTTAGCAGCTTAGTTAGTCTTAATTCAAAAATTAGTTAGATTCGTTGGTTATAAAAACTCAGAAGAACTCTCATGTAATTCATATGATCATTCTTAGTGAATTATATGTTGGTTCTCCAGTCCTCTCTCTCTGTGTGCGTGGGTTTGTGTGCATTTTGACATCTCAGGGATTTTTTATGGCTTTAATCCTCTAGATCAATTTGTGTAACTCCTTCTCCTAGCGTTTTTGATCTTACGCCGTGTTAATGTCTATGAGGAAATATTTGTTGGGTTATTGATCACGGTTGTCAACACGACAGAAGGAATAGGTGGGAAGCAACTAGCGAGGCGACAGTGCACTTGAGAGGTTTACATGTTACACTATGGAGTATGGAGATCCTGCTCATGTGCGAACGCGACGTTTTAAGGAGGCAAAGTCATGGGAATTAGGAAGTGATTAAGAGCCCATTTCAATAAAGTTGTTTCAGAAAAGAAAAATACTTTCCAATAAAGAAAAACCTTAGTTAAAAAAATTAGTGTTGTACATTTTAAATTATTGGAACTAAACATAAAACTCTTTAGTGTGAAAAAAAGGTTTAAATATACAAAGCACATTTTGACAAGTATTTTTCATTTTTAACAAATTTATCCGAGCTATTTACACTTGTTAGGGTTGAGCATCACTTTTAAAATATCATCCAAACTACCCAAATAACACCAAATCGAAACATTTTTCGATAAATCTTTTGGAAAGGAAAAATATTTTTCATAAAGAAAACTTTTAGTGAAAAATTAGCATTTAGTTGGATTTTTTTGGAAAAAAAATTAGAAAAAAGTTAAAATGTGGAATAATTTAAATTATTGCAACTAACCTAAATTGTTTAATTTAAAAAAAGTTCTATCATAAAAATTTATATTCTTGTGAGAAGGTTTCACATGTGCTTTAATGTATCAGGACTCTAGAATCGATTTGATTTCTTATTGAGTCAAAATCCTAAATTATGTTAAATTGGGGAGAAGACTTAGGCTATTTTAAAAATTTTTGAGTCATAATTGCCTATTTGTTTGTCCAACATAGCACTTGAGTCCCCCCTTGAGCCTACATTATGCTTAGTTCTCTTGATAGCCACATTATAAGCCCAAAAGCACAATGTCTACATATCCTAATCCTTTCCATGTACTACACTTGAATTGTAATTATTGTTGGAGTTATGTAGTGAATATGTAGAATTATAAGGGGATTAAGTGGAGGGTTGTATGTAGTACTTAAAAAATAGTTAATTACATAATTGATAAAACTAAAAAACTCAACCAAAAAAAAAAATCCTAAATCTCTCATCTTCATTCTTTGCCCCCCACCCCAACCCTGCCTCACCCAACCCCCCCCTACCAACCAGTGCTGCCCACCCCCTCCACCCCCCCAAATTCCCCTACTCCTGATCTAACGCCCCCCACCAACGCCCCCTCTTCAGTTGCTGTATATATGTATATATATATTTTTGTGTGTGTGTGTGTGTAAACCCCCCACTTCTCTCTCTCTCTCTCTCTCTTTGCTTACTCTCGATATATGTATATATATGTGTGTGTATGTATATATGAATATGTATATTAAATGTGTGTGTATATATATATGTGTGTGTGTGTGTGAATATGTATATATATATTAAATGCCATGTTTTATATTATTTTTCTTTTTTTAAATATAATGAGTTGGATGCCATTTGGATAAATGGAGGGAAACTGTCAAAAAAACCAAATTAATTTGACACATCACTGCCAAAATCACTGCCAACATGGCACTTTAGTCCAAAATCGGACTAAAATTGAAATTTTTGTAACAAGAGGACTAAAATTGAAAAATTCATACATAAAGGACTAAACTCAATTACCCCTTACTTACAGGACAAAAAAATACAATAATCCCTTTGACGTACTTCTAAATGTACTTTCCTTTGTAAATTGCCTTGGATATCTTCAAAAAAGGCCATTTTTGGGATTTTCTCCAAAGATTTGTTCTTGTTTGGGAAAAAGTACAATCAAATATTTTTTTTACTAAAGTGTTTATTAAAAAATAAAAAATAAATGCTTTGCTTGTTAAAAAAAAAAAACTCATCCAAAAACCTCAAATAATTTACAAGAATTAAATTATCAAGTGTAGGAAGATGATATGATTCTTGGAAAAGTTTCATAATTCAACTAATTAATAACCATTGTCAATGAACTCTTTGTTTGAGAAAACCAAATACGAACTTTTATTGTAAAATGGTGTTTCATCTCCTATTTCATAATTTATATTTTTGCTATGTGTTCAAAATTACTTTCTTAATAATATATATGGACTGAAATCTTTACACTTGACATATATTCATTCACTCAGGTAGGAGATCAAATAGGATTTAGAATAGAAAATCTCATGTATGAGGAAAAGACAAGAATCCTCTATTTAAAAATAGTATTTTATCTCATATTTCATATATAGTTTATATTCATATCATTTGTATAAAATTACTTTTTTAATTATATACTTAATTCGAGATCTTTACACTTCACATGTATACATTTATGAATTAAAACAGGAGATTAATATAGGTTTCGAAATAGAGCAATTGGTGTGATTAGGAAATAGTGTGTAATGAAATGAATATCTTAGTGTAGCCGAGTTACGCGGTCCAAATAACGATTTCCTAAAGTTGGGATGGGAGTAATAACTATCATGTAGAAAATATATTTATTTAATTAATTCCGTTGAAAGTTGAAACATTCAAGAGGGAAAAATTTATCCTGTACATCGACGGACCAAAGAAAGCTGCAACTGTCAACAATAAGACACTGTTCAAGCTAGAATATTCAGTAACAATGTCACCTGAGGGCATAAATGTCTAACACGTTCCATTATTTAAATCAAGATAAACTGACTCCGGCTTGCATCAAATCACAAACCTTTCTCTTGTCACAACAAAAACTGATAACAAAGAAACAGCTGATAACGCACCGCTTCCTTCTCCAAATTTGATCAGCCTGATCCCTCTCTCTCTCTCTCTCTCTCACACACACACACACACACAGAGCTATACATACACATTTACGTAAACACGAAAAAGGGTTTCGACAATGGAGGCCTTTGATGAGAGTACGTACATGCCAACAGACGATCACGTCATCGGCGGAGACGAGAACATTGCGCGACCCTTCGACGACGGAGGCATGCACTACGGCTTCAACGGCGACGGAGGCGGCGCGCCACCGCCTCCGATTGACGGGTTCATGATGAACGAGAACAATGACATGCAATCACCACGACAGGTGCAATCGCACGATGGTTACGGCGGGTTTGGAGGCTCGCCGTCGCCCCGGCATGGGTATTCTCCATCGCCTTTTGAGGCCGAGAACGGTGGGGATGAGAACGCGAAGCCGTACAATATGGCAGCGGACGATGAAGGGATTTTCACTTCGTCTGATGGTGGAGGGAGGCCGGTGCTGCCGGAGCCTAACCAGATGCGTGAGGAAGGCGCCGCTTTCCGCGAATGGCGACGGTGAGCTTTTCGGAATTCTAATGTTTTGTATTGTTTTTAATAGAATTGATGATTTTGTGCTGTGTATTTTATGTGGGCATTAATCTTGTTCGAAAAGAATGTAGCTGGCCTGAGATTGATTGCTTTAAATCAATGCTTGGCTGAATCAATTGTAATATATATATATATATAGTTTTATCTATGTTGTATATTTACAGAGAGTGACCAATTATATAATGTCAGTAGTATGAAACTAACATATAACAAATACAATATATGACTTGTAACGTGAACTATTGAGTTGATCTAAACCTGATCCAAGGAAGAATTGAGCGGACCGAAGTATTGGTCAGCTCTTTCTTTCTTTCTTTCTTCAAGAATATCAATTGATATCGATGATGAATTAGCAATAGCCAATGTGATCTAGCTAACTCAATTCATGAACTTGAGAATTATGAGGTCTTTGATTCCAATTTTGGTCTTCTTTCTACTTCAACAATAGGTTTTTCAATTATCTATGATATAACAGTTTGATTTATAGCAATAAGTAATGATGAACATTAACCCAAACAACTCATAAACCGCCAAAAATTGTCATTTTTGGCGGGAGTTGAATCCAAGGTTTCGTAGTCACTGACACGCTAGATGCAGGACTTAAGCTTGTTGAAATATTGTTGGACTTGAGATTGCATTTTCTTGAAGTATGTGATGTCAAGTTTAAGCAAAAAGACATCAGGCCCTGGCAGTGTTGAATTTCTTATTAGCAACTTAAACTTTGGTGGGAAGTTATAAAATGGAATGTGTCTGGTTTAGCCCTGTTCACTTAATACTTTGTTGAGGAAAATGTTTCTTTGCGAACATTTCATGTATTTTTTGGAGTTTATCCATGTTGTAATATTGGACGAATCAATGCAAGTCATAAGAAGAGTACAATTTTTATTCAATACATAAGCTTGATTGAAATGTTGTGGGTGTTTGCAACAGCTTAGAAAAAATATTTTGCTGCTTTTAGTTTCAAAAAAATTACTTTAAGTGTTTGGTTTTTGCAACATCTTCTTAAATTAAGTTGAAAAAAAAGCGGAAGCTGAGAAGTTGGGAAAAAGCTTCTTCTAACAACTTAAAAGTGTTTCTTGGTATTTTTGTAAATAAATTGAACTTTTTCAACTGTTATCTACCAACTTTTGATTGCTTTTCATTTTTATTTTCAAACACTCTATACTTATACTAACAACTTTTAACTAATTTTCACTTTTTTTTTTTCAAACACTACCAATTTTAACTACTCAATTTTTTTTTAACTTTTTCAACAACTTCAACTTTTCCAAAACTAAAAGCAATCCCGAACACCCTCGTTGTCGGACTTAAGATTGCTTTATAATTGCGTGCTAATTATTATATCATCTCATACTCTTTCTTGCTAAGATATAATGTTAAGAGATTCTCATTCAAAAACTTGGCTTTTATGCATTTTTTGAATGATGATCATTATAGTATTAGTCCATAACTTTGTTGCGGAAACGTGGTGGGGGTAGTGTAGAAAAAGTATTCAAATTTAGCAGAGGGGAAGTGGAGAGGAGAACACACTCTAATTTTCTCTACTCAATCAACATTTCTATTTCACTCAAAACTTTACTAAACACTTTTACAACTCTTTTACTTTCCTAACTCTTTCACTCATTCAATCACATTCACTCACTACACACACTCTACACAAAATGCATAAACATGATCACTATTTATACTAGTCTCCTAATAAGTGACATGACTCTTAGAATACTAATTGCATAGGTTACAAAACTTAATTATTGAAATTACTTTTGTAACTCCCAACCGTTTTTGCCACCACCATGAATGGCTCTTTGACTTCTCAAAATCAAGATTAATTTCTCATTTCTCAACACGCCCCCCTAAGCTTGATTCTCTCATTCCGAGGCGACTCTTTAACTTCTCAAACACTTCTCGTTTGAGTGGCTTTGTAAAGATATCAGCAACTTGATTTTCGATTTTGACATACTTTACTTGCACATCTTTCTTAGCAATACTCTCCCGGATGAAATGGAATCGGGTGTCAATATGTTTACTTCGATCATGGTAAACCGGGTTCTTTGCTAAAGCAATTGCTGACCTGTTATCGATATAAATCTCTGTCGAATTACTTTGTTTGACATTGAGCTCGTTGAGCAAACTCCTTAGCCATATTGCATGGCAAACTGTTGATGTTGCAGCCACATACTCAGCTTCACATGTTGACAAAGTCACTATTGGTTGCTTCTTTGAACTGCAAGTAAAAGCAGTTTTTCCATAGAAAAACACAAATCCTGTGGTGCTTTTACATCATCAACATCTCTTGCCCAATCACTATCGCTGTATCCAACCAATTTCATGTCATTAGTGGCAGGATAGAATAGACCATAACTCATTGTACCTTTGATATAGCGAAGTATTCTTTTCGCTACATTGAAATGATATGTCGCTGGGTTCTCCATGTACCGACTAACCATTCCGACAGCATAAAGGATATCTGGCCTCGTGCTCGTCAAGTACCTCAAACTCCCAATCAAACTTTTGAATAAGGTGGGATCAACTCAATCTCCATCGAGGTGACTTGACAACTTCTCTCCCACTTCGATTGGGGTGTTGATTGTCTTGCAATCCTCCATCTTGAATTTCTTTTACACTTCTTTGGCATAACCTTCTTGCGAAATAAAAATTCCAGCATCGCCTTGTTTCACTTTGATTTCAAGGTAGTATGACATCACTCCAAGGTCTGTCATCTCGAACTCCCTGGATATGTCCTTCTTGAACTCATCCATCATTTTCACATCGTTACCTGTAAATATGAGGTCATCGACATACAAGCAAACTATTAAGATGTTGCCATTTTCCATCTTGACATAGAGAGCATGTTCATGGGGGCATTTCTTGAATCTTTTCTCTTGAAAATATTTGTCTATCTGAGTGTTCCATGCTCTCGGTGCTTGCTTTAGCCCGTATAAGGCTTTCTTCAACTTCAACACCTTGTCTTCTTGACCTCGAATCGTGTAACCCTCCGGTTGTTCAATGTAGACCTCTTCGTCAAGGTAACCATTGAGGATAGCGGACTTTACATCCATTTGATAGATCTTCCACTTATTTTGAGCTGCTAACGAGATGAGAAGCCTTATAGTTTCCAACCTTGCAACTGGGGCAAAGACTTCGTCATAGTCAATTTCGGCTCTCTGCTTGTAGCCTTTTACTACGAGTCTTGCCTTGTAGCGCTCCACTTCTCCTTTTGAATTTCTTTTGATTTTGTAAACCCATTTCACTCCGATGGGCTTATATCCTGGTTGTAGCGAGATAAGTTCCCAAGTATCATTTCGTTTAATGGAATCAATCTCCTCATTCATGACCATCCTCCATTTAGGGCTTTCCGCTGCTTCTTCGAAATCAATTGGCTCCGTCTCTGCAAAGAGACAAAATAATGTATTGTTTTGATTCAATTCATTATATATTTCAGCAAACGATCTCTTCCTTCTAGGTTGATGCTGGATTCTGCATCTGCCGAATTTGATGTTGATTGTCCAGTCGGAGTGACTGGCTCCTCCACTTCGTCTTCCTTTTCATTCTGCTTTAGTTCCTCTTCGAATGGGTAAAAACTGTATTGTTCTTCTTGTTGCGAGCTCCAATCCCACAAGCTCTTCTCGTCGAAGTGAACATCACGGCTCACTTTGACCTTATTGTTAATTGGATCATACAACTTGTAACCTTTAGAGTTTTGATCATACCCAATAAAAATATACCTCTTACTCTTGTCATCTAGCTTACTCCTTTGTTGATCTGGAACATTCATATAGGCAATGCTTCCGAACACCTTCAAATAAGATATATTCGGCTTATATCCGCTCCATGCCTCTTGTGGTGTTTGATTCCACAAACTCCTCGTCAAACTCCTATTCGACAGGTATACATCATACTCTACAGCTTCTACCCACAATTATTTAGGCAAGTTCTTGCTCTTCAACATGCATCGGGCCATGTTCAAAATCGACCGGTTCTTTCTCTCTGCGACTCCATTCTGCTGATGGGAGTATGGATTCGTTATGGGGCGTCGAATACCCTCTTCGTCACAATATGCCTTGAACTCCCGCGAGATGAACTCTCCACCTCGATCGGATTGAAGTGACTTTATTTGGTAGCCACTTTGCTTTTCGACAAGCACCTTGAATCTTCTAAAGGCCGAGAATGCTTCTGATTTCTCCTGGAGGAAATACACCCATGCCTTCATACTATAATCATCAATGAACAAAATGAAATATTTGTTCTTACCAAGTGACGTCGGAGTGATAAGACCACATATATCGGTGTGAACTAACTCCAATGGTTTTCTTGCTCTTGTTTGCGACTCCTTAGGAAAACTGTAACGGTGTTGCTTTCCAACAAGACAACCCTCGTACAACTGATCAGGGTGGTCAATGGAAGGAAGTCCTTTCACCATCCTTTTCTTCGACATCAACTTAAGGCCTTCAAAATTTAGATGTCCCAACCTTAAGTGCCATAACCATGATGTATTTTCTAAACACGCCTTCAAGCATTTCACCACTTCGTTCTTGATGTTCAATAAGAACATCCTGTTGCTTGTCATAGGCACACGAACTAACAATACTCCTTTGTCATTTCGTAGGTAAAGGGTCATGTCTTTCATATGTATATTATTACACTTTATCCAAAAGTTAGCCTATACTCAAGATATTTGCCTTCATCCCAGGGACATAGTACACGTTCGAAATGAACTGATGATCCCCATTCTTCAATTGAATTAAAATTTTACCTCGTCCCTTAATAGAAATCTTTGACGAATCTCCAAATGAAATGTTTTCTGTCACTGAATTATCCATTTCGACAAACATGTGTTTGTGACCACACATGTGATTGCTAGCACCTGTGTCAAGGTACCAAGTGCTCTTTTCGCCTTCACCTTGTTGGTTGTGTACCAACAAAAGAGCGGTATTACCATCAGTTTTCTTTTCCTCAGCAAGGTGAGTGTTTTCCTTCTCCTCAATGGATTCATTTCGACACTCATAGGAATAGTATCCTCATCGATGACAGTGGCAGCATTCAATGTCTCTTTGATTTTGCCACCTTGTTTGAAATCTTCTACCTCGAAATCCACCTCGTGTCGGAGTGGATTCACCGTGTTTCGCTTCATTTTGATTGGTACTGTAGATACCTCATCCTCTGCAATGACCTCGTCCACGACCGTGATAAGGTGAGCGGCCACTTGGTCGATTGCTTCTGTCAACGTCATCTTTCTTTTCGTGGAGGTTCAATTGGCTCTTTGGCTCTCTTCTTCATTTTCTCTTCGTAGACGTGTAATTTGCCTACTAACTCATCAACTTTCATTTTGTCCACATCGTTAGACTCTTCTATGGCAACAACGATATGATCAAACTTTGAATTGAGAGATCGAAGTATCTTCTCAACAACTCGGGCATCTTCTTTCTTTTCACCATTGCTTTCAAGTTGACTTATAACCGAAAGTACTCTTGACATATAGTCAAAAACTGCCTCATTTTCCTTCATTTGCAATGACTCAAATTCATCTCGTAAGGCTTGTAACCTTACTTTCTTCACTTTATCAATACCTTTGAAGGTATTGGCTAAAGTGTCCCAAGCCTTTTTTGCAGTATTGGCTTGTGCAATCTTCTCAAAAATATTATCATCCATGGCAAGTTGGATGAACGGGAGAGCTTTCTGATCTCTTACCTTGGCCTCTTTTGCATTTTTCTTTTCTTCTCGACTTGCAGTTGCTAAATCTGCAAGCTCTTTGTATTCCTTTTCGACGGCATCCCAAACACATTGGCCTTCAAGGATTGCCTTCATTTGGATACTCCATCTTTCATAATTTTTTTTTGTGAGTTTTGGGAATGGAAAAACTCTTGTGGTTGCCATCACAATGTATCTCTTCAACGTGGTTTTTAACCTAGCTCTGATACCACTTTGTTGCAGAAACGTGGTTGGGGTGGTGTAGAAAAAGTATTCAAATTTAGGAGAGGGGAAGTGGAGAGGAGAACACACTCTAATTTTTCTATACTCAATCAACACTTTTATTTCACTCAAAACTTTACTTAAAACACTCTTACAACTCTTTTACTCTCCTTTCACTCACTCAGTCACATTCACTCACTACACACACTCTACACAAAATGCATAAACATGATCACTATTTATACTAGTCTTCTAATAAGTGACATGACTCTTAGAATACTAATTGCATAGGTTACAAAACTTAATTATTGAAATTACTTTTGTAACTCCCGACCGTTTTTGCCACCACCATGAATGGCTCTTTGACTTCTCAAAATCAAGATTAATTTCTCATTTCTCAACAAACTTGCTACTCTTATCTGTGCATTTCTTGTATATTGCCCCCATCTCTGAGATTTTCTTTAGGAAAATATGTAAATTTGAGACTTAAATCTTGCATGTTAAATGCAGCCAAAATGCAATTTATCTGGAGGAAAAAGACAAGAAGGAAAAGGAGATGAGGAATCAGATTCTTGCTGAAGCTGAGGAGTACAAACGCCAATTTTACGAAAAGAGGAACCAGAATTGCGAGAAGACCAAGGCTCAGAATAGGGAAAGAGAGAAAGTACTATCCAATATCTAATTTCATACTTTACTAAGAATAATTCTATAATTCATTTTATTTTCTGTTTTTTTAGCTTTACCATGCCCAACAAGAAAAGTTCCATAAGGAGGCCGACAAACAAATCTGGAAAGCAATAGCAGAGATTATACCTCGGGAAGTTCCCAACATTGAGAAGAGGAGAAGCAAGAAAGAAGAGGAAAAGAAACCTTCCGTTAATGTTATTCAAGGACCGAAGCCTGGGAAACCGACTGATATGTCGAGGATGCGCCAACTCATTCTGAAGCTCAAGCAGAAACCTCCACCCCATATGGTAACAACCCCCGCCCAAAGAAAAAATAGTATCTGTGATAAAAGAATGGCATTTGAAAATTATCAAAAAAGATATGCAGTGATAATACCTTTTTTGTTGTCATTAGTTACATCTATTAAGTGGCAATCATTTTTATATTGCCACTTTATATATGTTATGAAGGTGACAAGGTTTAGTGTTATCACTACTTACAATTGGTAAGATTTATGTAACAAAGATCTTCCTTGTGACCATATGGGTGACATTAAATTTTGTCACTATTGATCATTTTCGAGGCAACATTAAAGTTTTCGGTGCTAAACATATATATATATATATATATATATATATTTGCTGATAATTTTTACATAGTCACCTCGCCATTGATTTCTTTTTCCTCGTAGTGCCCCCCACCAGAGAAAAAGGATGGTAAGGACGCCAAAGACGGAAAAGATCCTAAGGAAGGCAAAGATGGCAAGAGTGAGAAAGATTCTAAGGAAGGCAATGATGCCAAGAATGGTAAAGCGGCAACGCCTAAAGCATCCAATAGTGCTAAAGACGGCAAGGATGGAAAGGGTGCTGCCCCAACAGCATCCCCGGCTAAAGGTGCAACAACCGGCGGTGGCACTCCTAAAACATCCGAGCCAGAAAGCAAACAAAATGCGGAGAAAGAGTCTTCCCTTCTTGGTTGATTCGTATAGAACCTCGTTTTTTTAAAAATTTAATTCTTACAGTTTATTATTTTCTCGTTACGTACTATGATCATATACCGGTGGAAGAGGTAGTAAGAGGAGCTCTAGTTTTGACATATAGGCACTGTGGTTAAATACTGCAGTGTGCCCTCTTCTAACTTGCTTTAGTTTTCTTCGCTTCCCTATAACGTGTTCTTGTTATTCTTGAATGGGCATTGATTGACTGATTTCTTATAGTTGACACTATTATTTACTGGTTGGAATTATGTTTCTTCTGCATTTGATAGTTGTTTGAATTTTGTTTTTGATGGTTTGGTTGTAAATTTTACTCTTAAATATTCAATTAAATCATTAATAATCAAATTACTCAAATTTCTGCATAAAAGTAAACTACCCCTGACTTGTTTGTGTGGGACTTGTGATAGTTTTGGTGTTGCTTCTTTAGCTTTTTTGACCTCAAAATTAGAAAGATTTTGATGTGTTGTTGATGTAGAGTGGATAAATTCAGAAATAACCGTCTGTTGTTGTGTGACAAGTCATAACAATTAGCAGTCGAGCAACTCAAATTTCTAAAATTGTAACTCATGTATCTAAAGCATGGTGCAGTCCTAGTGCGGCGTCATTCATTTTTGACTATGGGAGATATCTATACTATATATATATATATATATATTAAGCACGACGGCCTTTGACTTTTTTATCGTGTATCTAATTGTGGTATTTGTAAAATATCCTTTAACTACTCTATCTCTCTGCTATCGTTTCTTTCTCTCCAATGTTTCTTTTGCCCAGCTTTTTCACAACTCTCCTATTTTCTCTTTCATATCTTTTTGTTTTTCAAAATGTTGTTCTATTTTATGTTTTTATTTGTTAATTAATCAAAAATAATGTTATTTAAAATTGATTTCTCAACTTTTTGCGAATCTAATAGATATTATAAATAATTTAAAAGATATGTATGTGTATAGCGAAATTCACAAAAATTAATTTTATATTATTAAATTTTAACTATTGATTAAATTATATTTTACTTTTATTTTGCATATACATCGGGTGTGCCCAATATGCGAGTTTCTATTATGGGCCTGACTTAAGATAGTTACTCATACAAAAATGAAATTATATTTAATTTAATTATATACTTAAATTTTGATGAAATGAAATTATAGAACACTGGGCGAAGTTTGTGCATTTTATGAAAATTTATCAAACACATGGAGATGAGATCCCACAAAGCATTATTAGCCTAAATCTTGCGCTATCTACAGGTAAATTTTCAATTTTTTTTTTTTTATGTTGACCAATATAAACAAAATCTTGATAGAGTCGGATTGTTAAGATATTGTGTATTATAAGGTTCTTGATAGAATGACTCTGAGAAGAATGTTATTAGTTTGAATGACTCGCGTCCATATTCCCTACAAAAGAGCAGACTTCCATAGATGCAATATACAGACAGATTTAGATATGTCTCAAATTTTATTATTCAGAGTCGGGATCATACACGAATTAATAAAAGAAAATTATAACATTAGAGACAGAATTCAATATCTGTCCCTATTTTACAAAATTTCATTAGAATAAAAATATTAAATAAATTAGTAATTCATATAGAAATGGATTCTGAGTTGGATTCATAAAATTTCATAATTTTTTAATTATAACCTATGACGGATGATATCTGTCCCTGAAATAATATATATATATATATATATTTCTCATATATTAAGTACGTTTTGAGACAGATGACATATATGTGTATAAAATTATAATTTTTTAAAACAACAATTTAGCTCTAAGACAAATAATTGATTTGTCCTCGAAATTATAATTCTTTTTGATATTAATGAAGATTAGAGACAGATACAATATTCGTGTCTAAAATTGTAATTTTTTAAGATAAAGAATCTAATATTAAGTAAATTCTGACACAGATAAAATACTTGTATGTGATATTGTAAATTAATTAAGCTTTGACACTGATACAATATCTGTGTTTGAAATTGTAAATTAATTAAGTTCACATATGACTAAAATATCCGTGTCTACAGTTTGAGCATGCATGAACACATTCAGAAGAAGGACGGGGATGGGACCTGTAACTCCACGACAACAAGGGCATCGTCAAATTGGGCATGGGAGAATATCATGGCTCGACAATTTGAGGACGAATGGACGCATACGGAAGAAGGCACGATGGCGTGGAGGTTTCGAAAGATTCTGCACAACTCTAGAACATACTAGATAATTGTGAGTTTGTATAGAAAATAGGAAATTCTCTAGGACATTTTAGAATGTAGGACTTTAGAATGCTCCATTGTAAATATCTTAGAAAAAACTCCAGAAGTTGAATCTTAGCCATAGAAATTAAGACGATTTCTGTTGTCCATTGGAAGGAGTGGTGAGTATAGATAAGTGTAGGCTCTTCATTTGTAATCATCCACTACTAGAAAAAATAGATTTAGACACGGATTTTTGATAATCCGTGGCCCAGAAAATTAGCCACGGATTTTTTCCGTGGCTAATTTTAGCCATGGCCATTTAGCCACGGCTTTACTCAGCCAAGGATTAGCTAGTGGCCAATTTGGCCACGAAATTCTAGAAAATGCATGGCCGTGGCTGATCCGTATCCATTAGCCACGGTCAATCAGTGGCCATTAGCCGTGGCTAATCCAAAAATAAATAAATAAATAATAAATAAATTAAAGCTAATTAAGCCCCCTCCCCCCCACCCACCCAAACCCAGGTACCCACCCCTGAACCAACCCCACACCCCAAAAAGTCATATTAATAATTAAAATATTTCTTGCACTTCATAGGGTTTGAACCATGGACCTCATGGTTATAATTGTGGCATCAAACAACTAAGCCACTTGATATTTTTTATTATGAAATGATTTTTCTTATATTTAACATATCACTGCAGGAAAAACGGCCGATACCGGGGGAAACTTCCTACGGAATTTCCGCCGAAAAATGGTAAAACCGGCGGAATTCCGGCGGAAAAAATTCCGCCGGATTTTTCTCCGGAATTGGCAAAAGGGCGTAGACCGGCGGAATATTCCGCCGGTTTAAAAAAATAATTTAATTAAATCGGAGGAATTTCCCCTCGGTTTTCCCCCGCAGTATAAAAAAATTAATTTAATTAAAATCAGGGGAATTTTCCCTCGCAATTTAAAAAATATTAATTTAATTAAAACCAGGGGAATTTTCCCCTGATTTTTCCGCCGATATTTTAAAAAAAATTAAATAAAATCGGGGGGAATTTCCCCCGGTTTTTCCCCCGGACTACGTAAAATATAATTTAATTTAAATAAAACCGGGGTAAATTCCCCCCGATTTTTCCCCCAGACTATGTAAAATATAATTTAATTTAAATAAAATCGGGGGAAATTTCCCTAGGTTTTTCTCTCGGAGTTTTTGAAAAAACAAATTAATTTAGTTAAAACCGGGGGAAATTTTCCCCGATTTTCCCCCGCACTTTTTTTTAAAAAAATAATTTAATTTCCCTCGCACGGTTTTTTTGTTTTTTTTAAAAAAAAAATAATTATATGCCCCAAATTCAGTGCAATAAATTTTTTTATTATTTATAAATTTCATTTAAAATATTCTAATATGACAAAATACTAATGTTGAGAAATACGTAAAATTTACAAAAATCCAAACATCTAAAATAAATTAACAAATAAGCAATATTATCCCATATTGTTTGAAACATAATTCAAATATAAAATACAAATATGCCAAACAAATAAAAACATTGTTTATACGAAAAATTAAAATATCAAATGTGTCTACTCATTCTCCTCATCATCCTCAAAATAATCGATATCATTTTTATTGTCATCTTCGACATTGGTGGGATTCATATTTGGTTGGGATGCAAACATATGTGGAGCGGCAAATCCCTGATAGGGATCATGAGTGGTATCATGGGACGTATTGCCCGTGGGACGACGACGACGAGATAACTGGGGAGCTGCTTCAGAGGAGGATGGGCGATTGCTCATAAGCGCGGTGTACAGTTGTTGCATCATTGTCATCATCGTGCTATTCTGTGTCTTCAATTGGGTGATCTCTTCCTTATGAGTTGAGATATAAGTGTCAAATTGATTTCTAAGTTGTGACAATTGTGTCTCTACATCTCCTCCGGAATTAGAAGGACCATTACGCGACGAGGAACAACCGTATGAGTGTTGCCCCTTTTTTTCCCGAGGAACGTAGTTCATCCCGATTTGACGGCCCTTTCTGTTTGGGGGTCCAACTGCCTGCATAAATAGCTTGTGACTGGATTGCTGTGTAGCTTCATCGCTCAACCCTGCTGCTATTGATTGTTCCTGGGCTTGCAACAATTGTTGATAGTTCTCCTATATGAAATAAAATAAATAATACTAAACATTTAAATTTAATTCATGCAAGTTTATATAATTAGTTAAGTAAATATGTAGTACGTGGACTTGCTTGGCATTTTGATTGAGCCAAACCACATTATTGGCAGTACTCCCTTCGTCCTCGTCACCCTCGGTAATCTCGTCAGGTCTAAGTGCTCTCGTATAACATTTTTGAATCACCTCATGTTACCCGACTGAGCGTTGACACTCGGCTTCCTGGATAATAAAAAAAAAAAAGTTAATATTAACACTAATATTAATAATAAATTAACAATAAATAACATGCTATCTCAAGTTTTCGAGTCGCAAGTGACTTCGGCCCGCCACCATAACATGCTCCACCCCCCGCTTGCCTTTTTTTTTTATTCTGTTCGTTTTGTTTTTTAAATCCATCTGAAGATCAGTAGACAGTCAATTGGTCCCATATTTGGGGCACTATCCATGCCGGCCGCGTCCCAACTTCCTTGAGATGCTCATACAGCTGCGATAGTTTCCTCGAACCACGGCTTCGAAAAGCCATTTTCATATGATGCTCGTGGACAGGATCCCAGTCAACATATTTCTGTATATATTAAATTTTAAGAAATTACAACATGCATAAAAATTTATATGTGTTGCGTATTAAATATAAATCAATATACAAAATATGCGTACCTTCTACTCCTCAAACCACGTATCAAAAAGTTCCGGGCTAACACATTTGAATGTAGGAACGAACTCAGTCATTCGACTCTTCAACACGGTACCTATAGTGTTAGCTACACGATCGGCGGGGGTGAAGCTACTGCACATACAATATATATACACATCATATCAATTATAATTAAGTTATTTTAATATATTTAAACTTAATATATTATATATCTTACCAATTCGAAGCAGGCTCTAAGAAGAGCTTTTGTCCACCTCGGTGTGTGGTTGGGGGATTCGAGATGCTGTATGCGTCCTAAGCAGATGGATTAGGTGAAGTAATCGGTAGACTATGTCCACCGACGGATGGGGTAGGCATGAATTGCAGTGGAGCCGATGCAGTGTGTTGGTGTGTTGTGTTGTTCATTTGTTCATTGAAAAGTGGAGAATTGTTTAAGTCGTGTGAAAAAGGGAGAGTGTTGGGGACATATGATTGTGGAGAATGGGCTCTACCCCGAATGGCATTACTTGCCCCGGAGCGTTTCTGCGGATGCATCTAAAATGTTGTCGTGAATATAAATTAATAGATGAATTGCATAGTGGACTTAATTAGAAAGATACATAATTACATTGATATAAAGTATTACATAAAATTCAATCATTACCAATCAACAATTTAAAAATCAAATAACTCTAATCACTGTCTCTATCATCGTGTTGATCGTTCACTAAGTTTTCCTCATGGTCCTCATCATTGTCACTATATTCTTCGTCAATCGAGACATCATCATTTTCCACTTCATCTTCCTCGTGAGTCTCAAGTTCGACTTGTTGAATAGTATCTAATCCAACATCTTGATCACACAACGCGGGTACTCCATCATCACTTGAAGAGTTCATAACGTGACACATATCATTCTGGTAAGCCTCCTCCATTCCACCAGGAGTTTCAACTCTGCCTTTAACTTTACTTTTAATTACTGCGTACCATTGGGTCTTGCCCCGATTACGGCATGGGTATACAATAAAATAAACTTGGCGCGCTTGTTGGGCGATTATAAACGGATCATATTTTCTGTATCTGCCCATCTGTTTTACCTCAGTAATGCCACATTCTGGGTGTGCAATGTGCGTTCCTCTATGTGGAGTGGGGTCAAACCAATCACACTTGAACAACACAACTTTTTTAATGATTCCCCCGTATACTCCAATTCAAGAATTTCTTTCAGAATTCCATAGTAGTCATCTTCGCCGGAATCGCCATCGTAACCCCCTTTCACCCATACGCCACAATTCATTGTTTTTTTACCTTCACTCCATGATCGTGTGTGAAATTTGAAATCATTCACAATGTATATTGGATATGTCCTCACACAGAAATTAGGCCCCAGCGCAAGTTGTTTCAAAAATATTGACAACATTCCATTATTTGGTTCATGGACCTGTATAATGAAACGTATATACTTAACGTCAACAACAATATATATGCAAATTACATACTTGATTGTGTAACAATTTTATTTTTTTTCGTAATTTTAAACTTATGTAAGAATTGAACCAATCTGCGAATTCGTTTTCTATTCGATCGCCTGCTTCAACTTCTGCGATCCTATAATATTGTCGAAAATAGCTACATTTTAACAAGATTTACTTTAGATTTTCGATAATCATATATAAGGAATAAAATACATTTAATTTATTAAATGTGATACTTACTTGATTTAAATTTCGACTTCATCACAATTTAGCAGCACATGTAGTTTAGCGGTGTTATATTCCTGCAAACTCTCAAAATAGTGTTCCTTACATGCACCTAGTGGACGACTTGGTTGATTGAAAACCGACAAAGTTGCTGGGACCAGCACATTAACACCACCATCATCGTTTCGTGGTCAGCGAGTACTTATGGACCGTACATGGGAATTAAAATAGAAGGAGCAAAAATTTGCAGTCTCACGCCGGAGATAGGCCTCACATATAGACCCTTCTACTTGAGCTTTTTATTTAACTTTTTTTTTTATTTTGCCCAGATACCTATAACAATATTAACGATAATTTTTATCATGTACTTATATAAATTAAGTTATACTATGTACTTATATAAATAAATGATCAACCTTTCAAATGGATACATCCATCTAAATTGTACTGGACCACCATTACGAGCCTCATCGATCAAGTGAACAGGTAAGTGCTCCATTACCTCAAAAAATGCCAGAGGAAAAATTCGTTCTAATTTGCATAAAATTATCAGAATATTTTTCTCCATTTTAGTAAGATCATCATGCCTCAATGTACTTGAACACAAATCTTTGAAAAATTGACTCAATTCAGCTAATAGCTTCCAAATATCGTCAGGCAATTCCTTGAATGCAATTGACAGTAATTGCTCCATGAATATATGATAATCATAACTCTTCATGCCATGAATTTTGGCTGCTTGTAAGTCTACACAACGACTTAAATTTGAGGAATACCCATCTGACATTTTTAATTGTTTAATCCACTCGCATATTGCTCTCTTCTGGTCTAACGTGAAGGTGTACTTAGCTTTTGGCTTTCCCCATTGCCCGCTTGACTTTTGCACCAATTCTAACCTCACGCCGCCTACAAAGTTCGACCATATCCATCCGTACATTTGTATTGTCTTTCGTTTTTCCTTTGATGTCCGTTATTGTGTTAAAAATGTTATCAAACACATTTTTTTCAATATGCATGACATCCAGGTTATGACGAATTAAAACATCTTTCCAATATTGTAATTCCCAAAAGATACTTTGTTTTGTCCAATTGTGCATTATACCATACTCGGGTAATTTATTCATATGCGGGTGCTCAGTAATTTTCAGTAACCATTGTACAAGGTCGGCTATTTGATGACCATCGACTTTCAATGGTGCCAGATCAACCTCAATCTTATTTTTTTTTAAATTCAATTTGTTCCGCCAAAAAGAATGATTCATTTCAAGAAATTGTTGATGGCAATCAAACCATGTATTTTTCCTTCCATGTTTCAATATTATGGCCTTGCTGTTACCCATACAGTACGGACATGCTAATTTATTAGCAGTTATCCAACCAGATAACATCCCATATGCAGGAAAATCATTAACTGTCCACATCAACGCAACTCTCATAATAAAATTTTGTTTTTTTAATGCATCATATACCTCAACACATACATCTCAAAGTTCTTTCAACTCATCAATAAGTGGTTGAAAATAAACATCAATGTTGGCTTTTGGATTTTTTGGTCCGGGAACTATGCATGTAAAAAACATGTAGGGCATTGACATACACATCTCGGGTAGCAAATTGTATGGCGTTACAATTACCGGCCAACATGAATAAGGCGAAGCTAATTGAGCATAAGGTGTGAACCTATCAGAGCATAAAGCAAGTCTAACATTTCTGGGTTCAGCAGCGAAATCAGGATAAACTGCATCAAAATTTTTCCATGCATTCCCATCAGCCGATTGACACATAACCCCTTCCGGGCAGCAATGTTCAACATGCCATCTCATGTGTGGTGCTGAACTCAAAGATGCATATAAACGTTTTAATCGTGAGATTAGTGGTAGGTAATGCATTCGCTTAACGGGAATGTGTTTACGTCGACCTTGACTTCTGGCAAGAATTTCTCTATATCTAGGAGCACTATAGAATTTACATTCCGTCGAGGTAGAATCGTTTTTATAATACAACATGCATCTATTGACACAACAATCAATTTTGTAGCTAACCAAACCCAATCTTTTTACAAGTTTTTGCGCCTCGTAAAAGTTGGTTGGGAGGTCATACGGGGTAGGCATGAATTCAGACATTAATTATATGATTTCATCAATGCCGTCCCGCGCAACATTGTAATCAGTTTTGATACTCATTAACCTTGCCGCAACAGATAAAGGCGAGTGATCCTCGCACCCAGGCCAAATTGGTTTGTTAAATTCACTCAAAAGATTAAAGAATTTTTGAGTTTCTGCATTTGGCGCCTCTTCCACAATAGGTTGTCCATCGTTATTCCCCATATCCACCATACTAGCTAAAACAATATTTTCTCTAACGGCATCGAAGCACATCTCTGCATACCTTTGGAAGAGATTATTGTCAAGAGTAACGGATGTACTTGGTTGACCGAATGGTGTATTAACTTGAATAGGTCCTATCTCACCATGATCTACCCAACACCAATAATTTCGTTTAAAATCGAAATGGAGAAGATGTTCCCTAACTTTAAATGGTTCTAGAACAACCCACTTTTTAACACATTTTGCACACGGACATCGAATCATTTGAAACTTTATAAACTTTTTGCAACCTTAAGCATGTTCTATAAATCCATCCACTCCATCAATAAACGAGTTTGAAAGCCCCGATGAATTAGCCTCAGTCCTTCTATACATCCACATTCTATGCGAGGGTATATCCATCTACATATTACAGATTAAGTAATTATTATTCGATTTGTTTATACTTAATTACTATATTATCTAACTTTTTATTGTTACAAAGTTTACACATTTACAAAAATTCAAACACAACCATCATATTACCAAACGTATACACAAATTTTACAAAGAACAAAACATACATGCATTATTATATTTTATTTACTAATTATATATTGTCAAAAAATATATACCACCCCCTTAGATCACCACAACATGCAAGCACGTATAAACCACAGTAAACAATGGGAAGGCTCCACCCCTTCCCTCAATACCCATCCACCGTCTCCACATCTTATATACCTTAATAGCTACAAACTAAATAATAACATATACATATACATCTAATTATAACTATACATAGCCAAGCAATGGCTCATATTAGCAAAGGTTAGCAATACGTACCTTTTCGATGTTGATACCAAAATAGAATGTTACGCAAATGAAATAGAACAAGCGAAATACCTACAATTTCAAGACAAAAACACAAACAAATTACAATCATATTTCATACTTTATATCAACAATTTATAAAATGAACCAAATATATTGCAAAATAACACATATAAAATTAAAATATGTACACATTCAAAAAATGTATATTGAAAAATACATAAAATATTATCACACATATCATTAAGTACTTCTAACATTTGTACATTATCAACAATCAATAATTATGTTGAAACACACGAATTTAAACAATATGTAACACATAAATCATGTATCTTCATGTATCAAAATACTAAAACATTTAATATGTAAAATAACAAAAAAAAGATTATAATATACAAAACAAAACCAGTAGGGTAGCGGGTAGGGCTGCAGGGAGGCCGGTGACGGCAGCGGCAGCGGCGACGGGCGGCGAGGGAGGAAACCTTACACAAAAAATCGAAATTGAGGGAGAGATATAACGATCCCAGTAACCAAGTTTATAATAATTTTAATATACATAAAGTCAACAATTACAAAATAATAAGTACGCAGCGGAATTTTGTCGCTCTCTTTCTAATAAAAGGTTTCAAAGGGTTCTTCCTCCTCACCTTTATTTAAGCTAGTATCACGCTTATCTAAAAAAAATATATCATATGAACACAATCAAGATACAGTTGAGTAGAAATATTACTCAAGCACATAAGGTGCTCATTTGTGTGATTTGCACATAGGCACATATGGTCACTTTACACATAAAAATGTAGGTTTTCATCTCAAACCTTTCTCGTCACCTAACAGTGACCCTTATGACTCCCCCGGCCGATATAACAACCAGTACATTACTCCCGCCTGCCTTATCCTCCAATGGTCGTACCCCGGGTGTTACTCCAAATTTTTCCTACGACCCACTCTCTTATATAGATCACTCCGTCTACATAAAGGGGGATTAGGAGATGGAGGGAGTGAGAACTCTTATAACCGGCTATCCCATTGGTATGTCCCGGTGGAACTCACCTAAACCACTCCGATATATTTCGGGCCCGTTTCACATTCACAATTTATGCACATAGCATAATCTTGGAAGTCTTGCTTCCATATTTCAACATATTATTCTAACATCTAAAAAGAATATTATTATATAAAATGAAATTAATAGAAGAGAATATTTTAAACCAAATATCTAGTCAAAACATAATAATATGTATATATATATATATATGTACACGGTCTCACATACATATATATGTGTATATATTTTTATATATATTTAGACTAAACATATCATTAAAATAGAGACTTAAACCAAACATAATAGCAATTTAGCTTAAACACCTACTTAAGATTAAATACCTAATTAAGCCATAAATCTAGATTAACCATATAATTACCCATAACTATATTTATATATATATATATATATACGTACATCATATATACATATACTTATATAATATCAACCACTCAACATGATTATATGTATATGTACGAATTATATATATATATATATCTTTACAATTTATCACTATATATATTTACGTATGATATATATATACGTATGATATATATCTACAATATAAAAACAATATAGTTTGGTAACTTTAAGTAATATATTTTTGTGAAAATAGCATATCTTTTCCAAAAACTCATACTTTTCGTAAAAACATATTAAATTTTCCAAATAAAATGAACATAATGTCAAATATACTATATTACCCTAAACTTGTAATATAGTAAATTTTCATGAACATCTAAGCACATAATGATCATATAATATTTCATAAAATGAAATAATATTTGCAAGACCATATTCTAGCACATAATTCTAACTAAGAATGCACAAAGTAGTGATACTAATTTCATGACTTCATAGAACATCCTTCAAGAAAAATCTCTACTTATATGATTAAGTAAGGTTTCTACCTTTGTTCTTTTCTTTTGTTTTGAGGGTATAGTGTAGTGTAGTTTTGGAAAAATAGGAAATTAGTGGATTTTGGAAGAAAACAAAGAAAGTGTGAGGGTGTGTGGAGTGGCCGGTTGCAATGAAGAAAAAAAAAATGGAGCTTTTGGTCTTGTTTATAGGATGAAGAAGAAGAAAGCAATTATTTTATTATTAGGTCATTTTCTTCATAATTACAATTTTTCTACCTAGATTAATACATCAAATGAATTCTTCCATGTGGAAGACTAATTAGGCTTGGGTGTACATGCTATGATATGATTCATAGGCTAAGTAAATGTGAGCCATGTATCAATATTTATTTATGGTATATTAGAGAATATTTTTCTTGTAAAATATCATGAAATATGTTAATATCTAGCATTTGCAATTTTCCTTTAATTAAAATCCGAAAATCAGGTTTTAATTTATTAAAATTCGAAATTTACACTTATAATTTTAGGAAATATATTATGGTAATTAAAAATTAAAAATTTATATTTTTATTTGGAAGTTTATAATTTTATTGGCAATTTATGCTTTAATTTGAGCAAAATTCGAAAATTAAGGAAATTAAATTCTAATTTTGAAAATTATATTTTTCGAAGTCATAATAGTCTAAGATAAGTAATTATTAATTATTAAGGAATAAAAAACAATTTTTGAAAAAATATTATGTGTAGAGAAAGTAAATTTATAAATTCTTATAAACAAGAAAACAATTTAAAAAAAACTTAATGATTTTAGGAAATTATTTTTCCTAGGAGAGATAGCTAATATACAATTAGAAAATATATATATATATATATATAATAGTAGGAGAGATAGATAATATACAATTATATATGAATGGTAAAGATTAATACACATTTTGTTAGGTAAAATACTAAGAGTGAAATTGTACAAGTAGTCTTTCTTTTTACCACATCTTACATGAAAGTGACATAAATAGGTAATTAAACTAATAGTTTAACTAATTATATGTATTATTTTTAGGGTATTTTTGGATTTTATATAGATACATATATATATATATTTTGATAACATTATTTCAAAAATGTTAAAATTGTGAAGTAAATAATTAATTCTAGTAAATGTATAGTTTTTAAAATAATTTTTTAGTATTAATTTCGAAATTAGGGAGGAAAAGGAAACTTAAATTTCATGATATAGAAACAATTGTACCAATAAGAAAATTAAAACCGACCGTTTTGGTTTGTGGGTAGTTTTCGAAAAAATTGAGGAGAAATTTGTAGGTTTCAATTTCACTAAGAACAAGTCACATTTTAATAAATACATGTAATGAAATGCACATTTGTTCAAAATAAAAGGATTTACTCATAAAATAGTAAAATATTTCGTAATTCCAAATTTAAAATAATGTGGTTTACCGGGTCGTCACATCCTCCCCTTTTTAGAAAATTTCGTCCTCGAAATAGTATTTTACGTCTAATTGGACAACTGCGGATATTTTTCTTGCATCTCCTCTAGTCGTTCCCATGTACTTTCTTCTATCCCGTGATGCTTCCATATAACGCGTATTAACGGAATCGTCTTGTTTCTTAACGTGTGCTCTTCGAAGTCTAAGATCTTGATTGGTTCTTCAATATAAATTAGGTCTTTGTCAATCTCGAGGGCTTTATGGTTCACGACGTGAGAGGGATCAGATTGATATTTCTTAAGCATTGATACATGAAATACGTCATGTACTCCTGCAAGAGCTGGAGGTACAACTAATTTGTACGCAACTTTCCCCACTTTCGCTAGTATTTCAAAAGGTCCAACATAGCGGGGGCTTAGCTTTCCTTTTTCGTCCGAACCTTACTAATCCCTTCCTTGGTGAGACCTTTAAGAATACAAAGTCACCTTCCTCGAATTCCAGGTATTTTCTTCTTTTGTCGGCATAACTCTTCTGATGACTCTGTGCAATCTCCATTCGTTTCTTAATTATCTTAATAACCTCAGTTGTTTCGTGAATTAGTTCCGGGCCTAAAAGTTTACTTTCACCTACTTCGCTCCAGCAAACAGGGGATCTACACTTACGTCCGTAAAGAGCTTCAAAAGGAGCCATTCCTATTGTGGCTTGATAACTATTATTATAGGCGAATTCTGCAAGGGATAGGTGTCGATCCCAACTTCCACCAAAATCTAAGGTACAAGCCCTAAGCATATCTTCTAGAATTTGGATAACTCTTTCAGCTTGTCCGTCGGTTTGTGGGTGAAATGCCGTACTGAAGTTTAACTTAGTATCCAGAACCTTTTGTAACCCTTGCCAAAACTTAGAAACAAACCGAGGGTCTCGATCAGATACACTACTTATGGGGACACCATGTAATCGGATAATCTCCGTCTTATAGATTTTCGCCATTTTCTCCAATGAGCAGGTCTTCGAAAATGTAATAAAATGGGCGCTTTTTGTGAGTCTATCTACTATTACCCATACTGCATCATGTCCCTTTTGCGTTCGCGGTAGTCCCATAACAAAATCCATTGTAATGTGTTCCCATTTCCATTCAGGAATCGGTAATGGCTGTAGTAACCCAAATGGCTTTTGATGACTCGCTTTAACTTGTTGACAAGTTAAACATTTGGATACGAATTCAGCTATTTGTTGCTTCATCTTGGGCCACCAATATTGTCGTTTAACATCCTGATACATCTTGTTCGTCCCCGGATGAACTGTGTACTTCGTATTGTGACTCTCTTCCAATATTTCCCTTTTTAACTGCTCGTCATCTGGAACACATATTCGGTTCTGAAGTCTTACAATTCCATCATCTAGCAATATGAACTCCTTTTCTTCTCCACGGTTAATCCTATTCTTGATTCGTTGGAGTTTCTCATCTTTTTCCTGAGCTTCTTTGTTCCTTTGGATTATGACGGGTTATGCATGCAAGTGTGAACACAAAATTCCAAATTTTCTTTCCTTAGGTTTTCAACTCGAGACGTCTTCTAGCATTTTCCATTCTTGAATCATCATACAAGCAAGATTGGCTTTTCTGCTTAGCGCATCAGCTACGATATTCGCTTTTCCCGGATGGTATTGAATGTCACAATTAAAGTCGGCTAACATTTCTAACCATCTGAGTTGTCTCATATTCAACTCCTTTTGAGAGAATAGGTACTTGAGGCTCTTGTGGTGGGTGAATATTTCAAACGAAGTTCCATAAAGATAGTGTCTCCACTTTTTGAGAGCAAAGACAATGGCTGCCAATTCTAAATCATGAGTTAGATAATTCTCTTCATACGGTTTCAACTTCCGCGAGGCGTATGCCACCACTTTCTTGTTCTGCATGAGTAAACCTCTTAAACCTTCCTTGGATGCATCCGTATAAATGAGGAATCTAACATTTGCTTGTGGTAGCGTTAATACAGGGGTGGTGACCAATTGATTCTTTAACTCTTGAAAGTTGTTTTCACATTCCTCATCCCAAACAAATCGCACCTTAGATTGGGTTAGCCTAGTCGAGAAATCCTTGATAAATCATCGATAATATCCCGCCAATCCCAAGAAGCTTCGTACCTCCGTGACCGTCGTGGGTGGTTTCCACTCTACCACTGCCTTAACTTTTCTTGGATCAACTGCAAGTCCGTCCTTCGATACTATATGTCCAAGAAATGCTACTTGTGTAAGCCAAAACTCACATTTGCTGAATATGGCATATAATTTTTCTTCCCTCAACGTCCGAAGTACTATTTTAAATGTTCCTTATGTTCTTCTTCCGACTTCGAATAGACTAATATATCATCTATAAATATGACTACAAATTGGTCCAAGTACAGTCGGAATACTTGGTTCATCAAGTCCATGAATGTTGCAGGGGTGTTTGTTACTCCAAAAGGCATTACCATGAATTCGTAGTGACCATATCTAGTGTTAAAAGCAGTTTTAGGGATATCTTCCTCTTGGATTCTTACTTGATGATACCCAGATTTTAGATCTAATTTTGAATAGACAACAGCTCCTTGTGGTTGGTCAAATAATTCATCGATGTTCGGGAGCAGGTATTTATTTTTGACGGTAACTTGGTTAAGAGAGCGGTAATCGATGCATAATCTCCACGTCCCATCTTTCTTTTTGACGAACAGTACAAGAGCCCCCCAGGGTGATGAACTCGGCCAAATAAATCCTTTGTCTAATAAATCTTGAAGCTGCGTCTTAAGTTCTTTCAATTCTGTAGGGGCCATTCGGTAAGGGGTTTTGGAAATCGGGGCGGTTTCGGGTATTAATTCGATCACAAAGTCGATTTTCCTATGTGGGGGTAAACTTTTTAAATCATCGGGAAATATGTCGGGTTATTCGTTAACCACTGGCACCTCTTCCAGCTTCTTTTGATCTTCGGGTCTGTTCATGATGTGGGCTAGAAATGTGTAATTGCCCTTTCGCAATAATTTGTAGGCTCATAGAAAGGAGATAATGGGTATTGTTTGTATGGGTTTATTCCCTACTATTTCAATAATAGGTTGGATTGGAAAGCATAGTCTGATTATCTTATGATGACAATCCACTTGGGCATAGTGCGAAGCTATCCAATCCATGCCTAAAATAATATCAAATTCGTGGATAGGTAATAATACTAAGTCAGCTGTCATTTTCCGACCACCTATCTCTATTTCACAATCTTGATGAACTAAATCCATCTTCCAAGTGGTTCCAAGGGGTGTAGTGACTTCTAGTTTGTAGGGTAAAGTCTTAGGCAGTACTTGTAAACTAGTGAAGAAACTAGCAGATATATACGAATGCGTAGAACCAGGATCAACTAATACTTTAGCAAAATTTCGGTCCATGAGCAGCTTACCTTCTACGACCGATGGCGATTCGATCTCGGCCTGGTTCATAGCAAACACTTTCCTTGGACTCGTGGTTTTCCCCCTTGGCTTCCGTCGCCTTTTCCGTGCCTCCCAGGGTTTCTGGTTTGTGCTGGTCTAGATTGTGGGCAATTTAATAAAAAATGTTCGCTGCTCCCACATCTTGGGCACTTCCTAGCTTTATTCCAACAATGATCCTCCGTGTGGTTTGGCTTCCCACAATAAGTGCAGCTCATAGGCTTCTGGAACGAGGGACTAGCAAACTTCCCTTGGTTTCCGTGTATCCTTCCTTTATTCATCCTATTAAATCCTCCCGGTCCCTTTCTATTTTGTCCTCCCATACTTTGGACTCGTCCAAACTGTCCTTGCTTCACTTTGAGTTGCTCAAGGGTGCTTTCCACTTTAAGTGCAGTTTTGACTGTGGTAGTGTAGGTCGATAGTTGAACTGCGCTAACCAATCTTGGATTTCTAGGTGGAGTCCACCAACAAATTTTCATATTTTTCTCTCCTCGTTCTCGATAAAGTACGTAGCAAATCGAGATAGTTTGGTGAATAGGACCTCGTATTTTCCCACATTTAGGTCCCGTTGTGATAAGTACAAGAACTCCCTTTCTCGTTTTTCTTGAACAATGCGGGGAATGTACTATGAATTAAAATCCCTGATAAAGTTGTCCCAAGTAGGAGGGGTATGAATGGCTTCCCATTTACTGCTCACTCTCTTCGACCAATGTCTAGCATCGTCCTCTAAACGAAAGGTGGCTAAAGTAACTTTTCGTCAGGAGTCGCAGTTGAGAACCTCAAAAATCTTTTCCATTGCTTCCAACTAATTTGTTGCCTTAACGTCGTCCGGCTCGCCTAAAAAATATGGTGGTCCTAATCGTAGAAAATTAGTGAGGGCATCGGTGGGGGTTTCTTCGGAGTTGTGGTGATTGTTGTTGTTATTATTATTCGTCTGATTCTCGAGGATAGTCGCTATCCTTTCGAACACAACAGAAAAACGATCATCTTGAGGTTCAGTATCACTTCTAGTACGCTTCGGTGGCATCTATATCCAAGAATATCCAAAAGATTAGTCGTAATACTTCATCGACTTCAAACACGCATTTTATTTATATATAAGGCAACCATGCAATATTTACATCCAAAAAGCTTGCCACACATACTAAACACACTATTTATTCACATAATCACAAAGTCTTATACTACTTCTAAAACATCGACGTCATCCTCTACGACTTATCCAAGACATATCGGATAGCGTCAAGTGCCGATTTCCCCAACCGAGCTAGATTCTAAGTTCTCCGCCGCTAGACCCATAAGATCCTTGTTTTTCATGTGAACAAGCTCAAGGATCTGTTGATGTTTCTGATGCAACTCAAAGATATGCCTTTGAGCTTTCTCCAAATTACTCTGCGCCTCGTACAACTACTCCCAAAGCTTCTCGTTAGCCTCCCGAAGCTCAAAATTCTCGATTAATAGCTCGTCTATGTCGATAGTTGGCACTCTACAAGGCACCGGTTCCCCAGTCCTCATGCGGGCTATTCGCTTAAACGATCCTCCAGAATTTGCTATCTACACAAGTATTAAATCAATCATATATATACGAGAGCTTAGGTCTCCGCGACCATGCTCTGATACCACTTATAACGATCCCACCAACCAAGTTTATAATAATTTTACATTCAAAAGCAAGTAATAGAAAACAAGCTTAAATATATAACAAAATGTCAAGATAATACAACCAGTTCAAAACCTCGAACACAAAGGTATGGTTACAATATACCAGCGGAATTTCGTCGCTCTCTTTCTAATAAAAGGCTTCAAAGGGTTCTTCCTCCTCGCCTTTATTTAAGCTAGTATCGGGCTCATCTAAAAAAAATATATCATATGAACACAATCAACATACAGTTGAGTAGAAACATTACTCAAGCACATAAGGTGCTCGTGTGTGTGATTTGCACATAGGCACATATGGTCACTTTACACATAAAAATGTAGGTTTTCATCTCAAACCTTTCTCGTCACCTAACAGCGACCCTTATGACTCCCCCAGCCGAAATAACAACCAGTACATGACTCTCGCCTGCCTTATCCTCCAATGGTCGTACCCCGGGTGTTACGCCAAATTTTTCCTATGACCTACTCTCTTATATGGATCACTTCGTCTACATAAGGGGGGATTAGGAGATGGAGGGAGTGAGAACTCTTACAGCCGGCTACCCCATTGGTATGTCCGAGCAGAACTCATCTAAACCACTCCGATATATTTCGGGCCCGTTTCACATTCACAATTTATGCACATAGCATATTCTTGGAAGTCTTGCTTCCATATTTCAACATATTATTCCAACATCTTAAAAGAATGTCATTAATATAAAATGAAATTAATAGAGGAGAATATTTTAAACCAAATATCTAGTCAAAACATAATAATATGTAAATATATATATATATGTACACAGTCTCTCATACATATATATGTGTATATATTTTTATATATATTTAGACTAAACATATATATATTTACGTATGATATATATATACGTGTGATATATATATACAATATAAAACCAATATAATTTGGTATCTATTACTATATACGTATGATATATATCTACAATATAAAAACAATATAGTTTGGTAACTTTAAGTAATATATTTTTGTGAAAATAGCATATCTTTTCCAAAAACTCATACTTTTCGTAAAAACATATTAAATTTTCCAAATAAAATGAACATAATGTCAAATATACTATATTACCCTAAACTTGTAATATAGTAAATTTTCATGAACATCTAAGCACATAATGATCATATAATATTTCATAAAATGAAATAATATTTGCAAGACCATATTCTAGCACATAATTCTAACTAAGAATGAACAAAGTAGTGATACTAATTTCATGACTTCATAGAACATCCTTCAAGAAAAATCTCTACTTATATGATTAAGTAAGGTTTCTACCTTTGTTCTTTTCTTTTGTTTTGAGGGTATAGTGTAGTGTAGTTTTGGAAAGATAGGAAATTAGTGGATTTTGGAAGAAAACAAAGAAAGTGTGAGGGTGTGTGGAGTGGCCGGTTGCAATGAAGAAAAAAAAAATGGAGCTTTTGGTCTTGTTTATAGGATGAAGAAGAAGAAAGCAATTATTTTATTATTAGGTCATTTTCTTCATAATTATAATTTTTCCACCTAGATTAATACATCAAATGAATTCTTCCATGTGGAAGACTAATTAGGCTTGGGTGTACATGCTATGATATGATTCATAGGCTAAGTAAATGTGAGCCATGTATCAATATTTATTTATGGTATATTATAGAAGATTTTTCTTGTAAAATATCATGAAATATGTTAATATCTAGCATTTGCAATTTTCCTTTAATTAAAATCCGAAAATCAGGTTTTAATTTATTAAAATTCGATATTTACACTTATAATTTTAGGAAATATAATTTGGTAATTAAAAATTAAAAATTTATATTTTTATTTGGAAGTTTATAATTTTATTGGCAATTTATGCTTTAATTTGAGCAAAATTCGAAAATTAAGGAAATTAAATTCTAATTTTGAAAAACATATTTTTCGAAGTCATAATAGTCTAAGATAAGTAATTATTAATTATTAAGGAATAAAAAACAATTTTTGAAAAAATATTATGTGTAGAGAAAGTAAATTTATAAATTCTTATAAACAAGAAAACAATTTAAATTTTTTTTAATGATTTTAGGAAATTATTTTTCCTAGGAGAGATAGCTAATATACAATTAGGAAATATATATATATATATATATATAATAGTAGGAGAGATAGCTAATATACAATTATATATGAATGGTAAAGATTAATACACATTTTGTTAGGTAAAATACCAAGAGTGAAATTGTACAAGTAGTCTTTCTTTTTACCACATCTTACATGAAAGTGACATAAATAGGTAATTAAACTAGTAGAAAACATATTTAACTAATTAAATGTATTATTTTTAGGATATTTTCGGATTTTATATAGATATATATATATATATATTTTGATAACATTATTTCAAAAATGTTAAAATTGTGAAGTAAATAATTAATTCTAGTAAATGTATAGTTTTTAAAATACTTTTTTAGTATTAATTTCAAAATTAGGGAGAAAAAGGAAACTTAAATTTCATGATATAGAAACAATTGTACCAATAAAAAAATTAAAACCGACAGTTTAGGTTTGTAGGTATTTTTCAAAAAAATTGAGGAGAAATTCGTAGGTTTCAATTTCACTAAGAACAAGTCACATTTTAATAAATACATGTAATGAAATGCACATTCGTTCAAAATAAAAGGATTTACTCATAAAATAGTAAAATATTTCATAATTCCAAATTTAAAATAATGTGGTTTACCGAGTCGTCCCAAGAGAAATGGAAGAGAAAGAGAAGAGGAAAAGAAAGGTTAAAGCTGAAAAAGGGGGGTAGGGACCGGGGGAAATTTCCCCCCGTTTTCCCCCGGTAAATAGGGAAATTTTTTTTAAAAAACCAGGGAAAAATCTCCCCCGATTTTCCTCCGATCGACGGCTGAATATTTTTAAAAAAAAAAACCGAGGGAAAATTCCCCCGGTTTCCCCCCTGTCAACGGTGGAAAATTTTTTTTAAAAAAAAAATCGGGGAAATAGTTCTCCCGATTTTCGCCCGGTCAGTGGGGGAACATTTTTAAAAAACAAACCGGGGGAATATTTCCCCCAGTTTTCCCTTGGTCAGCGGGGGAAATTAAAAAAAACCAGGGGAAAAACTTCCCCCGGTGTTCCCCCGGTTTGCGGGGGGATAATTTTAAAAAATAAACTGCGGAAATATATCCCACGGTTTTCCACCGATTTTGTAAACAAAATTAATTCCCCCAAATTACATGTTTGACATAATTTACTTATATATTAATTATAAATATAAGTATTATTTTGCATAAAATAATTTAAATATACTAAATTTTGATTTTTATTATTTTTGATATATTAGTTTTTACTTATTGGTAGTATTATTTTCGTGTTGTCTATCTTTATTCTATTCTATATATTTTATCAATATATATTGTATGAAACTTTAGATGTTTGACACATATCTTAATTCATATTATATATTCAAATTACGAGTTCAAAATTTACATATGCTCTCGATATTCCAAGTTATTTAAATGATAACTATTTAAATTATAAAAAGTAATAAATAAAATATATAGCAAAATATTAAAATACAAATCACATATAATCTTTTTCATATCATAATCTATCCGTAATCAAAATAAGTCCGGTCTCCTTAATATGATCGTCTAAAACGATTAAATTTTTTGTGTAAATTTTAAAAATATATATGTTTCAAAAGAAAATAATTGATTTACCTGTAAAGAAACAAATGCATCGGGGAAACATAACCAAAATAAAATTTTATTATCGTGTGATGATTTTTTGAGCATAAACATCTTTAGTAAATAAGAATTAATTCATAAACAAGAAATTACTATTCATAAATATTCAATACCCAACATAAGGGAAAAAAAAATATTAACATATAGATATCAAAAGACTTTGTAGCAAGCAAATATAATGACCTAAGATTGTTACCATCTCATCTAACAAGAGGAACATACCAAGAAGGGATACGAGACAACACCAACCTGTTGTCATGTAATATGGAATCAACTACAAAGAGATTCTACTATTCAACTTGCCCAGTAAATTAAGTTTATCTTCTTAATATTTCAATTAATCGAATTATTTTAACACGTTGGGTTTAATTGAACTTTGAAGAAATATTATATAAATTAATTTAAACATAAATGTAAAATTATATAAAAAAAATCAAGTCATAGAATAGTAAACTAAATTAAATAATATGGCATCTGAACCTTTGAAGGTGTGTCTCGTATATAGATCTTAGTAAAGAAAATCATAGCATTCCTTATTACCAAAAAAAAGGAGTGCGAGGCTCCCCAATGATTTACAGTTTAATTGGCTTAAACAAAGGTGTGCTAAATTTCAAAAGAAACTCCATTATCCATTTAAGGAGATAATATAAAAAAATAGATGATAAGGTCGATCATTTATAATCAATAAAAGAACAATTCAAATTGAGGGGGTTGGGGGTATTCACTTAATTAAGAGCTTGTTTCCGTTTAATAGTTTTGAATAATATTAATTATTTAAAAGATCATGGTTATAGAAGGGATAATTTTCTCAAATAGTCATATACGTGAGTGAAAAATATGATATGAATTAATTAAATTTACATTTGACATTTAATTTAAATTATCAATAAATTTTCGCTAGTTATTCAACATCTCAAATGTTTGACCATTACATTCACATTTCTCTAATATACAATCATATGGCGAAATCATGATAAACTCAAAAAAAGTTGTAAGCTTTGTTAGATAATAAATTTTAAGTTTTGTTAAGGAAATGAAAAGAAATTACAAAAATTTTAAAATTCTCTATCTTGTTAGTTACTAAAAGAACACAATAAAAAAAATTATTTTTCTACACAATTATCTTTCATTTTATTTGGTTATTATTGCGAACTAAAAGAAAATATAAAAATACACTCTAAAACAATTCGAACAATCAATTAAGTACATTTAAAAAAAATAGGCTCCGATTTTTCTATAGTTATTTATTACAAAAATATATAAAAATTCGAGGTGAATATTTAAAAAAAAATTAAAAACAAAATCGGGGGAAAAGTCCCCCGTATTTTCCCCCGGTTTTGTATAAAACAATTAAAAAAAAACGGGGGAATATTTCTCCCGGATATTCCCCTGGATTAAAATTAAAAAAATTAAAAAAAAAATCGGGGGAAATATCCCCCGAATTTTCCCCTAGTTCAGAAAAAAAATTTTTTAAAAAAATCGGGGGAATATTTCCCCTGGATTTTCCCCCGGAATTATTAAAAAAAATTTAAAAAAAATCGGGGGAAAAAACCCACCAAATTTCCCCCGGAATTTTGCAAAAAAAAATTCAAAAAAAAAATCTGGGGAATATTTCCCCTGGATTTCCCCCGGATTTATTAAAAAAAATTAAAAAAAAATGGAGGAAAAAATCCCCCGATTTTCCCCCGGAATTTTGCAAAACAAATTTAAAAAAAAACCGGGAAAATATTTCCCCCGGATTTATTAAAAAAAAAAATTTTAAAAAAACCGGGGGAAAAAATCCCCCGATTTTCCCCCAATTTAATGTTTCCCAGCTTGCCCCCCGGAAATCCGCCGGTTTTCCCTCGGTTTATTCCGGTGGAATATTCCTCCGGAATATTTCCGCTGGAAATCGCCGTTTTTCCTATAGTGTATATCTATATTATACTTTAAATATAAATTATTTAAATAAATTTCATTAATTTTTATCTATTTTTATAATTTATTAGTTTTAATAATATTTGATTTATTAACCAATTTTTATTTTTTATTTCAAATATTTAGGTAAAATATTTATTTCAAAAATTTTAAATACTAATTTTATTTTTCAATTGAGTAAAATGAATAATAACTCTAAATCAATTAAATAATCAAATCAAATATTTGAATTTATTTGATCACTGGTTAAATCAAACTCGCTTTACTTTTTTTTTTTCATAAATGTATTTAAGTATATCTCTATCTTTATATTCTGGGATAACTTTCATAATTTAATGAAATCATTTATGTTGACAACTAGTATTCCAAATAAGTGTTTCATTTTTATATTTCTACTTTATTGCATTAATATACATCAATTGTAAATATTCTGAATAAAGTGTATAATTAAGAAAATAATTTTTACACACATATATTCTATATCATAAATGTACATTATGAAATAAAAGATAACATATCATTTGAAATATAAAATTGTATTCGAGTTGTAGCCATGGCTTGACCGTGGCTAAATTAGCCACGGGCTAGCTATAGCCCCCGACCGCAGCTAAATTAGCCACGGCCAGCTCATGGCTAATTTAGCCACGATCAAGCCATGGCTAACTAAGCCATAGTCTAACCGTGGCTAATAGCCACGGTCAAACCGTGGGTAAACCACTCTGACCTTATTAGCCTAGTTATTTTACACTGAAGTATATATTTTAAATTATCAATAACAATTATGTGTTGTTGAATTATTAATAAAACTATAATATAAGTTATGACAATTGATCAATTATAAACTTTCAAAATCAGATAATTAACTCTTATATATAAACAATTGACAATAAATGTTGAAATTGACTGATTAGGAGTATACTAATATATTTATATATGTAGTATAATTCAGCATATTGTGATATTATAATAAAATGGTAAATTAAATCTAAAGACATAATTATGAAAGTTAAGTTGTATATTAACTCAATAGAACATTATAATATCGTCAAGTAATTCGTCATTGGAATTGATATTGAAATAAACATTGAAATATATCAATTATCTGTATGAAATAAACATATATCAGTGTATTATATATCTAATATATGTTGTAAATGTACATATATATTTGATATATATACATCTAATTATATATAAATACATACATATGTATAAGTATATCCAATCATATATGTATGTAACATATCGAATCATTTTATATATGCATATATCAATATATATAATATACATATATTAGTTAAGTATAACAAAAACTAATTATTAAACAAAAAGTTAAAGTAGGGTAGTGGTTTAATGCTCTTACTTGGTGCTCTAAATTAAGCAGTCAAGAGTTTAAACCATACTTGGTGCCAAAAAAAAAAAAAACACTTGGCCATGAAATTTTAGCCACGGCTAATCGGTGGCTGTTAGCCATGGCCAGAGCATGGCTAATTTAGCGACAGCCAAGCCGTGGCTATTAGCGATGGCCAGACCGTGGCTAATTTAGCCACGGCCTTAGCCATGGCTAATTCGTGGCTAAAAATTGGCGGCAATGTTCGCGCAAATTTTAGCCACCAAAAATAGCCACGGCCTAAAAAATCGAGGCTAAGTTTTTTTTGTATTTTTTTTAATTCGTGGCTAATAGTCACGGAGTAGATACAGATTTTTTCCATGGCTAAAATTCGTGGCTATTAGCTGTTTTTCTAGTAGTGATCCAAGTATTGAGTGATTAGAGAATACAAAGAAATCTTCAGGCATCCTCTTGTATTCTTTGTTCCTTGTGCTGCCTTTCCAATTTCTTCACACAAACGAGCACGTCCGAGAAGGTCTTACTTGGCTAGTTCACGAGCAGTGACGAGAGGCTAAGTGATGAACTGAATCTTGAAATGTTTGAAATTGTAAATTAATTAAGTTCCGACGTGCAAAAAATTTCCGTGTCTAAATTATATTTTTTTTTAATAAAAATTGAAATTTATCAATTTTTGAATCGATATGATGATTTTTTTAAAAAGAAAGCGTGTATTTTTGGCAGAGAAAGTGTACTTATTTTTGGAAAAGAAGCGTTTTATTTAGGGAATAAACAAAAAGAAAAAAAATAATATATTATAGTTTTAACTTTTATTTTGACTAAAACAAATCTGACTGTGGCACCCCTCCCGCTAGGATCTTCCTATACGGTTGGAGACCACTGACGATCGCACTGAGCACAAATTTTGAAATTCACACCCAGTACGAACGCCTAAATTAACAATACGCAGTGGAGGTAGAGTAAAATATGCAACATGGATAATATAGATAACTATGTTTAGTACAACCAAGTAGAGCAACCGAGTACAACATCAAAATAGCCAACTAGTGGCATCAAGTAGCAAACTACAGATTATAAAGCAAGACAAAGTGAAATGAAGCTTAATATAACAACTGGAGGAGCGGCAACCATCCTATGCACGCCCATTATTCTGATTCTGAGGCAATGAACAGAAAGAAACTAGGGGTTAAGTCCAAATGACTTAGTGAGGCCACATATATATAGATATATATTTGATTGAAAATGAGACTCAAAACAGTTAAACCATAATAAAGTGCACGTAGTGTGAAATGTAACTTGATAATAATAACTGAACTGAGTAATACGAACACTGAGCCCAAGATGGAGTCTCAAACCTTATAACTACCCAAAACAGATAAATCATAATAGAAACCCTTATGCCTCCCTTGTCGAGAAGCCACCTCGACACCAAACAAGATGGAGATGTATCACGCATCCGTGCAGTACATCGCTCCAATCCCTACTACAGTCATCCTCCGGTTGTACGTAGAAATTGATTTTACGGAATGGTATCATATAAAAGGTTCCATCGACGGTCCGTTCCGCCCGATAAAATTCCTCTTATAAGTACCTGGGCCCAAACTTCCCAAGGGCGTCCCCAAGGGTAAACGGATATAATAGGACATATATGGCTCACAACTTGTCAACAAAGCAATAAGCATTTTTACACCCGGGATACATAGAAATACAATTAAAATATGATATCCCAAAGGTGTCAAAAATCATTTTGAGACAGATACAACTTGGCAATATCAGAAAATGCAATATTTTTGGAAATAACTTGTCTTATATGTATGGAAAACATTTTCCGAAAAATCTGATAACATAAATTCAATAAGGTAGGCTATACAAATAATATTTATATCGTATAGTTCAGAGCCCCAGAAAGGAATTGACAAAGCACTCAGCTTAGGAGTTTATCAAGTTTATAGATTTGTTTCGGCTAGATCACTTGACTTCCTCCTAAAATTTACATTAATAGCTATAATTAGGATACTACTTAGTAATCTTTATTTAAAGAATAACCTAACTACTTATATTCTTGAACTAACACAATACTCATATAATCATAATTTAGAAATTAAGATGCTAACTTATACCTAGTATCCACTTTAAGAAAATATTGTACATTTTCACATAATCTCACATAAAAACATAAGGAACATATTCTCATATTTTAAATTATGAAAGCATATTAAAACCATATTTTGGAATGATAACTAAGCATGCTTTATTCCTAATTTTATGAACATAAAGCATAATTACAACTAAAAAAAAACATGCTTTCTAGCAAGTATTAAAAGAATAGCATTCAAGAAAATAGCATGTAACATAAGACTTATGTCTAAGTTAATCATGAAATATCAACTTAAGAAAATCACTTTAAAAATAAACAATCTACTAAACCAAGAGCATTGAAGCATGCTTGGCAAGAACTTTTACTCATGAGCATTGAAGCATGCTTTTAGCAAGAACTTTTACTCAAGAGCATTGAAGCATGCCTTAGCAAGAACTTTTACTCAAGGTAAGCATGAATAACACTCTTATTTATGGGTTTAAGCGAGGTTTCTACCTTCAAGAGTATGTGAGGGAAATAAGGGAGTATATAGAAGGATAATAGGTATATATGTATGAAAAAAGAAGGTTTTATTGATGTATATATAGGTGGGGAAGATTTGCTATAAATAGAGAGTGTTTTGTGTGTTGAGAGTGGAGTGAGTGTGGGTGGGTGATTTTAGGCGGGATTTTTGGTTTGTGTGGGGGAGAATGAAGACAATGGCCCCCTTTTATAGAGTTTAGGGCAAGAAATAGGATTTTTATAATATAAGGTCAATTTACAAGATAAGATAGGATAAGATAGGATAAGATAAGATAGGATAAGATAAGATAAGATAGGATAGGATAAGATAAGATAAGATAGAATAAGATAGGATAAGATAAGATAGGATAAGATAGGATAAGATAAGATAGGATAAGATAGGATAGGATAGGATAAGATAAGATAAGATAAGATAAGATATGATAAGATAAGATAAGATAAGATAGGATAAGATATTTTAATAAAATATGAAAAAAATCAAATAAAATCTGATATTTTTTTTGTCATAATATTATAAAATCTGAAATCATATCTTTATTTAATTAAATTTCGAATTTATACTTATTTATGTTTGTAAAAATCGAAAATTAGGGTTTTAGGGCATAAAATTAGGGTTTTAAGGCTTAAAATTCGAAAATTCATAAATAATTTAGAAAAATTCCAAAATGATGAAATTATATCTTTATAAATCTGAAATTATATGTATATTTTCCAGAAATTTAAAATGTTTTAGTTATATTTTCAAAAATTGCAATTTAGGACATAAGATTTCAAAAATTGTGTTAGAATGTCAAATACGTTTAAATTTGAAAAATCATGTAATAATCACGTCACATAATTCACATATAAAAGAAGGATCATACAAAACATGAAATATTAGTAAGCATGCATGTATATGAAAAGAACCGATTTAGATTGTTGTTAGACCAAAAATCGGGATGTCACACTGACCGTCTCCTTATATATGCTTCTCCTATTTTTGTGAACCCAATTTTGACCTATTTTCTGAAAAATATTTCGATCTAATTTTTCTAAAAAATATTTTGACCTAACTTTTTGACTAAAACAAACCTGGAACAAATCCCCGAAATCGACCTAATTTCAGCTTGGATTTCAACCACTACTGGTGAACTCAAGACAATTTCGACTACTACTAGTGAGTTTAACTCGACTTCGACCACCATCGGCCTCTCCCTCCGATTTCATTGTCCTCTATTACTTGTGCTTCAAAGAACTCCGTAGGTTCTTGTTTAAGCTCGTCTTCTTCCTCTCTCTCTCTCTCCATAAGTACTCATTGAATTATTTTCAATTTTTCAAGTCTAAACTTGAGACACTAGGCCTTGGTCACCTGCAAGACGAACCAATAACTATAAGTGGTCCTTACCATCTTACTTGTCTTACTTATAAGTTAATGAAAATGTCTGTAAGTGGTTCCAAACATCTTTTAGTATTGACCGGTATTAGTAACATCATCATAATAGGCAAGCCCATGCCAAAACTCCCTAGTATTGAGAAACCAACAAATAAGCCAAGGTATTAAGTGAGTGAAAGCTGTCATGCAAATGAAAGCAAGCACACGTGTAAGGTGCCCACTTAAACTAGTGCAAAAGTATAAGAATAAGAAGCCTAGTTAAGATGGTGTGAAAGAATAAGAATAAGCATAAGAAGTATGCTTACTATAATTCTAAGAATAAAGGATAACCATGACATGTATGCACAAAATTAGTACGCAACAAAAGATAAGAAAACAAATAAAAGAAACATAAAAGTTAAAGAGAGAAGGTTTAGAGGGAGTAGTTGTAAGTTATAGTCATTAGCTTAACTTGTGGGGCTCAGTTAACTGCTATGGCATAGCCCAATCTCCCTTTTTCCAAACTCTTTACTCTTGCAATTTCCAAAGTTTGGCTTATGCATTTTGTATCTAAATTTGCTCCCAAGAATTTGCAACTTCTTCCCTTGCTTTTCATGATCAAAGTCTTCCGGATTGTGGAGTTCTTGAAGCTTGAGAGGTGAAGGCGAAGTACAGAGTGGCTCTTGGATAACATCAAGCAATTTGTATGTTTCTTTGACGGGGGTGGTTATGTCGGATTTGAACACTATGAAAGTAATTTCTTCATTATCAACCCTCAGTGTCAACTTCTCTTTTCTGACACCAATAATTGCCCCCACGGTTGCTAAGAATAGTCTTCCCAAAATTAGTGGCAACTCATGATACTCTTCCATCTCAAGCACAAAGAGTTCTTTCTGAAAATAGAACTTTTCTACTTTCATGAGAACGTTCTTCAAAATTTCATAGGGGTGCTTGATTGATCTATCCACAACTTGCAAATTCACCGTTGTAGGTTTTAATTTGCCTGAGCCAAGTTACAAATAGACAAATGCATTAAACTCATACTATCACCTAAGTCAAACAAAGCTTTATCAAAATTAAGATTTCCTATTGTGCTAGGAATAGAAAAACTCCTTGGATCCTCTATCTTTGGGGGTAACTTATTTTGTAGGATGGCGCTGCACTCTTCTGTGAGGGTAACTGTTGAATATTCCTCGAGCTTCTTTTTGTTGGACAAGATTTCTTTTAAGAATTTCACATTGGCATTTGTGCGAGTGCCTCTAGAAAGGGTATGTTGATGTGAATTTGTTTATACAAATCCTTAAATTTCCCTAATTTTTTGTCCAATTTATGTTTGATCAACCTTTGAGGAAATAGAACTCAGGCACATAAGGTTTAACATTATTTGCCTTCTTCTTCTCCTCCTCCAACTGTTCTATGTTTACCTTGATGCCATTAGACTTGTCCTCATCCTTTTTTCTTAACAAGATTATTTGTTTTTCTTTGCCAATTCTTACAATTCATGCCCATTACTCAAGGTAACTGAATTGCAATGCTCTCTTGGATTTACCTCTGTTTGTGGTCTAACATTGGAAGAGCTACGTTGAGATTCCACTGTATTTAGTTGAGACTCAATCTTTTCAAATGTATCCACAGCAATTTGCATGATTTTCAAAGATGGCTTCCAAAGAAGATTTGGATTTGAGTTGTGGAGGTTGTGATGACTGTGAAGAAAACCTTGGAAGTCTGGATTGGAAATTTTGTCTATGTTGCCCAAATTGCTGATTTTCACTATTCTGATTACCCCTAAAGAAAAGTTAGAATGATTTCTCTATCCCAGGTTATAAATTAGTGCGTATGGGTTGTTTCCTGTCCTATTGTTGACATATAGAACTAGCTTGGGAAGAATTTGCCCCATAGGCCCAGGACAATCATTCTTGTTATGTGGATCTCCACAAATACCACAACTCAAAGAAGGATTAGATACCATGTTAATAGTTAATTAATCAAACATTTTAAACAAAGCATCAAATTTAGCTTCAATAAAAGACACGGTATCTAACTTAAGCATACCTACAACCTTTGGAGTTTGTGCAAAAGTAGGATTTGCCCTACTTATTTCCCATTAGTAATCATTGGTAGCTATTTCCTCAATCAACTTGCATGCTTCTTCTATGGATTTGGACATCAATGTTCTCTCTATGGATGGGACAATCATAATTTGAAGAGGTTTTGCCAACTTGTTGTAAATTCCTTGCACTAGTAATCAATCCAGCAAGCCATGGTTTGGGCACTTCCTTAAAGCATTCCCAAGTTTCGCTCAGTGAATCTTGGTCTTGTTGTCAAAAAGCCACCAATTCCTCACAGATTGGTGACGTTTTACGAGGAGGGAAATACTTTGTCTAAAAGGCTTTGGAGAGCTCATCCTATGTGGTGATGGAATTTGCTGGCAGAGGACTCAACCAATCCTTAGTCCGATCTTGTAATGAAAAAGGAAACAAATGAAGACGAGTGCAATTGCTAAATACACCATTAATCTTGAAAGTCACACAAATTGCTAAAATGTGGGACAAGTGCAAGTTGGAATCCTCCGTCAATTCTTTTCCAAATTGGTATTGCTACACGGTGTTGATGATCACCAGTTTGATCTTAAAGTTGTTAGCATCAATAGTCGGCACAATGATGCTCCCATGAAGTCTAAGGATACCAAGCAGTGCATAATCCCTCAATGTTTTATGGTTCTGTTAAGCCATCTCTAAGCCTTGTAAAGCTAACGCTTGTTCTACTTTTGGTTATCTTTGAGTTCAGTGAAGTTGATGGAATATTCTTTCCATCTATGGATCAAATAGAACCAATTCAAAGCTTCAAGACCGTCGAGACCTTTGCATATGCCTACCCCTGCATGAAGAAAAACAAGGTGTATGAACTTAAACACGATAAAGCAAAATAAAAGTATAAAAAATAATCATGCTTAAATCAATAGATTTTAAGACTTGTTTGATGTTGGTAATCACGGTTCCCCGACAACAATGCTAAAAACTTGGATCTGCTCCACCTCATCCTTGGTAGATTGAACCTGATTAACCTCCTTGCTCTCTTTAGTTTTGACATCCAAAAGACGTTCCCTTGGCTTTGCTTACCTAACCGACAGTAGATTCCTCAAATGCCTCTAGAAAGATGTACGCCATGCCTTATCATAAGCAATTGCCTTGGCAAATGAAAACTTGAGTAATCCTTCGACATGGGAGATGTCAAAACTATTAAAGCTTCTCATTAAGCTAAGTACCACATCAACTATTGGGGTTGCAAAAGTGCACGCAATCGCACAATTAATATAAGATAAATAGAGTGTCGAATCCCATAGGAATTGTAATTTAGCCCGTGAAAGTGACTCGTGTTATTTAGCTAAATGGACTGATTGTGGAGTGGATTTTTCTAAATTAAAACTAATATCAAATTAACAACTACTCATAAATTAGAATTATAAAAATACTCAGTGTGAATGAATTCATGTGTAAGGTAGTTTCATTAACCTCATCGCTATTCCATTCTAATCCCTAGACTAAGTGATTCCGCTATTGTGTAAAGCAAGGAACTCATGTATCCATAATTTCTCTGGAGCATCATAGAATTATCTTATCCAATCCTTTCTAGGCCTAACATTAACTAGCTCTCACTCAATTAATCCAAGCACTAGAAGTCATTCACAATAGATTCAACATTCCCTTACGTGCTCAATCAATATTAAATTCATTGTCATGCAATTTTAATACCAATTGATCTCGTTTAAATCAGAGCAATAATAACTAATTATCTCTCGACCTCATCGTAGATTCTTGAATTGAATAGTTAGGGGTGATCAAACCCTAATCAAGCATTATGATCTTTAAACAAGATTCATACAAAAAGCATACGAAATCATTCATATTGGTGGGATTTTCATAGAATAGGGAATAGGAAAATTACACCATCCTTACACTTGACAAATAATTTAGTTCATGATGAATTTAAAAACAAGAACAAAGTATGAAAAAGAATGCATAAAGGAGAAAAAATAAAACTCATTTGGTGGAGAATCCAAGTATGAACTTCCCTCCAAAGGTTGTTCTAAACTTCGCCTTCGATTCTCTTCAATCTCCATCTTGAGATGATAAAAAACTAGCTAAATATCAAAAAGAGGGATTGTTCTAATCTCTAAAAACCTAGGAGAAACGTAATCCCAGTTTGTGCCTATATCTAGACTTAAGAGGGGTAGAAATACACCTAGAAATTCTTTTCTAATTAGAGTCCTAATCAAATAAGGAAAGTTTTTAATTACTATAGCGAACTTTGCATACATACCCAAAATACTTTATGTACATAACCAAACTTATATATTCAATTTTCCTCCTGAAGACTGAAACTAGGTACATACTCGAAATATCTTGCGTATGTACTCATTTATATAGACTTGTTTCTTCTCTGGATGACTTGAATTGGGTTGATACTCAAAATAGCTAGTACAAATACCCAACTCTTGAGTTCAAGTTTCGTTGTCCTTTATGGTATTTTGCCCTTCTAACCTGCAAAACAACGGTTTAACTCAAATTTGTGCATAATAAGGCTTGAAAAGGGAAAAATACAGGATAAATCCAACAAAATAAACACCAAAATCAAGTATTATTTATATGACGACCCCGAAATTCCTTTATTATTATAAGTGTTATTGTTATTATTATGATTATTATTATTATCATTATTATTATTATTATTATTAGCATTAGTGGTTGCATACATGCATACATTATTAATTACAAAACGTATAAGGTTCTTTACAAACATAAGGGTACATCCAAAAAGAGAGTCTCGACTTGCTAGTTCTACTATCTCTACAAAGCAAAAAGCAACAAAAACCACAAAATACAGGTACGCAGCGGAAATCCTACGTCTTTCTTCCTAGTAAAACGCTTCAAAAGTTTCCTCCTTTTCATCATCATAAAGGCTAGCTTCGGAAGCATCTAAAACATTATATAACACGAAATCAACATACGTTGAGTAGAAACATTTCTTTATACACATAAGGTGCTCGGGTGTCAAGTGCATATTAGCTATACATAGCACACACATAGTTTCACACTTTCTACCTTTTGTCACCAGACAGTGACCCTTATAACTACCCGGGCCGAAATAACAACCAACACATTTCTCCCGCCAGCCTTATCCTCCAATGGTCGTATCCCGGGCATACGCCTAGTATTGTCCTACGACTCTCTCTCTTGAGTAGATCCCTCCGTCTACCCATGGGGGGATTAGGAAATGGAAGGGGTGTGAACTCTTCCAACTACTCAATAGTATGTCCCGACGGAACACCCCCCAGACCATTCTAGCACATATGAGCCCATTCACAGAATTGCAATTTGTTCACACATGCACATAATCTTTAGAAGTTTATATTATAGTTTAGTAAAGTAAGCTCCACACTTATAAATGAAAGCTTTATATTTGCTTATTAAGCATATTTACATATAAATGTTAAATATGTAAATAGCTAGTAGCAAAAATATACACATAGACAAAATATAAATATAAATATATAAATATAACTAGTATGAATATATGAATATAAAGATCAAAATATAACTAATATAAATATATATAAATATATAGATTAAAATATAAGATATATAAATATATGAATACTACATATATATATATCTATATAAATATAGGTAACTATATATAGATATGATAAGAATTATCTACATATACATATAAAACTAATAAAATGAATATTAGTATATAGATATATACACGTAACATATATATATATCTATATATAAAAGTAGTCTATAATAAGTATATATATACATGTACGTAACATATATATATGTCTATCTTAACATATATCTATACATACATAAATATATATATAATTAACATATAATGAACTTAGTTAAATGAATATATGATAACACTTTAAATATTTATATATATATATATATATACATAGATGTATATGTGTATATATATATGTGTGTAAAGTACTAAAGTAGGCATAAATCTATAGTACAAAGTAAAATAAAAGTTTATTTATCAAGTAATAGATATGTGGAGCTTTCTTTACTAAGACTTTCAAGAACAACATAGGATATTCACCTAATAGTTCAAATAAAGTATCATGATCTCATACTACTTCATATAAAGCATAAAACTCACATAGTAGTTCAAATAAAGCATAAGAATTCCATATTATTGCAAAAGGGCATAATAATCACATAATATTTTCAAGAAAGCATAGTAAGCACATAGTACTCCAAATAAACATATTAATCACATAATATCTTCAAGATCATGCTCACAAGTCTATCCATCCTTCAACTTCCTCCCAACAAGAGTTAAAACATGAAAAATTAACTATAAAGCTTTAAAGTAAGATGAAGATGGAAAAATAACTAAAACCCTCCACTTGGAGGCATATTTGGCAAAAGCTCTCACTCTAGGCCATTCAAGCTTGATCTTTTACATTGCTTGGGCGCAAGAGTATGGAAGCTTGCCTATTCTTAACAAGAAAGAAGAAGAAAACATCTACTTAAGAGAAGAAAGCATCTACTTAAGGCATAAAGAAGTGTTCCTACCTTAGTTTCTTCAAAAAGTGTAGTAGTTTTGGAGGAAAAAATGAAAGAGAGTGGACGGTTTGGGGCTGGAAAATGGCTGAAAAATGAGGATTGTGAGTGTATAAGGTCTTGTGTATTGATCTTCCAAGTATTAGAGACAAATATCTACATACTATATTCATCTAAATACCTCTTCCATACAAATTACATGGTTGTATATACATACACCACACTTCACTAACCACCATGTATATTTATGTGGGTATGTGTGTGTGTATATGTAGCTATGTATATCACCACTAATATATAATTATATATGTGTATGAGGCTAGGTTTCAAGAGTGTATTAGTATAGATATTTTGATAAAATATAGAATAAAATCAACTAAAGTCAAACAAAAACTTATAAAATCTGAAAACTCTTATTTATTAAGTATTTGTATTGTTTATTTCTCAGCAAAACCGAAATTTGGGGTTGGAGAAGTGAAAAGACCAAAATACCCCTTGTTTTGCCCTTTTTTCGAAAATTGTCCAAAATTAGAAATAAAATTCTAAAAATCCAAAAATTAATTTTTATAAATCAAATATAATCTAAAATATTTTTTTATATTCTTATTTTCATTTTGATAATAATTAAACGTTTTAAAGAAATTAGATTTCAAATTAATAACTTAAAGACAATGTTTTTCGAAAATTACTAAAAATTCTGGAAAAACTAGGTAGAAGTTGAAAATAATATATTCAACAAATTTTGGGAATTTATAAAGATTACATGTATAAAATTTAATAATATTTGGAATTAATAATATTTTATAAAATTTTATGTGGCAAAATGCTTACTTGTTCGCAAATAAAAATCATATTTGGAAGAATAATCTCTAGAAAACAATAACTCACAAAAATAATTCTATAAAACTTTTATAATATGAAATAGTTAAATAAAGGATTTATCGGGTCGTCACAATTTAGGACTTATCAACTCCCCCAAACTAAAATGTTGCTCGCCCTCGAGCAACTCAAAACTAACAACAAAAGGAAACCGACACAATGAAATCTCATTCTTGGACCATCACGTACCAAAGCAACACTCCATTTTATTTCTCAGAAACTATTAACCACTGTGTTATTGGTTCAATATGCAAGCAATCAAAATTTCATGTACACTATGCAAACAATTATCATTACAAGCATCCCCATCTTATCGTGTGTGTTATGATCAAGAGCAACAATCACCAATAATCCGAATAAATTTATATTCATGCAATAGGCGCAAAAAATGGACTCCATAAGTCGATTTTTTATTCTTATCTCCACTAATGTGAACAAGGATAAATCGGGGATCGATAGGGCTTTATTAAGCTTGTAATGTAGGGCTTGGAAAAATATGGACGAGTAGTGGCTCATGCACCCAACTTACTTAAATTGGACAAGTTGGGGTTCTTTGGAGCATTATTCATGTATTCCACTCCTCCAAACTTATTCAAAAATCATCACTCTCAATGTGCCCCTTTTTCTTTTCTTTTCTTTTTCTTTTTTTTCTTATATGCTTGAGAGGGCTAACTCGCTTCTTTTTCTTTTGTCTACTTTTTTTTTTCTATTTTTCTCTTTTTTTTTTAATTTTTTTTCATTTTTCTTTTTTTTCCCCAAATACCAATGCTAGCTAGTATAACCCCAAACTCCAATATGGTACATAGCCCCCACATTCTATAATTGACTCAAAGTTCCCAATATCTACTACATCACCCTATCAACTATCACAATTCAAGTATATTACTTAGAAAGGATTAGGATATGTAGACATTGTGTTGCATGTAAAGCAAACTCCTATGAGACTAAGGTGCCTTTACCTCAATGTTTGAGGCAAGCTTAATAGGAACACCAAAGGAACAAGTTCCTGGACATTTTCAAGAAGCTGCACATCAATATCCCATTAGCCGAGGCGTTGGCGAACATAGCAAATTACACCAGGTTCTTGAAGCAGATCATCTAAAATAAGAGAAAGTTGGAAGAATACAAGACTGTGGCATTGCCGGAGGATTGTAGCAGCATCATCTCTCAAAAGGTGCCTTTGAAATTAAAAGATCAAGGGAGTTTTACTATCCTTTGCGTGATTGATGAATTTGAGTTCACTAAATGTTTCTGTGATCTGGGCTCTAGTGTTAACTTGATGCATCTTTTTGTTTTTAAGAAATTAGGTGTTGGAGACTTGTCCCCGACTACCGTTTTCCTGCAACTCGCTGATCGATCGCTCAAGAGGCCCGTAACGGTAGTGGAGGATGTTCTTGAAAAGTTAAAGTAAACTAGATTCATTTTCTAGGTTCATTTATTTATTTAGTTCATGAATTACTTTTATATTGTTTTTGATGAGTACATGAATCTAAGTTATTAATTAGTTATTATTTATGTATTTTATTCATATTCATGTACTAGAAAAGAGGATGAATAACATTTAATTGTGATACATGTATTAGACTAGGTTCATACCTAGAAAAAACCTATAAATACCCTATGTAATCTACTCATTTGTCACAAGTTAAGTTCAAGTGAAATAGAGTCACTTGTTTCCTCCACTCTTTCATTATTTGAGTGTTGAGTATTTTATATAATTGCTCTCCACTTCTAACAAAGTGGTATCAGAGCTACTTTTGTTTGTAGACGATTAAACTTGGAGAAAAATGTCTACCGTTCCCCCGTTTCTAGTTCCATCACTTACTAAGGAACACTATGAGAATTGGTGTATCCGAATGAAGGCTTTGTTTGGAGCATATGATATTTGGGAACCTGTTGATAAAGGTGTTGATGCAGCTGATGCAACTGCCGTTAAGAGGGATCAAAAGGCCCTCACTCTCATCTATCAAAGTTTAGATGATAAGATGTTTGAGAAGATTGCCGGTGCAACCACTTCCAAGCAAGCCTGGGATATTCTCCAAGCTTCTTTCAAAGGAGTCAATAAAGTAAAGAAGGTTCGTCTTCAAACCTTGAGAGGAGAATTTGAATCACTACACATGAAAGAATCTGAAACAATTTCAGATTATATTTCAAGAGTTATGGTTGTCGTCAATCAAATGAGACGATACGGAGAAGACTTGAAGGATGATCGGGTCGTTGGAAAAATTCTACGATCACTAGATTCAAAGTTCAATTATATCGTCGTTGCCATTGAAGAGTCCAAGGATTTGGACGCCATGACTATCGAGGAATTGACAGGATCCTTACAAGCCCACGAGGAGCGACTTAAGAAACCAAATCAAGAACCGGTGGAGCAAGTTTTGCAAGCAAAACTTTCTTTCAAAGAGAGAGATGAGAAACGTAGCCTGTCCCAAAAAGGCCGAGGACGTGGACGAGGTGCTCGTGGTAGAGGAAGAGGCAATAATACACAAAATAATAGAGAAGAGAAAAGGCTAAATGATAATCAAGGAAGAGGCCATGGACGCGGTGGAGGAAGAAATTGGAGGCCAAATCCAAGAAGGTATGATAAATCAAATGTTCAGTGCTATAATTGTCATAATTTTGGACATTGTTACTGGGAGTGTCCAAATGAAGTCGAAGAAAAATCAAATTTTGTGGAGAGCAACAATGAAGAAGGAGGTCCCACCTTGCTTCTCGCATGCAAGAGCAATGAAAGACAAGAGGAGAACTTGTGGTATCTTGATTCCGGTGCAAGCAACCATATTTGTGGTAAGAAAAATCTTTTTATGGAGCTCGATGAATCACTTGGTGGCAATATCACTTTTGGTGATTCATCTCGTGTCCAATTTAAAGGGAAATGTACAATTTTAATTCGATTGAAAGATGGAAGCCATCAATTTATTTCAAAAGTTTTCTATGTGCCACAAATGAAAAGTAATATTTTAAGTTTGGGACAACTCTTGGAGAAAAATTATGATATTCATCTGAAAAATAACAGTTTGATTATGAACGATGCATTTGGAAGATTGTTAGCTAAAGTCCCAATGACAAAAAATAGAATGTTCATGCTTAACATTCAAACTAATGTTCCAAGATGTTTACAAGCTTGTTTCAAAGATGCTTCTTGGCTTTGGCACATGAGATTTGGACATTTGAATTTTGATAGCCTAAAGGAGATGAGCAAAAGAGGATGGTGAAAGGACTACCAAGTATCAACCATCCGAATCAACTTTGTGAAGGATGTGTTTTCGGCAAGCAATCAAGAGCAAGCTTTCCAAAAGAATCATTTTCAAGAGCCAAGTGTCCATTGGAGCTTACCCACTCGGATGTTTGTGGCCCTATCATGCCATGCTCCTTTGGTAAGAAGAAATATTTTCTTACTTTTATTGATGACTATTCTCAAAAAACTTGGGTGTATTTTTTGAAGGAGAAATCCAAGGTGTTTGAAACCTTTAAAAGGTTCAAGGCTATAGTGGAAAAACAAAGTGGCTACCAGATTAAAGCTCTTCGGTCCGATAGAGGGGGAGAATTCACATCAAATGAATTCAAGGCTTTTTGTGACGCAAATGGCATTTTGCGGCCTATGACAGTTCCAAGATCCCCGCAGCAAAATGGAGTTGCCGAGAGAAAGAACCGGACTATCCTTAACATGGTAAGGAGTATGTTGAAGAGCAAAAATATGCCGAAAGAATTTGGGCGGAAGCAGTTGCTTGTGCAGTCTACCTGCTAAACCGGTGTCTCAGTAAAAGTGTTTTTGGCAAAACACCTCAAGAAGCTTGGAGCGGAGTAAACCCAAGCATCCATCATTTGCGATTGTTCGGAAGCATAGCTTATGTACATGTGTCCGATGAGAAGAGGACAAAACTTGACTATAAAAGTGAAAGGTATGTCTTTGTTGGCTATGACTCTAATTCTAAAGGATACAAATTGTATAACCCGCAAAATGGGAAGCTGGTCATTAGTAGAGATGTCAAGTTTGATGAAGGAAGCTCTTGGGATTGGAATATTTCAAAAGAAGAGCATAGCAATCGTCCACTCATTGAGGATGATGGAGATGAGGTGCAGCCAAATATTCCACCACGAACAACTCAAGTAGTCATGGAAGAAAGTTCAAGTGAAAGGCCCCGGAGGAAAAGAACTCTTCGTGAATTGTATGATGAAACAGACGAGGTAACTCTAGATTTGAATAATATGACTTATTACTGTCTGTTTGGGGATTCTGAGCCTCTAGATCACAAAGAAGCGGAGCATGACAAAAAATGGAGAGATGCCATGGATGAGGAAATTAAGGCGATCAAAAAGAATGATCCTTGGGAGTTGGCAACTTTACCCGAAGAAAAAAGCACCATTGGAGTCAAATGGGTGTATAAAATCAAATGAAATTCAAAAGGAGAGATTGAAAAGTACAAAGCAAGATTAGTTGCCAAAGGATTCAAGCAAAAGCTAGGAATTGACTATAGTGAGGTATTTGCTCCAGTTGCTCGTTTAGAAACTATTCGTCTTATTATTTCTTTAGCAGCTCAGAACAAATGGAAGATCCATCAAATGGATGTCAAATCTGCTTTTCTGAATGGATATTTGGAAGAAGAGGTTTACATTGATCAACCTCCAGGTTATTCTGTGGAAGGACATGAAGATAAGGTCCTAAAATTGAAGAAGGCACTTTACGGCTTAAAACAGGCACCACGAGCTTGGAATAGCAGAATTGATAAATATTTCCAAGCAAATAGCTTCACAAAGTGCCCACATGAACATGCACTTTATGTGAAAATGAATAATAATGGTGATATTTTGCTTGTCTGTTTGTATGTGGATTATTTAATTTTGACAGGGAATAATCAAAAGATGTTTGTTGAGTTCAAGCAAACAATGGCTAAAGAATTTGAGATGACGGACATTGGACTAATGTCGTACTATCTTGGCATTGAAGTGAAGCAAAAGGAAAATGGAATTTTCATTTCTCAAGAACGGTATGCCAAGGAAGTTCTCAAGAAGTTCGAGATGGAGAACTGGAAACCAGTTAGCACCCCCGTCGAATGTGGAGTTAAATTGTCCAAACATGGAGATGGAGAAAAGATCAATCCCACATTCTTCAAAAGTCTTGTTAGAAGCTTGAGGTACCTAACTTGTACGAGACCAGATATTCTTTTTGGTGTTGGACTTGTGAGTCGCTATATGGAAGCCCCTACTACATCTCATTTGAAGGTGGCTAAAAGAATACTTCGATACATTAAAGGTACACTTGATTATGGAGTTCTATATTCATTTTATCAAGACTTCAAGCTTGTTGCGTATTGTGATAGTGAGTGGGCTGGTGACATGGACGATAGAAAAAGCACTACTGGGTTTGTTTTCTTTATTGGAAACTCGGCTTTTACTTGGAATTCTAAAAAACAACCAATCGTGACTTTATCAACTTGTGAAGCGGAATTTGTCGCAGCAACTTCTTGTGTTTGTCATGCAATTTGGCTTAGAAGTTTATTGAGGGAACTTCATCAACCACAAGAAGAACCGACCAAGATTTATGTTGATAACAAATCCGCACTTGCGTTGGCCAAGAATCCAGTGTTTCATGAAAGAAGCAAGCACATTGATACTAAGTATCACTTCATTAGAAAATGTGTATCCAACAAGGAAGTTGAGTTGGAATTCGTGAAGTCACAAGACCAAGTTACTGATATTTTCACCAAGCCACTGAAGATTGAAGTTTTTCGCGAGCTGCGAGCGTCTCTTGGAGTCATGAATCAAGTTTAAAGGGGAGTGTTGAAAAGTTAAAGTAAACTAGATTCATTTTCTAGGTTCATTTATTTATTTAGATCATGAATTACTTTTATATTGTTTTTGATGAGTACATGAATCTAAGTTATTAATTAGTTATTATTTATGTATTTTATTCATATTCATGTACTAGAAAAGATGATGAATCACATTTAATTGTGATACATGTATTAGACTAGGTTCATACTTAGAAAAAACCTATAAATACCCTATGTAATCTACTCATTTGTAACAAGTTAAGTTCAAGTGAAATAGAGTCACTTGTTTCCTCCACTCTTTCATTATTTGAGTGTTGAGTATTTTGTATAATTGCTCTCCACTTCTAACAGATGTCTTGGTGAAAGTTGGGAATTTTATTTTCCCTGTTGATTTTGTGGTACTTGACTTTGAGGCCGAAGAGATATGCCGTTGATAGTAGGGAGGCCTTTCATGAATACCGGAAGAGCTTTGGTAGACGTCAATGCGGGAAAATTAACTCTCAGACTTAGGGATGAGAGTATCGACTTTGATGGTTTTAAGGTTGTTAAATACCACAATGTGAATGATCAGTGCATGAGATTGGAGACAACTAATGATTGAATGCGAGACGTGATGGAGAAAACTAAACGTGACGATGAAGGGGAGAATTTAGAGAGTGAGAAAGATGAAAGAGAAAGTGAACTAGTGTACAAACAGTTACCAGAAACCTTGAGTCGTACACCCCCTCAAGCATTCAGTCGTCTAAGTTAGAGGTTAATCCTTTATCACGGAATCTGGAATATGCCTTTCGGGAGAGAATGACACCTGACAAATCATTTTTGGTCTTCCCTTGACTAAGGAGCAAAAAAGGAGAATTGCAAGGCTAATTAAGGGTAGAACTAAAGCAATGGGGCACCTAGTTCCCGCCCTCAAGGGTATTAAGCCCTCCATAGGCATACCTGAAGTCTTGACGGAAGATGATGCGCATTCGATGAGAGAAAGAAAGGAGTGGCACGATGCCCACATCATGATGTAGAAGCACCACAAGGGATAAGAAGTGCTCTTATACTCTCGGTTGTAGCTCTTCCTTAGAAAATTGAAATCTCATGGGTTCATTTTAGGTGGCAAAGATATATCCCCATGGAGCGGTACGAATTGACAATCAACGGATGGAACATTTCATGGTGAATGGTCAACGTTTGAAGGCATACATAAGTGGAGGTTAGGGCTGCTCAAGTGCATGCAATTGCTCAAGTAATATAAGATGAGTAGAGTGTCAAATCCATATGAATTGTGATTTAGCCCGTGAAAGTGACTCGTGTTATTTAGCTCAATTGACCAATTGTGGAGTAGGTTTTTTTTTAAATTAAAACTAATATCAAGTTAATGACTACTCAAGTATTCAAATTATAACAAATTCTCAATATAACTAAATTCAAGTGTAAGGTAATTTCATTAACCTCATCCCTATTCCATAATCCCTCTCGAGCATCATAGAATTATTTAACACAATCCTCTCTAGGCCTAACATTAACTAGTTCTTACTCAATTAATCCAAGCACTAGAAAGTATTGCATAAGATTTAACACCACCTTAAGGGCTCAATTAATAGTAAACTCATTATCGTGCAATTTTATTATCAATTGATCTTGTTTAATTAGAGCTACAATTCTGAATCGTTTCTCGACCTCATCAAAGATTCTAAGGTTCATCAATTAGGGGTGATCAAACCCTAATCAAGCATTAGGATTATTAAACAAGATTTACACTTAAATCATAAGAAATCATTCACATCGATGGGATTTTCATAAAATAAGTAATAGGAAAATTACACCATCCTCACACTTGACAAACAATTTAGTTCATGATGAATTTGAAAACAAGAACAAATAATGAAAAAAGGGGAAGAAATAAAACTCGTTTGGTGGAGAATCCAAGTGTAAACTTCTCTCCGAAGGTTGTTCTTGACTTTGCCTTCGATTCCCTTCAATCTCCGTCTTGAAAAGGTAAAAAAAAAAACTAGCTAAAAATCTAAAGAGATCATTCTAATATCTAAAAACCTAGGAGAAAATGTAATACTCGGTTTGTGCATGTATCTGGACTTAAAAGGAGTAGAAATCCGCCTAGACTTTCTTTTCTAATCAGATTACTAATCAACAAGGAAAGTTTTTAATTGTTGTCGCGGACTTTGTGTACGCACGTGTGCAAATTGAGCATTTAAATTGCATAGAAAATTTGGAGATCTGATTTCATCAAATAACTCCAAAATAATATGAAATCAGCTATAGCAAATCATAAAAGAGTTAAAGGTAGACTAGAATAAGGTGCTAACCACTGTATCAGGGTGTACAATACTTACAGAACATGACTGCTACTTTACAAAAAGACAAAAAAATCAATCGGATTATAGCTTGGAAAAGAAGAAATTGATGAGAAGGAATTATTTTGAACAAGGAAATTCTTGATTCTTGTACTACAATAAAAGGAAAATCACTCCTCTATGATATGTAAAATAACTGATAAGGAAATAAAAGGAAACCATCTGTTGCAGGTTCACTTTCACCAAGAAATATATTCCCACTGATGTTATTAGGAAAACAACAAATGGAAAGTAAGGAAATTCAAAGACAGGAGATTGTGGTTGATTGGGGTCAATGAACTTATGACATAATCAATTAAAGAATGAGGCCTACTTATTTGGTAAGGAAGGGAGGAAAACGAGGGACTTGCTGTAGGTGTAACAAATATTATGTAAAGAACAAAATTGCAATTTTCTTGATTGAACCAATTGGGTCTTATTGCCGGTGGATTGACTTGGTGACTACAATACAATTTGGGCCAGTATTTATTTGGGGAAAAGGAGGAGATAAAATGTTGAACCAACTTATATATAAAAGAAAGAAGGAAAATTGGGCTCTCATATTGCAGGCCAATTTTTATGTTGAAAAAGAGTGAGATTGGGCCAATTTGATTTGAAAGCAAAATGGGCATTTTGAATGTCTATCAAAGTTCATGTTGAAATTTAATCCATTCTTTAAATGTCTATACACATTTCAAGCTCAATTTGAAAAAAAAAAAAATCAAGACTCATTCACTCAAAATGTGCATCAAAACCAACCTCAACCATCATTACTAAAAAATTAAGCCGATTACAAATTGTCATAGCACATTGTAGCACAACTTTTCTGTCTTTATAGTTGTTAAGACAAGAAAAAATTGTACAATCTGAATGTATTGAATTTAGTCAAAAGCGTTTAGGTACAATCTCTAAATTTGTTCCTCTGATTCATTCTTCATGAATTTGAAACTTGAAAACTCAAACACTTCCAGAGCGGATTTGGTGGTTCAATATTCTTGGAACTTGATTTGATTTTCAATAACACGTCATAGACTTCACAATTTGATTTACTAGATTAGCATTTTGTCTACAAATCGAATGCCTTGATTTGGTTGATCTTTACGAAAAACACCAAGAACGTCGTCTTGATTGATTTAACTTGGGAAAACATCGATTTGCTGGTTTAGTATCTGAATTCCAAATCAAATGCCTGAATTGGATGATTTGTGTTAAGAGAACCAAGAAGTTTACTTGTTAGAACTTTAGGATTTCCTTCGCTTCTATTGCTTTGAAGACTTCTTGTGTGCTTCAATGTATCTTTGACTTGTAGAGAAGACTCGTATTTATAGGTGTAGGGGATAGTCTTTTGCCACGTTTACTTGACGAAGTGGCACAATTTGATTGGTTGGCCCATATTTGCTAGCAATTCTTTTCCTTTATGAAAACATGTGATTCGAATTGCCAAATAATGTAATTTGATAGGCACCATTTGATTGGTAAAGAAAATATATATTAAAATGTCAACTAATTAAATATTTTATTTAGGAATTAAATTTAATTAAATTCCCAATATAAAAATAGAAAACATAATATTGATATTTGATATATTTATTTTCCACGTGTTTGCATTTAATTAGCCATCAATTTTATTTGTCTACAAACGCTCCCCTCGAGACTCGTTTACAAAAAGCGCTTGATGCACACTTTGAGTGAATGAGTCTTCATTTTTTTTTCAAATTGAGCTTGAAATGTGTATAGACATTTAAAAAATGATGGACTAAATTTCAACATGAACTTTGATAGCCTATTCATCCCCTTTTTTTTTACAACTAGTTTTTGGGTGCTGAATCTGGATAGTAAAATGGGGTTGCAATACATGTATTAAGTCACTAAAAGGGAGAAGTTGATGTGAAGCTTAAGGATATAACAGAAATCGCAACTTGTGATTTTTAAGGAAAATACGTTTATATCTCATGGCTCCCTTTGGATTGTCTTGATAAGCAGTGGTGTCCTAATCCTTTCTAGAGTTTTCAGTATCTAGTAAAGCCTATTTCTCACTGACATAAATAAGGTGTAAGGACAAATGTTGGACTATGTGGGTCTCTACTTATTAAAGCCTGTTTTCTCCTATAGCAGGTTGTACGTTGCTCTCTCCAGGGTTAGGAATGCTCACTCTATTAAGGTGTTGGGGAAGCCCGCTATGGAGTGCCTTGATTCGTAGTAGCATATGAGTAATATAGTTTACACAGAGATATATGAGTGGATGAGCGCTAGTACAATTTTTTTATATTTAGTTATGACTTGTATGTCATTGAGTGGTGCACTAAAATGTGAAATGTAATTTCAGTTCTTAAAATCTGGAATTTGGTGATTTCTATTTTTCGAATTCTCTTTTTTGTGTATCTTTGTAGGTAGTGGTGGTTTACAATATGGTTAAAGAGTTACAATTTGGTTATTTCTGTGTTTGTTACAATTATTGTTGTAGGTTTTTTTTTTTTTTTGTGTTTCAGGTGAGTTATGCAACCGATATAGTAATGTTGTTGGTTATATATATATACCATATGAATATATGTTCATTGGTCGAAGTTTTGGTTGGGGTTTAGTTCGAGTTGTAATACTTTTCTAGGGTTCGTGTTTTCATTTAATGTTCCGCGTTGTTCTTTGTTAACATTTCAGTTATTACTTATTGTTGCTTTTGCTTTGAATTTTGTTGGTGTGCATGGGAGGTAGGTATTTTTAGGGTATTTAACTTAGTTGTGTGTGACTAGTTGAGGAGTGTTTCTTTCTTTGTTTTTAGCTATGTCAAATTTGTGATTTGTGATTCAATTTGGCTTGTTTAATTCAACCATGATTCTTTAGTTGATAGGCAATGTAGTTAATTCATGGGTTGATTAGGTCATTCTAATACACAGTGTGTTTTTAAATTTATTTGGTAAATTGATGTTTGGATTTGCGATCTGTAGTTTCCCTGGTCTATTTTATCAATCATATCTGTTTAAAGAAATTTAATGCTTCTATAATCGGCTGACGATTATTATGAGTTATGACACTGCCCAAACTTGGGTTGGGTCATTGTGTGTATTTCAGTGCTTGTTCGTCTATTGTTTATATTTGGCGTAGTGCCTGGAAAGGATATTTCTTAGAGCAGATTAGTTTTTTTTGATGTTGATGGTTCTCAATGTTGTTATTTTGTTTGTCTTTTACAAAAATGTAGAAAATATATTTCAGAATATATTTACGTTGGACATATCTTGGTTATTTGATACGTTTTGGTTGGTTTATTTGTTTTACTTTTGTTACTTGTTTTGATTATATATGGCCATTTTAAAGTGCGGTATCTTTTACTTTAACTCAATTTTCATGTTTTTTTAAATGTTGGGGGAGTGTTTATTCGGGTCTTGTAAGTGTAGTCATTTGTTTGTGAGCGGTGGAGTGTTGGCAGAGTGTTTATTTTTCTATATGTGGTGCTGCTATTATTAGTTTAGGGCTTTTTTTCAGTTGGATACATTGCCTTTTAAATTCTTGGTAGATGTACCTCCTACTACTATTGTGAAGCATTTGTTTGATATTGATTTTGTTGGGCTTTTTTCAAGGTTTTACACAATCCCACTTGAGAGTTGGTGAGTTTCGAGTGGTGGTCTTAGTATTTTTGTTATGTGCGGCAATTTTATAAGGAGCGACTATCTTTTTATCATAGTAAGGGGTAGATTTCACCCTACATGTGTCACCCTTTATTAAGGCATTTGTTCAATTTAGATATGCCAGAGATTAGTAAATGTTTTCGTATGCATTTAAGAAATCGATAATTAGTATTGCCAAAACTACCATTGTACGTATATTTTTTATGGTTAATAGCGTTGTTAGTCATAGGTTAGATCCATTTAAATGCGGAGTCAAGTTACCGAGATGGTTACAACTTTTCTTTAGGGACTCCGGGTATGAAGTGGGCTTAGATTTTTTGGTGAACACACGATTTGGATTTTGAAGTTTTCGCTTTGTTAGTGGTAACATTATCAAATAACCAATACGTACAATTGTTCAAACACCTTAAAACATAAGATAATTTGGAGTGCTTTATTATTGTACTCTGGTGTTAACTTGGCCTTTATGTTCACAATATGCCAACCGAGTAGTATGTTGCTGCCATATAGGATGAACGAACTGATCCTCCGCATGATATGCAAAGAGATGTTGAAGTGTTTATCAAGAATGAGGAGAGTAGGTCTATTGAATATCATTATGGTTGTTATGATTCGTTGCACTATCCTTTATTATTTTCCTATGGGTAGCAAGGACGGCATATGAGTATAGAGCAGGCAGATGAGGCTTTTAAGGTTTATGGATAATTTGCGGGTCAGGACTCTGTGGCTCCTTTGCTAGACGATATTTGTGGTGCAGAAGTTTTGAAAACGATGTCTTTTTTTTACGACAAAGTGTAATTCAAAGTGGAGTGAGATTTAGGATAATCTATTGCCAACCAAAGATGAGAGTCACTGACCCGATCTTGTTGCTTAGGTGTTTAGGGCAAAGGTTTAAGAGCTCCAGTTCGAGGTAGTCCTGAAGAAATTGTTTGATGATATTGTGTCATACGTATATATAATTTAGTATAAGAAGATGGTGTTGCGTCATTGTCACTAGATAATCATGTTAAAGGATCATCATAAGTTATGGCATCCTAATATTTACGACGCCATATTTAGTTCAAAGATCTGGGTTCATTTTAACCATTTCTTAGAAATATGGTTATATCTTATATGATGCGTGATCCATTTAGGAGTTGAATCGACATTATGCGTGTATGAGTGAAGGCAAAAGCAAGAATAAATATCTTTATCCTTTTTTGTGATACCACTGTGCATAATGAGAATTTGTATCCTTCCTATCGTTGGCACGATATTATGAGTTTGGTGCTTGTCAGAGGTCAAATTTGGATAACAAATATGAAGTATGGTATTGTCCTTATTTACCTGAAAAATTTGATTCCCATATCAATGTGGAGGTTTGTTCTGACATTAAGCTAGTCAAATACTTATATAAATATGTTTATATTGATCATGATCGGATATCATATGTTGTGATTCGTGTGACGTCGAAAGGTAATGTGGATGATGTTAGGGAGTTCCAAAATGATATGTTTATTTTGTCAATTGAGGCTTAGTAGCATTCATTGTCCTTTAACATGTTGAAGATGTATCCGTGTATGTTGCCTATTCGTTTGCATGATGAATAGTATATAGCATTTAGGTGTAGCCAACTGCTGTATGAGATTATCTCAAACCAACATTGGTAGAAATATACTCTTTACAAAGCTAATTATGTGGGATGAGGTTCCTATATGTAATTGATAGACAATTGAGGCTTTTGATTTCTTGCTCGTGATTTGACGGGTGCACGTGTAAGATATTCGGTGGGATGCTGGTGTTTTTCGGGAGTGACTTCCGTCAGACCCTCCTAAGTGTTCAGTATGGTAATCGGGAGGAGACATTAGATACAAGTTTTCTTGTAGCATTTGTTTTGTCTCGTTTGATTAAGTTTAGATTGGAATAAAATACAAGAGCAAGGGATGATGTAATATCTTGAAATGTAAGCATGAATAAAAACTTAAAGATAATAAGAACTCCTTGAGTAGCCTAATGGCAATACTCCTAATAATAGTTAAGAAAGGTCCAATGTTTGAATCACATCAAATGCAATATTGAAAAATAGTGAAAATCCCTTATGTTGTACACATAAATATTTTGTTTTACGAAATAAAACTCTAAATTTTGAGACTTGAATTTTGAAAAGGATTTAAAGAACCTCGAATGCTTTTGAATTAGCATCAATGGTAATTAAGACATTTGAAAAGGAATTTTTTAAGCAGTTTTTATAGTAATTAAGCAATCATTATTAGATAAAGGTCAGTATGTATAAGTTATGCACAAGTTCTATTTCATTTACAGCATCATGCGAGTTCCTGTAAGTTGTTATGTTATTATGCATTGCATGAAAAGCATGATATGCATACCACCTATGTAAGCATAATAAATAAATTACCGAGTTACATGATAAGCTTGAAATCAGATGATGATAAGTATGTAAGCAAGAAAATCAAATTTAATATGACTATGTTATAAATCTTGGTAAAGACACAATTTGAAATTGTTCCATCTAAGATTCTCCTTACAGGGGTTAAACATTGGTGAATCCTTCTAATCATGGTCAAAGAGTAGGCCCATTACATGGTTATGTAGTATTAATATCCTTATAATCAGGGTTAACCATTAGGATTTGATTAATCGACCGCTCTATGGAATAGAACAATTCCGACAAAGATCCATCCAATGGTGGTTAAACATTGCCCGATCCTTGTAATTGGGTTTAAATTTTAGGCCTACTATGGGGTTATGTAACATTAATATTCTCCTACTGGGTAAAGATTATTTATTTAATCAAGTTTTCGTTAAGGCTTTCCAAGATTCCAGCATGTTTTACATTGATCATACTTCACATCATGAAATGAAATATTTATGTGAATATGATTGACTTGCATTAAAAAGAATGAACAATAACGATCAAGGCTTAAGTGTACGCTAATGAGGGAAGTAGAACTTCTTATTGAGCAAAGTGTCGCTCAATTGGTATTACTTTAATGCTTTGCAGAGATTAGTTCAGCAGAGGAAGATGACAACTAGTTTTGGGGTTGCTGAATCTGGAAAGTAAAATGGGATTGCAATACATGTATTAAGTCACAAAAAGGAAGAAGTTGATGTTAAGCATAAGGACATAACAGAAATCACAACTTGTGATTTTAGAGGGAAAATATGTTTATATCCTGTGGCTCTCTTTGGATTGTCTTGATAAGCAGTCGTGTCCTAATCCTTTCTAGAGTTTTCAGTATCTAGTGAAGCCTATTTCTTACTGACATAAATGAGGTACAAGGAGAAATGTTGGACTACATAGGTCTCTACTTATTAAAGACTGTTTTCTCGCACAACAAGTTGTATGTTACTCTTTCCAGGGTTAGGAATGCTCACTCTAGTAAGGTGTTGGTGAAGCCCGCCATGGAGTGCCTTGATTCATAGTAGCATATGAGTAATATAGTTTACATAGAGATATATGAGTGGATGAGTGCATGTACAATTTTTTTATATTTAGTTATGGTTTGTATGTCAATGAGCGGTGCACTAAAATGTAAAATGTAATTTTAGTTCTTAAAATCTAGAAATTGGTGATTTCTATTTTCTGAATTCTCTTTTGTGTGTATCTTTGTAGGTAGTGGTGGTTTACAATATGGTTAAAGAGTTGCATTTTCTACGTGATATCACTCATAATAAGAACAAGCGAACAACTTGGGTCATTGTTGAATACAAGTCTTTGCCTATATAGTCTCTAAATAATGCATATCTTTCTCGCTCTAGGTTTATCTTAAATTTTAATCATGCATTGTATTTTTCAAGTTGCATCTTGATATGAGCTAGATAACGCGTGTTTAACTACTCTATTTTACATGTGACTAGGTTTTTTTTCTTGTTTTTATTCATTTGTTCATTTATTTATTTATATGGTGTGTATATATATATGTGTGTGTGTGTGTGTGTGTGTGTTTTGTTATTTTTATTTTATTTTCATTTAAGAATATAAAGGTTGATGTGTTTATGTATGAATGTATCTTTTCACAATTTAACTTTACTACTGCTCAACCAACTAACGGTGTATCGGGTGATCCGTGCTACTAAAGTATTTCTTCTCATTTGATTTTAAAAAAGGACCTTAAGGGTGTCACATTTCCTTTAGCTATTTAATCGATATTGAAGTTGGTGGAAGATAATTGTGTTGGCTCTTGAGAGAAAACCTAGAAGACATCCCACACTAACATCCTTAATTGTAGAAATAAAACATTAGGAAACCGCTTGATTATGAAAGCATTCTTATAAAAATGGCAAAAATGCCAGCAAGCCTACTAGATGTGCTAATAGTAGGTAGGAGCCCATCAGGGGTTGGAGTTCAGTAGTAAGACCAATGACTAGCAAAACAAAAGCTATAAAAATAAACAGCTATGCAAATAAAAATAGAAAGTGCCAACGTACATGTCCGAGCACAACAGTGGGGCCAAGTGCTGTGAAGCCAAGAGCAGCATGCCACAAATTTGGGATAAATCAATCTAGCGATGGGGCGGTAGACTTGTAGCGCTTAAACAAGTGCATATTCAAAGGCATATTGTTACTAGAACCCGTGCAGTGTAGCAACACTCTTATGCAAATTTCATATGCGCCTGAACGCATCAATTGCATAACCATCAAAACTTTATTGCTCCAGCTAAGATTGCAAACCAATATGATGTCGTTCTGAAGTGACACAAATGCTATGTCATTCCAAAATATTGTACCATACATCAACCAAAGCAACTGCTAGAGAAATACACAACTACACAAATAAAAAGGGAATGTGTTAAAATAATCGCTGAGCATGATAGTGGGACATGGAGGAACACAATGGAAATATAGACTAAATCAATTAGGTGGTCAATGCAACAGCTCTGCAGTGCCTACATGGTTGCATATTAGAATCTAGTTTATTAGTAGAACTCGTGCAATGCAACAATAATCCTCTGTGGTGTTCACGCTTGGATGTGGATCAATTGTGATGTTTGAGTAGGGACCAACAGGCAATACAATGTCATTCTAAAGAGGCCAAAATACTTGTTATTCCAAAACAGTATACTACAAGTTAGCAAAAACAAAAGCTAGAAAAAACTCACAGTTGTGTGAATAAAAAGGTAATGCGTCAACATAGATGGTTGAATGAAGCAACACTTCTACGTGGTGTTCACGCTTGCACGTGTGCATCAATTGTGTAACTATCAAAGCTATGTCATCCTAGTTGGGACCAACGGGCAATACGATGTTGTTCAATACAGAGTTATTACTTCTCATATGTTTTGAATACGGAGCTTAAGGGCCTTATAATTCCTTCGGTTACTAAATCGGTATGGATGTTGATGGGAGTTATTTGTGTTGCCTCCTAAAAAAAGACAATCAAGTATATTTAATTTATCTCTTTATCTAATATAGTTGTTGGTTGTATTTTTATATTTATTTATTGTTTCATTCTTTGTAACCGGTTATGATTGCCATTGTTGTTAGGGGTTTGGATGGGTAGTCAGTTTGACAATGCAAAAAATCTCTTATTTTTTGTGATTTTGGAAAAGTTGGCTTGTTGAAATGGTTATCTTTTATTCTATACTGGACTTAATATGTTTTTGTTTATTTTGGTCCTAATTTTTACTATAATGTTGTTGCATTTGCATTAAACCAACCACCGTGTTGTGGATGATGTTGTGTTTGTAAAAGAATGTCAATTGATATGATAGCAGAAATGATTGTTGCAATTTGTATTATGCTTTGTATGTGTTTATATGATGGAGTGGTATATTTATTCATGTTATTTTCAATTGAGAGTAGCATATTATCTTGGGTAATTAAATATTGTGAATCTTGGTTTGGAATCTGTCATGGGATAGATATCCCCGAGGACAATTGTATAAACGTGTCTTAGGTTGTTGATAATTAGAAATCATAGTACATTGTTCTTCCAAAAGTTGAAAATGGGATATAAATGTGTATGATTAGTGTATTACTTATTTGTTCAACAAAAATCATTACAATTGTGTCATCATTCTTTGTCCACGTTTTGTCCCTTAATCAGTTGAGTTTCCTTCTTCGTAATTGTTGTCCTATGGAATTTCTGCATAACCTTAGGGAAACTTGTCCATGCCTTCCCATCTGTTTAAAAAGTATGATGATGTTCTTGGAGGCAAAATACTAAAGGCTCGTTGTTGCCTCCCATGGTAATAGTAACTAGCAGTCTTTTTGGATACGCTTTCTATCCATTTATGCTAACATGAGGAATTCTGTCACAACCTGAAAAAATACCCTTTTATTTTATTAAAATATATTGAATTGAAACGCGCAACGGTAAATATTTTTATTGTAATATACAATAATACAGAAATTTACTACAATATAGCGAAATCATAGTTGTACAAAAGTTGTTATATGAGTGAAAATAATAGCTTTAGCTAAATAAACGCTTCGTAATGCCCTCCTCTTCCTCCTGATGGGCTAGAATGTCTTTGCTTAAAAAAATGTGTTCACAACACATGTCAACACCACGGTTGAGTAGAAATTTCGCTTTATCACATGAGGTGCTCGTGTGTATCATATGTGCACATAGTCATAATATCTCATATAATATTTCACATAACATTACCTTTCGAGTCACTTATTAGTGACTCCCTTATGTCCCCCACAGTACAATATTCCAACCGTTCACATCATTAATCCCCATATTCCATCTGTCCACATCAGTTCCATCCGTTCATATCGGTGGCCATATCTCGAGATTATGCCAATTCCCTACAACCAATACTAATACATGGAACACTCTGTCCATGCAAGATGGGATGGATGGCGAGAACTGTCTTAAGACCGGCAAGCACATTACCGCCCGGCCGAACACAGCCCCATCCACACCGATAACATATCTGGGCCCGGCATGCACAAATAAGATTTTCACATAAACATATTCTTACATAATTTCACATAAGGAACATACTTCTCTACTTATAACTTTAAATATAAAAGCATACAAATAACATATTTTGGAATAATAAACATACATGAACATAAGATATGAATATAACTAGAAACATAATTTCTAATAACTTGAAGTAGCATAATGAAGCATAATATCATGATAGTAAAATGATAAACTAACACTAGAAAGTAACTTATGTAATTAAGAAAATTCCTACCTTGCATACGTCAAATATGGAGGTATAATATTTATGAATTAAAGTAGAAACCTATACTTATGAAATTAAGTAAGGTCCCTACCCTAATTAAATAAACTTCTACCTTTGAAGAGTGTTTTATGAAATTAAGGGGCTATATAGGAGGATAATATGTATATAAGTATGTAAAAAAAAGGGTTTATGTATATATAGATGTGGGTATAAGATATTTTCTAAATATGGAGTGTTTTGGGTGTTGAAAGTAAGGTGAGTGTGGGTGGGAGTGTTTTAGGTGGGATTTGTGTTGTGTGTGTGATGGAAATGAAGATCACCCCCCTCCTATTTATAGTTGTTAGCTAATAAACAAGATTATTTTATTAGATTTTATCTTGTTAATTAATGTGATCTTCTAACTAAGCTTATCATTAATTATGTTCACACCTAATTGTGGTTGTAAGTTACACAAGTGTTACCATAAATAATATGAGTTGTACCCTAAATTATATTATGTGTTAGCCTAAAATGATGATTCAAGCCCTAAACTCATTAGAATGCTCCAAGTATAAGATTTGCTAGATTCACCAAATAAATGTAGGAAGATATTTTAATAAAATATTAACACAAAATCAAATAAAATCTGATTTTTATTGTCCTAATATTATAAAACCTGAAATCATATCTTTATTTCATTAAAAATTCGAACTTGTATTTATTTATTTTTGTAAAAACCGAAAATTAGGGTTTTAGGGCATAAAATCCGAAAATTCATAATTAATTTAGAAAAATTTCAAAATTATGAAATTTAATCTTTATAAATCTGAAATTATATGTATATTTCCCAGAAATTAAAAATGTTTTAGTTATATTTTCGAAAATTGAAATAGAATTTCAAAAATTGTGTTAGAATGTCAAATTCGTCTAAAATTTGAAAAATCATGTAATTTATTCAAAATTGAATCTTCTCCATGCATAAAAGTCTATAATACTTATTTATATTATTTTTGAAAATTCATAATATATAACAGATGAATTTTCCATGAGTGGTAATCGAAATATGAAAATTAACACTTTACCGTTCAAATTGTAAGTTAATTTCAAAAGCAGATTAAAATTTGAATACAACAAGTAATAATAACATTTCCAATAAGCAAAAGATTTTAAATCAATTATTTAAATATTAAGGATTACCAGGGTCGTCACATCCTCCCCTCCTTAAAAGAATTTTGTCCTCGAAATTCAGCTTTGTTTAGTAAAATAGTTGAGGGTATTTTTCCAAAAATATGTTTTCACGAAAAAGCTTAGAACCCAAAATATATTTTAATCAAATACGAAATCCAATAAATACACTAGAAATTTTGTAGCAAAAGTCACACATACCATGTCCGGCTGCCAGGCGTTGGGACTCCAGAGGTGGCTCCTGTGGGTTCAAAAGGCGTTTTCCGCATATGTAGCACTTTGCCTTGCAGACTCAAAATATTCAAGACATAGTTCTTAGCCTCATAGGCTCAAGACTTTCAAGACATATAGTACTAGGCCTTGAGGGCACAAGACTTTCAATACATAGGTAGTAGAAGATATTTTCTAAATAGGGGGTGTTTTGGGTGTTGAAAGTAAGGTGAGTGTAGATGGGAGTGTTTTAGGCAGGATTTGTGTTGTGTGTGTGATGGAAATGAAGATCACCCCTCTCCTATTTATAGTTGTTAGCCAAGAAATAAGATTATTTTATTAGGTTTTATCTTGTTAATTAATGTGATCTTCCAACTAAGCTTATCATTAATTATGGTCACACTTAATTGTGGCTGTAAGTTACACAAGTGTTCCCTAAATAATACGAGTTATACCCTAAATTATATTATATGTTAGCCTGAAATGATGATTCAAGCCCTAAACTCATTAGAATGCTCCAAGTATAAGATTTGCTAGATTTACCAAATAAATGTAGGAAGATATTTTAATAAAATATTAACACAAAATCATATAAAATCAAATAAAATCTGATTTTTATTGTCCTAATATTATAAAATCTGAAATCATATCTTTATTTCATTAAAAATTCGAATTTGTATTTATTTATTTTTGTAAAAATCGAAAATTAGGGTTTTAGGGCATAAAATCCGAAAATTCATAATTAATTTAGAAACATTTCAAAATTATGGAATTTAATCTTTATAAATCTGAAATTATATGTATATTTCCTAGAAATTAAAAATGTTTTAGTTATATTTTCGAAAATTGTAAGAAAATTCCAAAAATTGTGTTAGAATGTCAGATTCGTCTAAAATTTGGAAAATCATGTAATTTATTCAAAATTCCATCTTCTGCATGCATAAAAGTCTATAATACTTATTTATATTATTTTTGAAAATTCATAATATATAACAGATGAATTTTACATGAGCGATAATCGAAATATGAAAATTAACACTTTACCCTTCAAATTGTAAGTTAATTTCAAAAGCAGATTAAAATTTGAAAACCACAAGTAATAATAACATTTCCAAGAAGCAAAAGATTTTAAATCAATTATTTAAATATTAAGGATTACTGGGGTCGTCACAAATTCATTTCTTTTGCTAGTTCGATATGCCTCAAGATATGACCTACATTCTTCTGAATTTGGGAAATTCTCAATCTCTTTCCCTTTAGCTTTGGCAACACCATGATGGTATACCTTGATCATTTGCTTGTTTGTTATCGAGGCCCTTATAATTATACTAGTTGATTGTATTGTACTTCTGCCAATTTTAGGATACCGTTTTCTCTAGTAAAATTTTCTTCATCTCTTTTAAATGTTATTATTTGGTATGCTTGATTGAGCTTGGTATGGCTTGCTTCATAATAACCAATGTTGACAAACCCGATGAGTAAAGTGCCCATTGTCATTTCCATTTGCACATATATAGTGCTTGAGTAATTTTGCGTGTGTATTAAATTCTATAATCTAAACTTGTAGTTGTGTTGTATTACATTAACTCCTAGAATCGACAATTGTTGAGCTAAAACAACATTAGATTTAGATTTTAATAAATCCATATCTACGGCCTCAAGTTATCTTGCAGATACTGAATAATGGCAACTGATGTGGGTTTTCTTAATATAGGTGGGACTAAACTTGGTTGATGGGTTCAAATGCACGTTAGTAGTTCGTCGATTGTGGATCAATAACTTCTTATCAAGACCTTCTTCATTTTCGTCTTTGGGATTCCGCAATCTTAGTTTCTTATTTGTATTGAGAAGTTGCTGGTGTTTTTCACACCCCAGTGCCCCAAGGGGCATAGATAATGATTAATTCGATACTATCCCCTTGTTGTTCGGCTCAGGGACAAGAAGCCTCGTATATAGAACAAACTAATTACCATAATTTCATACATAAAAACAGCAAAACCTCTTTTATTACATAATCTTGAAATCATTTTGTTCATACAGGATCTTAATACAACTTACATGGACTTTTGAATAAAGTCCTATTATAGTCTTCGTAGATCACCATCTCTTCATTAGGTGCCATCCCCATATTGTTGTGCTAACTATTGATGTATGATAATTCTACCTAAGCATATCTTCAAGCGTCTGTATTGTACATTCATTCTGTCCGTTCATTTAGGGGTGATAGGTAGAACTAAGTTCTATCTTAGTTCCTCTTGCCAATTGGGAACTTGCACAGAATTGGGATGTGAATCATGGGTCTCTATCTGCTAAGCAGTACCATATGCAGCCTAACTATCTCCTTCAAGTGTAGCGAGGCTAGTTTATCTAGCGAGTACATGGTCCTAATGGGTAAAAGTTAGCTGATTTCATAAGTCAATCCACTATTACCTAGATGGCATCACGTCCTTGCCTTGCCCTAGGTAACCCGACTACGAAGTCCATCATTACGTTCCCCGATTCTAATTCAGGTATTACTAGAGGTTATAGTAGCCCTTGTGGTCGTTGGTGTTTTTCCTTGATCGATTGGCAGACCATACACCTAGCCACAAACTTTGCTATGTCTTTTCTCATTCCAGACCACCAAAAATGTTGTTACAGGTCTTGATACATTTTAGTGCTACCAGGGCGTATTGAGAAATTCGAGTTGTGAGCCTCACAAAGGACTTTTCTTCTTAAATCCTCCCGCACAGGGACACACAACCTTTCCTTCTTATATAGAAAACTATTTCCTCCTACTAGGGTTATTCTGATCCAATCCTTACCTAATCTCCCCTTAGCTCCCTAGTGTTTCCATTTGTCTTGAGAGTACAATGGATAATACTCTGTTTCCCCATCTGCCCAAGGTATTAACCACTCAATTGGCCTTTCCTGGGTGGTAGTGTATACTTAGATCATAATCTTTAATGAGTTCCAACCATCACCTCTGCCTCATGTTCAACTTCTTTTAAGTGAACCGTTATTTTAAACTCTTGTGGTTGGTGTAGATCTCACACTTCTCTCCTTAGATCTAACTTGTGCATGAGGTAGTTCTTTTCATGCGGCTTCATTTGCTATGATGCATATGTGATCACACTTTCACTCTACATTAGCATACATCCCAGGTCATTTTTCAAGGCATCACTATAAATAGTGAATCCCCCTGTCTCAGAAGATAAGGCGAGTACTGTTCAGATGCTAGTCTCTTCTTTAGTTTGTTGACACTTTTCTCATACTCCGAACACCATTCAAAGTTTGTCCATTTTTGTGTCATCTTTTTCATGTGCAAAGCTATCATAGGAAAAACTTTGATGAACTTTTTTAATATCATGATAGGCCTAGAAAACTCCTAACTTTTGAAATCATTCATCAGCCACAATCAAACTTTGATCACTTCCACCTTAGAGGGATCTAGTGCCACACCTTCATCTAAGATGATGTGACCAAGAAATGGGATGCTCTTTATCCCAACATCAAATTTGGAGAATTCAGCCATCTGATTTTCACCGCGCTTCATGATCGGCCATCTCTACATAGAGAAAATGACCAAATTGTCCCTCTCATACTCATTTAAAAATCAATACGACCTCATCAATGGAATGCTAATCCAGGATGGATTGCAAGTGCTCTCACAAAAAAATGATAGATTTCGACATCTCAGGTTACTTCCATGAAGATTGAAGAGAAAGTACTGAAACACTTATTTTATTAAAACATATGTCAGCCTTGAATACTTCATTCTTGATGTAGGGATAGCACGAAACATAAAAAATAAACAAGCAATAGAAACCCAAGCCCTAACAATAGAAAACATAATCAATTCAAATCAAGTTGAAACAAAGTCGAGCTCTCATGGCTCAAATCCACACACAGAATATGATAATGGTATGAAAAACATGAAGTAGATAAACGAAAAAGTAGCAAACCAAAATTGAAAAACCTGATACGAAAATCTAAATTCTTCGAAGATGCCACTGGGTGATTGAAACTCACTCAAACTTATATCCTTAGGCCTCCCTTGTATAACTGTGCCACTGGGTAATTGAAACTCATTCAAACTTATATCTTTCACCATTTTTATATTTTCTTGATAATAATTCGAGCCCAGAAAAAATGATTCTAGTTTGGAATTAAACATCACCTATTAATGGAAGAAGAGAGGATTAAAAACTTTAGCGAGTAGACTCAGTGGTGAGAATCAAAGAAAGCACAGGATGGTTTGTCATAGTAGCCATCATGTTCCTCTTTATTACCCTGAATTTGTGCTATAATGTTAAATCCTGAGAATCCACCAATTCCTGTTGCTAATCTAATCCTAAAAGCAGATGATTGATAGATCATCAAAACTCTTGGATTATGGTTTTGGTGGTTGTGATCACCTATGGATGGGTTACTCCAAGCATGTGTTAAGGGTGTGCTACTGGACTGAATGGGCCCCCTCTATGAAAAAAATTGGTTATGGTCACCTAATAGCTGGTACAACAGAGGCTGTGGAGTTGAACAAGTATACGATAGATGCGGCGGCAGTGCCACACCAGATAACGGTATCTCCTGTGGAATCTCAAGCTATAAGCCTCTGGAAGCGGCTGAGCTCAGTGGGGTATTGGTGGTGGTGCTCTGACCAATTGTTGGAGGTTCCATCAAACCCCAGTGGAGTGCCGCTCAGTACAATGTGTCCTTGAATATTTGCATCAGGATTTTGATAACTGAAAATGGGATCTTGAAATGGCTATAAAGAGAGCCTTAAATTTTGGCTCTGAAACTACATAGCTAAGGAATTTGCCCCATATGAGGTACCCATTGGAAGGAAAGATTTTATGGTATTAGCAAGGCACTAGAATCCAAGGATGGAGGTGAAAATCTTGAATTTTGTGAATTACTATGATTATGATAATGATTATTATCAACACCTCTGTTATGGTATGGAGCTTGTTCCCCATGTTCGCCGCTCGCCATTGTCACCGCCCTTTTTCTTGAAATATTTGAATTCACCAAATCAGCCTTTTTCATCTTGCTGATTTTCATCTACAACCTCTTTCTGGGCATTATTTTTGGGGTCGTAACTCAGATTTTGTGTCGAACAGGTGGTGTGGTGCCAAGTAGAGAGCTGGGTGAGCCCATCAATGGCAGCGTTGGCCTTCGTGATGAGCAAATCCACTGCCTTACTTTGCATGTGTATAATGATTTTCAAAATACTATAATTATAAACATTTTTAACTATTACATAAATTTTAAATTACTAAAATAAAGATAAATTATAGTACTACTTCAAACTCTTGCATTATAATATTTTGAAAATAATTATTGACGTGCAAAACACTTGCATTTTTCTAATATGAAATGTATATCAATTAATGTTATCAAAATATATAAATTATTGATGATATTATATCTTTAAAATGGTATCGGGAATAACACAGTTTCTATGCTAGTTTTTATAAAATTAAGGATAAAAAAGTAAAATGCACTCAAAGATAATAAAGGTAAAATTATCGTATCCAATCAAATTTTTAATTGTTAATTAGCAATTAATACATACATGATGCAAAGTTCCAATTGGGAGAGTTAGAGAGGTATAGAGTGATACTAATAAGTAATAATCAATGTGTTAAAAATTGGATCAAATATATAACCGATAGCCTTATTGGTTCGACTGGTATGACACATAAATAAAAAATAAGTGTTATATTAATTTTTTATATATAAAATATTATAACTATATGAAAAATTAAAAAAGAGCGATAATAATGAAAAAATAACAATCAAACAAAAATACGTATATATGGCCAATTTCTCTTGAGTTGGGCAATTGGTTGGTAACTCCAGCTTTCTGGGGGCAAAAAGACAATAGTCCAATTTTATTTAATGGACAACTCAATTTTCCCCAACCCGCCCTGCCCCCCCACCCCCCACACACACGCACATATATATATATATATGTTTTTGTGTGTATATACATATATATATGTAAGGATATCATGCCAAGAACTTGCTTTTACCATGTGAAACTATAGAAACCATTTTCGTTAATTCTTTGAATATTTTGATAGGGCTCTTTTTTCTAGTTGGTTACTGTATATATAATGCATTTTCTTTCACAGAAAAAAAAGAAGAAAAATAAACAACAAAATGACCTTTGAGAATCAAAATCTAATAGCCTAAACTGGTTTGCGAATGAGAGTTTGAATGATGTGGCATCAAAGGATTTCGAATTCCATTGAATGCATACAAGTCTGTGCTGGAGGTGTATGTATCTTTTCATGAAAATGATGAATTTTGGTATAGGAATTATCTAGACGAGTACATTTTTGCAAATAATATTACCGAGGCACCTGGAAACTGCCTATTTCGTGAAGTAGTCATTAGCTTGGATGGTGTGGATGAAAAGAGTGCAAAGACACAAGGGAAGTTGTTAGAATACAAGGCCACACCTATTTCCTTGTTTCTCCTTTCAACTTTTACCGGTTTTGATAGATTCTTCATTACAAACGCTAGTTGGTAAATAGTTTCAAGTGGATGGGTGAAATCTTCGCATGGATTTGATGGGGCTGTGCAAGTGCATGTAATTGTATAAGTAATATAAGATGAGTAGAGTATCGAATCCCATATGAATTGTGATTTAGCCCGTGAAAGTGACTCGTGCTACTTACACAGCAAGAAAATCTAGTTTTAACAACTAAATTCTCAACGACAATAATACAATGGTTGCTAAATATACAGATTTAGCAACCAAAAGTTATTTGGTGGCTAGAGTTATGTTATACAAATTCTTTTGTCGGCATATGTCCCCTATCAGTCTGTCTCTACAAAGTTAACATGCAAACCAGTTTTACAACAAGCAAATGGGTTGTTGTGGTGTAGTGGTTATCACGTTAGTCTTACACATTAAAGGGCCCCAGTTCGATCCTGGGCAGCAACATCATTTTTGTTGATTAATATCATTTTTTTTAATATTTTTTAATGATCTCATCAGCCTGTACCATTTGTATAAATTTCATGATTTTTTTGTCGTTCTTTTTTAAATAGTTCATTTTTATTATAATTCTTTAAGAATCAAGCCAAATTGCATTTGATTTTAGGATTACTAGTACTCGTGGCACGTTGTTCCTGCGTGTATAAACCTATCTTTTGAACATAATAGATTTAAGGACTCATGCATAGCATTAGTAATATAGAAAAAATGTTGCAATGCATATTGAAATAATAAATGATAACAACCTACTAATGTATTAGGAATAAATTATAGGAGAAATTACACTAACCCCCCCTGAGATTAGGCTAATTTACGAAAAATCTGCTATTGTTTCAAAAATTATCAAAAACCCTATGAGGTTATACCCATATTACAACTAGCACGTAGCCTTAGGTTGACTTATTTCCCTTTTTGAAAATATTATACAGACCATTCCTGAGATTAGGCTAATTTACGAGAAACCCTCTGTAGTTTTAAAAATTACCAAAAACCCCCTAAAGTTATACTCATGTTACAACTAGTACCTACCCTTTGGTTGACTTATTTCAAGTTAGGAATGTAAAGTTGATAGGTATGCTCCTAAGGTGGATTTTGGTATATATTCTCAAATAAGAATTAGTTTATTGTAATTTAATAAATCAACAGGGGTTTATTGTAAGAGTTCAAATTATATTTCCATACTTGACCCTTCAAAGCCGCTTCTGATGCTTGTTAAACACCATTCTTCCACCGTCTTCCATCGGGCATATTGAATGACCATTTCATCATACTTATTTTGGGAGGTGAAATCGACTCCACATGCCGGCGATCACACGCCGATTTTACCGCCCAAAAAAAATGATTATACTTGGGACTCTGAATTTGTACAGTTTTGGTTTGATTATCACAATGCAAGGCAATGCTAGGGATAGGTTTACCAACCATGGGTAATCCACATTATAACTCTGTAGAGACAAACTGATAGGGGACAGATTTAGCAACAATCGCATCACATGATGGGTCATCCACGGACTAGCAACGGCAAACCACTCTAGCGAAGGCCAAAAATAGATGAGTGTATGGTGAAAATGGCTTTTTTTTTGTAGTGAACATGGTTGTTGAATGATTAACTATAGCAACAATGTACATGTTACAGTGAACAAGAAATTTTACATTAGCAAATGAAAATTTTGTCACTAATACTATCACCTTTAGTGATCATTATTAGATGGTCGCTAAATCTTTATTTTTAGCAACCAAGTTTAGAAATTGTCACCAAGCACTTATAGTAACTACTATATTGTGACCACCGGTAAGCAATTCAAACTTGGCTGCTATAAGTTTTAACAACCATTTTCACACATTTAGTTGCCATCCATGATGGTTGCTAAAACTAAATTTTCTTGTTGTGTTAGCTAAATTTATCGATATGGAGTGGATTGTCTTAAATTAAACTAATATTAAGCTAAGAACTACTCACAAATCAAAATTATAACGACTACTCAATATGCTTAAATTCAAGTGAAAGGTAGCCTCATTTACCTAATTCCTATTCCAATTCAATTCCTAGACTAAATGGTTTGGTGTTTTTGTGAAGCTAGGAACTAAGGTATCTACAATACCTCTCAAGTATCATAGAATCATCTCATACAATCCTTTCGAAGCCTAAAATTAACCAGTTCTCACTCAATTAATCCAAGCACTAGGAAGTATTTGTATAAGATTTAACATCACCTTAGGGCTCAATTAATATTAAACTCATTTTCATGCAATTTAATATAGATTGATTTAGTTTAATCAGAGCAACAATCGCGAATCATTTCTCAACCTCATCAACAATTCTCAAATTCAATAATTAGGGGTGATCAAACCCCAATCACGCATTACAACCATTAAACCAAATTCACACACCAAACACACTAAATCATTCACATCCATAGAATTCTAATAGAATAAGGAAAATGAAGAATTATACAATCCCTTACACTTGACAATTAATCTAGTTCATGATGGATTGTAGAAAAATAAATACGAAGTACGAAAAAGAATACATAGAAGGGAGAGAAATAGAACTAGTGAATGGAAAACCCAAAGATGAACTTCCCTCCAATCGTTGTTCTTGACATCGCCTTTGATCCTCTTCAATCCTTCGTCTTCAACCTTCCCTTCACCAAGAAATCTCAAAACTAGATGAAAAGTTGAAATAAGAATTGGTTTAAACTCTAAAACCCTGTGAAAAACGTGTTCCTTTATTTGTGCTTGTATCTGTACAAAAAAACTGCAGGAATTCACCTAGAAAATATTTCCAAAATAGAGTCCTAATCAAATAAGGGAAGCTTTTAATTGCTGTTGTGGATTTTGCGTACGTACACTAAATATTTTGCGCACTTACGCAAATTTACAGATTTGTTTTTCTTTCAAATGGCTACAACTGTGTAAGTACTCAAAACTCCTTGCATACATACGTATTCTTGCGGCCTATTTCTCCTTTGGATTACTTAAATTACTCAAAATATTTCGTGTAAATACTCGGCTTCTGATTTCCCTTTTCGTGTCCTTTATTGTATTTTTTCCATCTTACTTACAAAAAAATGATTTAACTCAAATTTGTGCATAATACAGTTCGAATAGAGAAAAATACGTGATAAGTCCGACAAAATAAACACCAAAATCAAGTATAATTACGAACATATCAACTCTCCCAAACTTAAATGTTGCTCGCCTTTGAGCAACTCAAAATTGACAACACAAGGAAATGGACACAATCAAAGCTCATCTTGGAACACCACATACCAAAGCAAAACTCCATTATATTTATCAAAATCTATTAACCACTATGTCATCAGTTCAATTTATAAGCAATCACATTTCCATGTACACTTTAGACACAAATACTATTATCAAGTATCCCCATGTCATGTGCGCGTTATGGTTAAGATCAACAACTACCAGTAGTCCGAATCAATTTATATTTATGCAATAAGCAAGAAAAAGGGACACCATAAGTCAATTTTTCATCATCATCCCCACTAATGTAGACAATGATAAATCAGGGATCGATAGGGCTTTATTAACCTTTTAATGTAGGGCTTGGGTGAAGGGTAGGGAAATATGGAAATGGAAGAGTAAATGGCTCATGCACTCAAGTTACTTAAATTGGACAACTTGGAGTTTTTGGAGCATTATTCATGCCTTCATTCCCCCAAAACTTATTCAAAAACCATCACCCTCAATGTGTTTTTTTTTTGTCATTATGTGTTTGAGAGTGCTAACTCGCTCTTCCTTTCATTCTCTTTTTTCTTTCTTTTTTTTTTCTGCATTTTGTTCTGCAATTTTTTTCCTTATTTGTTTTTCACATTTTTTTGCAATTTTTCTTTTTTTTCTAAAGCAAGCTAGTATAATCCAGCCTCAAGTATGACGTGTAAGCCCCCACATTTTATAATCCCCTCATAATTCCACATGTCCCTTACATAACTCTAACAATTATCACAATTAAAGTATAGTGCATAGAAACGATTACGATACGTAGACATTGTGACACCCCCCTCGCTAGGACCATTCTATACGAGTAGGGCTCACTTAATAGTCTCGTTGGGTACCTATTTTCCAATCGGTATCCACCACTTGCAACTTATTCGATATTGTTCAACAATCAATTTTCATACAACAACATTGAGATAGAACTAAAATGCAATTAACTTGCATAGATCTTGTAGGGTAACAAACTATCCAAGTACAACACTTCAAGTAGTAGTCTTCCATTTCTTATTAAACAAGCTAATCTTCTATACAGGATAAAGGATTATGCACTAATGACTTGTAACGCACCGGTCCCCTTAATTGGTTCCTCTCAACCCATTTCTCTAAAACTTAGGTAAGGAACAAACAGAACTTTGGGTGGTAAGTCCAAATGACTTAGTGAGGCCACTTATAGTTACATATAGACATTAGAAGAACTTATAGGTTGTTAAAAGATGATAACGTGTGTCGTAATATGAAGCACTTATATACAAACTAAACAAGACGAATAGTGAGCCATGAATAAAATCACCAGCCTTATGACTACCCAAAACAAATAAACATAACAGAAACCCTTATGCCTCCCTCATCAAAGAGCGATCAAATTGGACTGAGATGTAGCATGCGTTCGTGCAATACACTAACTCAACCTTACTACAATCAACCTTCAGTTGTACGTAGGAATTGGTTCCCACAAGATGGTATCATATAAGAAGGTTCATCGATGATCCATTTCACCCTATGAAACTCCTCTTATAAGTACCGGGGCACGAACTTCCCAAGGGCGTCCCCAATGGTAGACGGATATAACAGGACTGGACATATATGACTCACAAACTTTCAACAAACAATAGCTTGTTTCCATACCTGGGATACATAAAACATAATCAAAACATGATATCCTACAGGTATCAATAAATCATTTTGGGATCAAAAATGTAGTACTTTTCAGATATAACTTGACTTGTGTCGAAATATAGACTGCAAAATATAACTAAATCGGATGACATAAATCAAATAGGGTAGGTTGTGCAAGAATGTTTATAATGTATTATTCAATGCCCCAGCAAGAAAAGTTTATTGTCTCACCAAGTTTATGTCGACTCGCATTCGTCTAAATTTTGCATTAACGGGTAGGGTTAGAATGTTGTGTCGTAATTAGTCATAACTAGTTGGTATTGTTTAGGGAATAATACAACTAATTTGGGCTCTTGAAGTAATATAATACTTTCATGGTCGTAACATGTAACCTAGATGTGGTAAGTAACTAACTTGTACTTGACAACTACATATAAGTACATGAATAAACAATATTTTTGCATAGGTGCATATTTATAATTTTTAAAATAACTTTATTTGTATGTATGCATATAGTTTAAAAGAACAACCCTCGTTTTACAAATATGTATGCATGTGCATGAGCATATAGACTCATCTTAAGTTGCTATACTTATGCATAAGTAAAACATGTATATGAACGCTTTCATAAACTAACTAAACATAGACATATGAATATCTAGGCATGAATTAGGTACTTAAAATAGATGAAATTATATCTAAAACATATAGGGAGTCTAGAATGAGAACATATCTTCTAATGGTGTGCATATAACTCTAGGATTTCCTTCTAGGTAAGTTTTTGTGTGTGTGTGCAGTGTATAACAGCAGCGGTAACAGTTTATGTGCAGTGTTTGTATACCGTGTGTGTGTATTGTGTTGAGTGTATGTTGTGTTTTCCAATTGACGGGTGAGAAGCCTTATTCATAGGTGTTTCCCCAAGGCACAAACATTATTTAATTGGCAAAACTTTTGGTCATTTCCAAGACGTTTTGTTGTGGCAAAATTGTAGGTCATCTAAGTGTTCAAGTAAGATAAGTTAAGGGTTTAGGTGTCAAGAATCCTATCTCTATCATATCGACATGTGTGTTTTTTGGCTAAGTCATATTCATTGATTTTTACTTAAGAAAGGGAAAGATTATAGCCCTTGGATTAGAAAAAGACCTGTAGGTAATTATCAAGGTGTTCGTGATTATTAGGCCAAGTAAGTGCACAAGTGTGCTTTCTTCTTCAAGTTGTATATACAAGTGTCCTAGGGTTTATGATGATAAAGACAAGTGTTCGTATAAGTGTTACTTAAATATAGAAGATTACCTTAACTAAAAATTATTGGTGCAAATGTCTTGCTTCTTGATAATGGTAAGAACAAGTGCCTTACAATTTTTGAAACATTCAGATTCTAGACTTTATCTTAAATTTTATAAGAACAAGTGTCCTATGACTTGTAGTGGAAATGAAAATGACTATTCTCTTACAAATTATAAGAATGACATGTGTGCCGTAGCATATCTTTGATAATGAAAATGATAGATGCCTAAATTCTTACTTAACATATAATATAAACAAGTATTCTAACACATGTAATGAAATAATCTATTACATTATTATTGTAATTAATAATTTCAAAATTTATACATTTATATATTTATATTGATTTTTATGAATATTATACATGTAATGTCAAATTTTATATGTACAAAAATATTGATTATACCCCCATCCAAAATATTGCACCCCAAACTGATACACCCTCCTATTTCCACCTAGGAAAATAGCATTGAATGCGAGTGCAAGGGTGCATAACCAGACAAAATATCCATAGCATGGCCTGTCATACACAATTGCATTTTTCTATGCACGTGCAAGGGTGCATAACCAAGTGTAATCCAAACTACGCCACTTCAGCCCGATGTTAAGACTTGTACAAAGTCTTTTGATGTGTACACTAGTGCCATGTTATTTAATAACACTAAACTATACATAAAAAAAGACACATTGTCAACACAACCGCTACATATTAGCTAAGCTTCAGCTAAATGGGGTAAAAAATGACAACTCCGAGTTTACGCAATTATAGAAAAGTGGTGACGTAAAATTGGAGCGTAAAAAGCAGTATCCATTCAAACAGTAACAGCGGTCCCCGACCGCTCGTCGGTCACCTCGAGGTCCGGATCAAAATCCAGCCTCGTCACTGATCTAGCCCTTGGTGGGGGGCTGCAGGGAACACCGATCGGCATGCGCTAATCGATCGTCGATCGCGCTCCGCTACCGCTCGTGGGGGCCCTTCCATCCCGGGACGACGAGCCCGTCTGGCTGAAGGATTGAGCCGCAGCCCTCTCGTTCTTCTTCTTCTGTGCGGTGGCAAGACGGGCCAGCATCGCTCTATGGGCGTCCATGAGCACGTTGTTGACTGCAATAAAAAGCCGATCATGAGGTTGTATGTATATAAGAATGCGAACACAAACCGCACTTAAAATTTGTCCGAAAGGTATGTACCAAAAATGACCCCACGAGGGGCTTCAACAGGGGAGATGCTCGCGCGGTTAAGAATTCCTCTTGCAGGAGGTAGTCGCTCCACATCAAACCCGGTCGAGTTGGCAGCTCCAAAAGAAGGTATCCTCCTAGGTCGGGTTCCTTACCCCGTCGAACTCAATCTTGTCGATGCCATCGTTCCAAGTATTTCGAACGGGGAAGCCCAAAGCATGGTGAATGAAGAAAAACTTTGCCTTCCACCTTTCCTCGTATGAAGACTGGTGGGTGTGTATGATTCTCGACCTGAATTGGGCCATAATGTAAAAGAAGCCGCCCCGGTCGGCAGGACCCAACCGAGCTGAGTTTTGTGCTTTGAAAAAGGCCACAAAATTTTCTTTCGATGGGGCTTGGCCTAAGGCCCTCATCATAACTAGAAAGCTATAAATGATACAGTGGGAGTTTGAAAGAGTTGAGCACGAGGAATGTTCAAAAAGTTGTAAATCAACGCGACGTCGGGCGAGATAGGGAACCTAAACCTGTTCCACAATGCCTCCAAGTGGATGGCGATCGTGTTATGCGGCGGGCTCCCCATCCGTGAATCGACGGGTGGTGCAAAGGCTTGGAAAGTTGAAGGGATATGGAATTTGGTCAAGGCATTTGAGACCTCGGTCGGAGTCATCGTCAACGGAATGTCGTCATGCTCCCATTCGGTACGATACGAATGCGGAGCATCGACTTCGTTGTCGACTTCACCTCATTGGTCATGTGCAGCTTGACCACCCCCTCGACCGCAGACCCGGTTGGGTGGTCACCTGAGGTAGTCGAGCTGCTGCTCGTGCTACTCCCCTCAGAGCTATCCCCCGAAGAGCTATCTAATCCGACCTCTCTAATGAACCTACTACTAGCTATGAGAGAAATGAACGAAATACGAGGCTTTGAGTAAGAGAAGTTACCTAGTAGAGAGTCGGATCGACCTAGAGTAAAGAGAGTTTCGAACAGCAGGGAAGACAACCGATCAACACAGTGCAAAAATTCTCGCAAAATGGTGAAGTTAGCGCCCGGTCTAACGTCCCTATTTATAGGCGGGTAAAAAACCACCCTCGGGAATATCAACCGGCGTAATTATAACAGCTCTGAGTTTTCAAATTCCCGGCGGTAACAACCCGATTAAATTCACATCCCCGATCAATTTCACAACCGACCCGGGGAGTGGGGGGGCTAATGACGTGGCATAATTCTGACCGGGACACTCGACCGCCTTTCTCGCGACGAGCTCCCTTATATCCCCGATAGATTCCCCTCGAATCCTGTCCGATCGAACTATTGGATATCTGTGACGACCTGGTAAACCGCATTACTATAAATTTGGAATTATGAAATATTTTACTATTTTATGAGAAAATCCCTTTATTGTGAATAAATGTGCATTGCATTACATGTATTTATTAAAAATGTGACTTGTTCTTAGTAAAATTGAAACCTACGAATTTCTCTTTAATTTTTTCGAAAACTACCCACAAACCTAAACTGTCGGTTTAAATTTTATTATTGGTACAATTGTTTCCATATCATGAAATTTAATTTTCATTTTCCTCCCTAAATTCGAAATTAATAATAAAAATTATTTTAGAAACTATACATTTACTAGAATTAATTATTTACTTCACAATTTGAACATTTTTGAAATAATGTTATCAAAATATATATATATATCTATATAAAATCTAAAAATACCCTAAAAATAATACATATAATTAATTAAATATGTTTTCTATTAGTTTAATTACCTATTTATGTCACTTTCATGTAAAATCTGATAAAAAGAAAGACTACTTGTATAATTTCACTCTTAGTATTTTACCTAACCAAGTGTGTATTAATCTTTACCATTCATATATAATTATATATTCGCTATCTCTCCTACCATTATATATATATATATATTGAGGGAAAATTGTGACACCCCCCTCGCTAGGATCTTCCTATACGAGTAGGGCTCACTCAACGGTCATGCTGAGTGCTTATTTTTTTCAAGTGGTACCCGATACTTGCATACTTATTTTATCCAATAACAAAATTGCGATAAAATAGACTCGCAATTGACATGCATAGAATTAAATGGTAATAATCTATCAAAGTACAACACTTTAAATAGCAAGATTCTGTTTCCCATTTAACTAGCGAATCTTTTATACAAAATAAAGGCCTATATACTAATGACTTGTAACACACCGATCGCCTTAACGGAGTTCCCTCAATCTAATTTCCTGAAACTGAGGCAATGAACAGAAAGAAACAAGGGGTTAAGTCCAAATGACTTAGTGAGGCCAAATATAGATAAGTATATATGCATAAAATAAGATCCATAAAATCAATAAAGTAATAAATCACGGAAAAATGCATTGTAGAATGAAGAGCGTACATACAAACTGAACAAGACGGATAGTGAGCCATGAACGGAATCTCCAACCTTATAACTACCCAAAACAGATAAAGATAACAGAAACCCTTATGCCTCCCTCGTCAAGGAGCGACCTCGACATTAAACTGAACGGAGATGTATCATGCGTCCGTACAATACATCGCTCCAATCCCTACTACAGTCATCCTCCGGCTGTATATAGAAATTGGTTTCACGGAATGGTATCATATAAAAGGTTCTATCGACGGTCCGTACCGCCCGATAGAATTCCCCTTATAAGTACCTGGGCCCAACTTCCCAAGGGCGTCCCCAAGGGTAAACAGATATAACAGAACAGATATGGCTCACAAACTGTTGATAAAGCAATAACTTGTTTTTTTTCACCCGGGATACATAGAAATATAATTAAAATATGATATCCCAAAGGTGTCAAAAATCCTTTTGAAACAGATACAACTGGCAATATCAGATAATGCAATATTTCGGACATAACTTGACTTGTAATTTGGAGAAACATTTTGTTGAAACGCGAGGAGCAAGATATAATTTTAGAAAGATCGGATAACAGAAATACGATAGGGTAGGCTATACAAATAATAATATTTATAGCATATAGTTCATTGCCCCAGCAAGGAATGTAAAAGGCACTCACCTTAGGAGCTTATCAAGTTTATAGACTTGGTTTGACTAGATCGACTTGGGACCCTCCTTCTCAAGAGTGTTTGAGGAAATAGGGGGATATATAGAAGGCTAATATGTATATTTGTATGTAAAAAGAAGGGTTTATGTGTGTATATATATGGGTAGGAGATATTTTATAAATATGGAGTGTTTTGAATGTTCAAAGCAAGGTTAGTGTGGGTGGGTGTGTCTTAGGCGGGATTTAGTGTGTGTTGTGGGATGAAAATGGGGTTCAAGCTCTCCTATTTATAGCAATTGTTGCAAGAAATAGGATTATTATATTCTTTATGTCATTTTCTCATTCTTATTATCTTATCCAAATCTTATCATAATCTTATCTAATCATATCCAATCTTATCATAATCTTATCTAATCTTATCAAATCCTATCATAATCCTATCCAAATCTTATCTAATCTTATCTAAATCTTATCCAAATCTTTATCTAATCTTATCCAAATCTCTATCTAATCTTATCATAATCTTATCTAAATCTTATCCAAATCTTTATCTAATCTTATCATAATCTTATCTAATCTTATCTAAATCTTATCTAAATCTTATCCAAATCTTTGTCTAATCTTATCTAAATCTTATCTAATCTTATCTTAATCTTTTCTTAAATTTTATAAATACAAGTGTCCCAACACATGGAATAGAATAAAATAACCCTACTATATTATTATAATTAATTTCGAAATTAATTAATATATATTCTATATTTATATTTTTGATCTTATATTTAGGTATACAACATACAAAGTTTCAATTTTTATATGTACAAATATGACTGTTTCAGTTTTTAGACACACATACTACAGAAGTTTGGTTTCTATGCCTGTATTTCATAGGAAATGGTTTTTAGTTAGTATTATTGTACCTATTTCATATTTATAAAAATTGGGATGTTACAATTCTCCCCCTCTTAAAAGAATTTCGTCCTCGAAATTCATACTTAAGTATTGGAACATGAAAGACATTATGAATTTTCGATAGGTTGACGGTAATGCTAACTTATAAGCTACTTTTCCTATCCTTTTCCATATTTCACAAGGACCATCATATCTTAGGTTAAGCTTTCTGTTTCTGACTTTTAAGACTACTTTTCCTAATTCAAACTCCAAATCTTTTCTTATCTGCATAATTCTTTTAGTGACTTTCTACTGCTGTCATTCACTTTCGAACTTATTTTGGTAATTTCCCGTACTAACTTTGACCTTACTTTTGCCAACTTTATTCCAAAATACTATAGATCTATATCTTTGCTCATAAAGTGCTTCGACTAGGTCATGCTAACTATAGTTTAATTGAAAAAATCTGGCTAGTGAGAGGTGACGATCTCAACTTTCTTAAAAAGCATCTCGTTAAGGGTTTATTGATTCTTTCGAATTGTCCACCAGTTTGAGGTTTGGAGGGGAATACTAGTGTTTGGTACAAACATTTGGTAGTCCTTGTCAAAATTTAGGAACAAACCATGGGTTTCTATCTAAGACTATACTAACTGAGACACCATGAAGTCCAACTATGGATTGTTTATAATTTTCTACCATTCTAGATCACACAATGAAGTGGAAACCTTTCATAAATCTATCCACAACTATCCATATTGCATCATTGCCTTGTTGGGTTCAAAGTAATCCTATGACGAACTCCCTGGTGCTATGTTCAAGTTTTACTTAAATATCGGAAAGGGTTGTGATAGTCCGGAGGTATACAAAGTCAAATCTAAAATGTATATGGCCAAGCTGAAAACAAATTTTACACAAGTTAACATGAATAGAGGATCGACAAGTGAAAGAAGTGAGCCATAAATGTAGCAGGATTTGCAAAATATTTGTCAACATTTTCAAATCGAATAGTATTTAGGATTATACACGGAGAATTAGATATCAAGAATAGCTTATCAATCCTCAAGACTAGCTTCGAATGATTCTCAAGTTTGGAGTTCAAAAGTGAGAATGGAATGAAAGACTTTTTGTACATCATCACTGATACAAACAAGAGTGTGTAAAAGTTTGAATAGCATCTTGGAAGTAAAGAAAAAATCAGATTGGCGTGACTCTTAGAAGATTCGAGCTTTCAATAAGAAGCGAAATAATTTGAAAATTCCCTATATTACGGACATCTCAAGGAGGAGAAAAGGGATGTTAATTGAGGAAACTTTCAAGAGTGCCTTAAAAGTAAAAGAGAATGATTATAAAACAAAAGGCAGTAGTTGCTATTGAAGTTATCGTTTTAAAAGAAAGTCAAAGAAAAAAATTGGCTTTTTCTTTTGTTCATATCAAATGACGCATATGGGTTGTAAAAAGTACTATCGATATTGGGAATATATATAGGGGTAGAAATAGTAGGTAATAATCAAACTTATAGTTTTAGAAACGAATCACAAAGAGAATATAGATTTCAGGGGTTCGACTAACAAGTATATCTCCTATGGAGATTATGAAAAGTTGTTTCCAAGCAAAATAAATTTTAGAAATCTTTTGAATAAGTAATGATGAGGACATACGAAAAGAATTGGCTAAGAAACATAATTATCACAAGAGAATCATCATTTAACTAGTACACACTTCGCCCAAAATAGAAAACTATACTTAAATTCATCATTCCTAATAGCTTTACCTTATATCTTTATTTCATTCCATAATTGCTCTTATTTTCCCATGGTCTACTGAAATTCCCCCTCGTATGCTTACTTAGTAATAACTTTATTTCAAATCCAATTTGGAGTATATCGAAACCCCTTGTACTTGATCGAATAACTCGTCAATATTGGGTAGTGGTTACTTCTAATTCATTTGATAAATATCAGGTTGAACCACTAGTCTAGAAAAGAAATTAGATGATATATAGCTGGGATCATTTATCGTTCTAACTAAATGATACCAAACTGAAAGCGTACCTTTTAACAGCTTCTAATTGCAAACACTTTGTTCTTGTATTCGAGATTTCCAACATTACTTGCTGGTGTTGGGTTCTTCATATATACTATTTGCCAAAGTTCACCATTCATTTCTAATGATAATTCATTTATTTATTTATTTATTTATTTTTTCTACTTTCCAAAGGATAACATACTTAAATAGGTATTCCAACAGATATACTAGAGATTTTAACTAGAGCGATACATACCAGTACCAGCTGCCAGGCGTTGAGAATGTAGAGGTAGCTTCTGTGGGCTCAAGAGGTTGCTCACACACACATAGCATCTTTTCATGATGCAACTGTCTATTACGATTAAGCTTAATATTCTTAAGTTTTATATGTTCGAATCTAGGGACCAGATGCATCAACTGTTTACTAAAGCATATATATCACACAAAGATTCGCACAAACCTACATATCTCACACATACATTGTGCCTATACTTTATGCAAATAGTAGGTTCAAGGATATTACTTAAGGAGCACATATACACATAATTATCTAGTCTAAACAAAACAAAAGAAAGGACTAGACGTTGGCCCCGACTTTAGTTGCTTACTTATCTATGCACTCAAGATATTTTGCGGTACTAGTTCTTGCACTATATCAGTTAATCATTTTCTTAAGCCCTCATAGTCCTACGTCTCGGGACCATAATTATAATGAATCATTTGTTGGTCGGCCGCCCCAACATTGATCCATCGTAATTCTAGTACCAAAGACACCACTATCCCGTGGCACATACTTCCTAGTCCGAGGATCCCAGGTAGTTACCCTGGGCTCTGATACCACCTGTGACACCCCCCTCGCTAGGATCTTCCTATACGAGTAGGGCTCACTCAACGGTCATGCTGAGTGCTTATTTTTTTCAAGTGGTACCCGATACTTGCATACTTATTTTATCCAATAACAAAATTGCGATAAAATAGACTCGCAATTGACATGCATAGAATTAAATGGTAATAATCTATCAAAGTACAACACTTTAAATAGCAAGATTCTGTTTCCCATTTAACTAGCGAATCTTTTATACAAAATAAAGGCCTATATACTAATGACTTGTAACACACCGATCGCCTTAACGGAGTTCCCTCAATCTAATTTCCTGAAACTGAGGCAATGAACAGAAAGAAACAAGGGGTTAAGTCCAAATGACTTAGTGAGGCCAAATATAGATAAGTATATATGCATAAAATAAGATCCATAAAATCAATAAAGTAATAAATCACGGAAAAATGCATTGTAGAATGAAGAGCGTACATACAAACTGAACAAGACGGATAGTGAGCCATGAACGGAATCTCCAACCTTATAACTACCCAAAACAGATAAAGATAACAGAAACCCTTATGCCTCCCTCGTCAAGGAGCGACCTCGACATTAAACTGAACGGAGATGTATCACGCGTCCGTACAATACATCGCTCCAATCCCTACTACAGTCATCCTCCGGCTGTATATAGAAATTGGTTTCACGGAATGGTATCATATAAAAGGTTCTATCGACGGTCCGTACCGCCCGATAGAATTCCCCTTATAAGTACCTGGGCCCAACTTCCCAAGGGCGTCCCCAAGGGTAAACAGATATAACAGAACAGATATGGCTCACAAACTGTTGATAAAGCAATAACTTGTTTTTTTTCACCCGGGATACATAGAAATATAATTAAAATATGATATCCCAAAGGTGTCAAAAATCCTTTTGAAACAGATACAACTGGCAATATCAGATAATGCAATATTTCGGACATAACTTGACTTGTAATTTGGAGAAACATTTTGTTGAAACGCGAGGAGCAAGATATAATTTTAGAAAGATCGGATAACAGAAATACGATAGGGTAGGCTATACAAATAATAATATTTATAGCATATAGTTCATTGCCCCAGCAAGGAATGTAAAAGGCACTCACCTTAGGAGCTTATCAAGTTTATAGACTTGGTTTGACTAGATCGACTTGGGACCCTCCTTCTCAAGAGTGTTTGAGGAAATAGGGGGATATATAAAAGGCTAATAGGTATATATGTATGTAAAAAGAAGGGTTTATGTGTGTATATATATGGGTAGGAGATATTTTATAAATATGGAGTGTTTTGAATGTTCAAAGCAAGGTTAGTGTGGGTGGGTGTGTCTTAGGCGGGATTTAGTGTGTGTTGTGGGATGAAAATGGGGTTCAAGCTCTCCTATTTATAGCAATTGTTGCAAGAAATAGGATTATTATATTCTTTATGTCATTTTCTCATTCTTATTATCTTATCCAAATCTTATCATAATCTTATCTAATCATATCCAATCTTATCATAATCTTATCTAATCTTATCAAATCCTATCATAATCCTATCCAAATCTTATCTAATCTTATCTAAATCTTATCCAAATCTTTATCTAATCTTATCCAAATCTCTATCTAATCTTATCATAATCTTATCTAAATCTTATCCAAATCTTTATCTAATCTTATCATAATCTTATCTAATCTTATCTAAATCTTATCTAAATCTTATCCAAATCTTTGTCTAATCTTATCTAAATCTTATCTAATCTTATCTTAATCTTTTCTTAAATTTTATAAATACAAGTGTCCCAACACATGGAATAGAATAAAATAACCCTACTATATTATTATAATTAATTTCGAAATTAATTAATATATATTCTATATTTATATTTTTGATCTTATATTTAGGTATACAACATACAAAGTTTCAATTTTTATATGTACAAATATGACTGTTTCAGTTTTTAGACACACATACTACAGAAGTTTGGTTTCTATGCCTGTATTTCATAGGAAATGGTTTTTAGTTAGTATTATTGTACCTATTTCATATTTATAAAAATTGGGATGTTACAAAAATAATCTCCTAAAATTATTAAGCTTTTTAAATTGTTTTCTTATTTATAAGAATTTATAAATTTACTTTCTCTACACATAATATTTTTTCAAAATTGTATTTTATTCCTTAATAATTAATAATTACATATCTTAGACTATTATGACTTGGAAAAATATATTTTTCAAAATTAGAATTTAATTTCCTTAATTTTCGAATTTTGCTCAAATTAAAGCATAAATTTCTAATAAAATTATAAACTTCCAAATAAAAATATAAATTTTTAATTTTTAATTACCATAATACATTTCCTAAAATTATAAGTAGAATTTTCGAATTTTAAAGTATTAAACCTTAATTTTGGATTTTAATTGAAGGCAAATATAAATTATGGATTTTAACCTATTTTAGGATATTTATGCAAGAAAAATCTTCTCTAATATACCATAAATAAATATTGTTGCATGGCTCAAATTTACTTAGCCTATGAATCATATCATAGCATGCACACCCAAGCCTAATTAACCTTCCACATGGAAGAATTTATTTATTGTATTAATCTAGGTGGAAAAATTGTAATTATGAAGATTCTTCCTCTTATTAAAATAAACAAGACAAAATCCCACCTTCTTTTTCCCAGCAAGAACAGGCTACAACACACACTTCACACACTCTTCTAAATTTTCTCCCAAACACTCTAGTTTCCTATTCTTTTACCCCACAATTTACTACACCCAAAAAGAAAGAGAAATAAGGTAGGATACCTTGATGAAGAGTTTTGCTTAGACATGCTTCAATGCTCATGAGTAAAAGTCCTTGCATAAAAGCATGCTTCAATGCTCATGAGTAAAAGTTCTTATCAAGCTTGTCAAGCTTCAAGTTTTAGTAGCTTATCTGTTTGATTTTAGTATGAATTTAATTGTTATATTATGTGCTTTAGGTGCAAGTTGTCTTTTGAATAATAAAAAATGTGTTGGTTCTTTGGGTTCAAGAAGTTATGCTTGTTAGTTTCACTACTTGAGTCCTATTTATGGGTTATCTTGTGATCTTGCAAGAATTATGAGAATTTTATGAGGTATTATTTATTTTATGAAAGTGCTATGTGCTTAGATGTTCCTAAAATATAATATACTCTACTACTAATTTTGTGTTAATACAATATATTTGAAATTATGCTTATATTATTTGGTGAGATAATATGTTTCTAGGAAAAGTATGAGTTTTGGAAAAGATATACTATCTTCATAAAAATATATTATTTGAAGATACCAAACTATATTGTTTGTATATTGTGTATATATATCACACGTATGTATATATCATACGTATATACATATATAGTTGTATATTGTAAAGATATATATATATATATAATTCGTGCATATACATATAATCATGTTGAGTGGTTGATATTATATAAGTATATATATATGATGTACATACATATATATATATATAAATATAGTTATGGGTAATTATATGGTTAACCTAGATTTATGGCTTAATTAGGTGTTTAATCTAAATTTCTTTTATGTTTAGTCTAAGTCTCAACTTTAATGATATGTTTTGTCTAAACAAATATAAATAAAAATATATATACATATATATGTATGTGAGACCGTGTATATATATATATATATATTTACATATTATTATGTTTTGACTAGATTTGTGTTTGAAATATTCTCTTCTATTAATTTCATTGTATATTAATGATATTCTTTTAAGATGTTGGAATAACATGTTGAAATATGGAAGCAAGACTTCCAAGATTATGCTATGTGTATAAATTGTCAATGTGAAACGGGCCCGAAATATATCGGAGTGGTTTGAGTGAGTTTCGCCGGGACATACCAATGGGGTAGCCGGCTGTAAGATTTCTCACACCCTCTATCTCCTAATCCCCCCTTGGGTAGACAGAGAGATCTACTCAAGAGAGAGGGTCGTAGGAAATATTTGGCGTAACACCCGAGGTACTACCATTGGAGGGGAAGGCAGGAGCGAGTAATGTGCTGGTTGTAAAATTCGGCCGGGGGAATCATAAGGGTCACTGTTAGGTGACGAGAAAGGTTTGAAATGAAAACCTATGTTTTTATGTGTAAAGTAACCATATTTGCCTATATGCAAATCACATATACGAGCACCTTATGTGATTAGGTAATATTTCTAATCAACTATATATGTTGACTATGTTCATATGATATTTTTTAGATGAGCTCGAGACTAGCTTAAATGAGGTCTAGGAAGAAGAACATTTTGAAGCCTTTTATTAGATAGAGAGCTACGAATCTTCCGTTGCGTATTTTTTATTTTGCAATTGTCAACTTTATGGATGTTCTTGAACTTGATGTATTATCTTGACATTATGTTATATATTTAAGCATGTTTTCTATTACTTGCTTTTGAATGTAAAGTATTATAAGCTTGGTTGCCAGGGTCATTATAAGTGGTATCAGAACATGCTCGCGGAGACCTAAGCTCTCGTATATATATGATTGACTATAATAATTGTATAGATGGCAAATTCTGGATGATTTTTTAAGCGAACAACCCGCATGAGGACTGGGGAACCGGTACCTTGTAGAGTGCCGACTATCGATATAGACGAGTTGTTAACCGAGAATTTTGAGCTTCGGGAGGCTAACGAGAAGCTTTGGGAGGAGTTGGATGAGGCACAGAGTAATTTGGAGAAAGCTCAAAGGCATATCTTTGAGTTGCGTTAGAAACATCAACAGATCCTTGAGCTTGTTCATATGAAAAACAAGGATCTTATGGCTCTAGCTGCGGAGAACTTCGAATCTAGCTCGGTTGGGGAAATCGGCACTCGAGGCTATCCGATATGTCTTGGATAAGTCGTAGGGGATGACGTCGATGTTTTAGAAGTAGTATAATACTTTGTGATTATGTGTATAAATAGTGTGTTATAGAATGTGTGGCAAGCCTTTTTGGATGTAAATATTGTATGGTTGCCTTATATATATAAATAAAATGCGTGTTTGAAGTTGATGAAGTATTACGACTAATCTTTTGGATATTCTTGGATATTGATTGCGCCGAAACGTACTAGAAGTGATATCAAACCTCAAGATGATTGTTTTTCTGTGGTGTTCGAAACGATAGTGACTATCCTGGAGAATCAAACGAATAATAATAACAACAAAAATCATCACAACTCCAAAGAAAACCCCACCGACGCCCTCACTGATTTTCTACGATTAGGACCACCATATTTTCGAGGCGAGCTGGACGATGTTAAGGCAACAAATTGGTTGGAAGTGATGGAAAAGATTTTTGAGGTTCTCAACTGCAACTCCAGACGAAAAGTTACTTTAGCCACCTTTCGTTTAGAGGACGATGCTAGACATTGGTGGAAGAGAGTGAACAGTAAATGGGAAGCCGTTCGTACCCCTCCTACTTGGGACAACTTTGTCGGGGACTTTAATTTGCAGTACATCCCCCGCATTGTTCAAGAAAAACGAGAAAGAGAGTTCTTGAACTTAGCGTAATGGGATAAAGTGTGGAAAAATACGAGGCCCTATTCACCAAACTATCTTGATTTGCTCCGTACTTTATCGAAAATGAGGAAAGGAAAATATGGAAATTTGTTGGTGGACTCCAACAAGAAATCCAAGATCGGTTAGTGGCAGTTCAACTACCGACCTACACTATCACAGTCGAAACTGCACTTAAAGTGGAAAGCACACTGGAGCAACTCAAAGTTAAGTGAGGACAGTTTGGGCGAGTCCAAAGCATAGGAGGACAAAATAGAAAGGGACCGGGAGGATTTAATAGGATGAATCAAGGAAAGATACACAGAAACTAAGGAAAGTTTGCCAGTCTCTCGTTTCAAAAGCCTATGAGCTGTACTTATTGTGGGAAGCCAAATCACACGGAGGATCATTGTTGGAATAAAGCTAGGAAGTACCCAGATATGGGAGCAGCGGACATTTTATATTAAATTGCCCACAATCTAGACCAGCTCAAACCACAAATCCCAAGAGGAACAGAAAAGGCGACGGGAGTCAAGGGGGAACACCACGAGTTCAAGGAAAAGTGTTTGCTATGAACTAGGCCAAGATTGAATCACCATTGATTGTAGAAGGTATGCTGCTCGTGGACCGATATTTTGCTAAAGTATCAGTTGGTCTTGGTTCTACGCATTCGTATATATCTACTAGTTTGCAAGTACCTCCTAAAAAATTACCCTTTGAATTAGAAGTCACTACACCCCTTGGAACCACTTGGAAGATGGATTTAGTTCATCAGAATTGTGTAATAGAGATAGGTGGTCGGAAAATGACAGTTGACTTAGTATTATTACCTATCCACGAATTTGATATTATTTTAGGCATGGATTTTTTAGCTTTGCACTATGTCCAAGTAGATTGTCATCATAAGATAGTCAAACTATGTTTTCCAAACCAACCTATTATTGAAATAGTAGGGAATAAACCCATACAAACAATACCCATTATCTCCTCCCTACAAGCCCACAAATTATTGCGAAAGGGCAATTACGCATTTCTAGCCCATATCATGAATAAACCTGAAGATCAAAAGAAGCTTGAAGAGGTACCAGTCGTTAACGAATACCCCGACGTATTTCCTAATGATTTAAAAGGTTTACCCCCACATAGGGAAATCGACTTTGTGATTGAATTAATACTCGGAACCGCCCCGATTTCCAAAACCCCTTATCAAATGGTTCCTGCAGAATTGAAAGAACTTAAGACACAACTTCAAGACTTATTAGACAAAGGATTTATTCGGCCGAGTTCATCACCCTGGGGAGCTCCTGTACTGTTCGTCAAAAAGAAAGATGGGACATGGAGATTATGTATCGATTATGGCTCTCTTAACCAAGTTACCATTAAAAATAAATACCCTCTCCCGAACATCGATGAATTGTTTGATCAACTACAAGGAGCTGTGGCCTATTCAAAATTAGATCTAAAATCTAGATACCATCAAGTAAGGATCCGAGAGGAGGATATCCCTAAAACTGCTTTTAACACTAGATATGGTCATTACGAATTCGTGGTAATGCCTTTTGGAGTAACAAATGCCCCTGCAACATTTATGGATCTGATGAATCGAATATTCCGACCGTATTTGGACCAATTTGTAGTTATATTTATAGATGATATATTGGTGTATTCGAAGTCGAAAGAAGAGCATAAAGAACATTTAAAAATAGTACTCCGGATGTTGAGGGAAGAAAAGTTGTATCCCAAATTTAGCAAATGTGAATTTTGGCTTACACAAGTAGCATTTCTTGGATATATAGTATCGAAGGACGGACTTGCAGTTGATCCAGGAAAAGTTAAGGCAGTGGTAGAGTGGAAACCACCCACGACGGTCACGGAAGTACGAAGCTTCTTAGGGATGGCAGGATATTATCGACGATTTATCAAGGATTTCTCAAAAATCGCCCCCCCTTAACTAGACTAACGCAATCCAAGGTGCAATTTGTGTGGGATAAGCATTGTGAAAACAACTTTCAAGAGTTAAAGAATCGATTAGTCACTGCTCCTGTATTAGCTTTACCACAAGGAAATGACGGATTACTCATTTATATGGATGCATCCAAGGAAGGTTTAGGAGGTGTACTCATGCAGGACTAGAAAGTGGTGGCATACGCCTCGCCGAAGTTGAAACCGTATGAGGAGAATTATCCAACTCATGATTTAGAATTGGCAGCCATCGTCTTTGCTCTCAAAAAGTGGAAACACTATCTTTATGGAACCTCGTTCGAAATATTTACCGACCACAACAGCCTCAAGTACTTATTCTTTCAAAAGGAGTTGAACCTGAGACAACGTAGATGGTTAGAAATGTTAGCCGACTTTAATTGTGACATTCAATACCATCCGGGAAAAGCAAATATTGTAGCTGATGCGCTAAGCAGAAAAGCCAATCTTGCTTATATGATGACTCAAGAACGGAAAATGCTAGAAAATGTCTCGAGTTGGAAACCTAAAGAAAGAAATTTTGGAATTTTGTGTTCACACTTGCATGCACAACCCGTCATAATCCAAACGATCAAAGAAGTTCAGGAAAAAGATGAGGAACTCCAACGAATCAAGAATAGGATTAACCGTGAAGAAAAAAAGGAGTTCATATTGCCAGATGATGGAATTGTAAGACTTTGGAACCGAATATGTGTTCCAGATGACGAGCAGTTAAAAAGGGAAATATTGGAAGAGAGTCACAATACGAAGTACACAATTAACAAGATGTATCAGGATGTTAAACGATAATATTGGTGGCCCAAGATGAAGCAACAAATAGCTGAATTCGTATCCAAATGTTTAACTTGTCAACAAGTTAAAGCGAGTCATCAAAACTCGTTTGGGTTACTACAGCCATTACCGATTCCTGAATGGAAATGGGAACACATTACAATGGATTTTGTTATGGGACTACCGCGAACGCAAAAGGGACATGATGCAGTATGGGTAGTAGTAGATAGACACACAAAGAGTGCCCATTTTATTGCATTTTCGAAGACTTGCTCACTGGACAAAATGGCGGAGATCTATAAGACAGAGATTATCCGATTACATGGTGTTCCAATAAGTATCTGACCGAGACTCTCGGTTTGTTTTTAAGTTTTGGCAAGGGTTACAAAAGGCTCTAGATACTAAGTTAAACTTCAGTACGGTATTTCACCTACAAACCGACGAACAGACTGAAAGAGTTATCCAAATTCTAGAAGATATGCTTAGGGCCTGTACCTTAGATTTTGCTGGAAGTTGGGATCGACACCTATCCCTTGCAGAATTCGCCTATAATAATAGTTATCAAGCCATAATAGGAATGGTTCCGTTTGAAGCTCCTTACGGACGTAAGTGCAGATCCCCCATTTGTTGGAGCGAAGTAGGTGAAAGTAAACTTTTAGGCCCGGAACTGATTCACGAGACGACTGAGGTTAAGGTCATTAAGAAACGAATGGAAACCACACAAAGTCATCAGAAGAGTTATGCCGACAAAAGAAGAAAAGACCTGGAATTCGAGGAAGGTGACTTTGTATTCTTAAAGGTTTCACCAAGGAAGGGATTAGTAAGGTTTGGACGAAAAGGAAAACTAGGCCCTCGTTATGTTGGACCTTTTGAAATATTAGCGAGAGTGGGGAAAGTTGCGTACAAATTAACTTTACCTCCAACTCTAGCAGGAGTACATAATGCATTTCATGTCTCAATGCTTAAGAAATATCAACCTGATCCCTCCCACGTCGTGAACCATGAAGCCCTCGAGATTGACAAAGACCTAACTTATATTGAAGAACCAATCAAGATCTTAGACTTCTAAGAGCACACGTTAAGAAATAAGATGATTCCGTTAATATGCGTTCTATGGAAGCACCATTGGATAGAAGAAAGTACATGGGAACGGCTAGAGAAGATGCAAGAAAAATATCCGCAGTTGTTCAAATAGACGTAAAACACAATTTTGAGGACGAAATTTTCTAAGGAGGGGAGGAGTGTGACGACCCGGTAAACCGCATTACTTTAAATTTGGAATTATGAAATATTTTACTATTTTATGAGAAAATCCTTTTATTGTGAATAAATGTGCATTGCATTACATGTATTTATTAAAAATGTGACTTGTTCTTAGTGAAATTGAAACCTACCAATTTCTCATTAATTTTTTCGAAAACTACCCACAAACCTAAATTGTCGATTTTAATTTTATTATTGGTACAATTGTTTCCATATCATGAAATTTAATTTTCATTTTCCTCCCTAAATTCGAAATTAATAATAAAAATTATTTTAGAAACTATACATTTACTAGAATTAATTATTTATTTCACAATTTTAACATTTTTGAAATAATGTTATCAAAAAATATATATATCTGTATAAAATCCGAAAATACCCTAAATATAATACATATAATTAATTAAATATGTTTTCTATTAGTTTAATTACCTATTTATGTCACTTTCATGTAAAATGTGGTAAAAAGAAAGTCTACTTGTACGATTTCACTCTTAGTATTTTACCTAACAAAGTGTGTATTAATCTTTACCATTCGTATATAATTTTATATTGGCTATCTCTCCTACCATTATATATATATATATATATATATATATACTGAGGAAAAATAATCTCCTAAAATCATTAAGCTTTTTAAATTGTTTTCTTATTTGTAAGAATTTATAAATTTACTTTCTCTACACATAATATTTTTTCAAAATTGTATTTTATTCCTTAATAATTAATATTTACATGTCTTAGACTATTATGACTTGGAAAAATATATTTTTCAAAATTAGAATTTAATTTCCTTAATTTTTGAATTTTGCTCCAATTAAAGCATAAATTTCCAATAAAATTATAAACTTCCAAATAAAAATATAAATTTCGAATTTTTAATTACCACAATACATTTCCTAGAATTATAAGTAGAATTTTCGAATTTTGAAGAATTAAACCTTAATTTTCGGATTTTAATTGAAGGCAAATATAAATTATGGATTTTAACCTATTTTAGGATATTTATGCAAGAAAAATCTTCTCTAATATACCATAAATAAATATTGTTGCATGGCTCACATTTACTTAGCCTATGAATCATATCATAACATGTACACCCAAGCCTAATTAGCCTTCCACATGGAAGAATTCATTTAATGTATTAATCTAGGTGGAAAAATTGTAATTATGAAGAAAATGACCCTCAAGAAAAATCTAATTCATTCTTCCTCTTATTATAATAAACAAGACAAAATCCCACCTTCTTTTTCCTAGCAAGAACCGGCCACAACACACACTTCGCACACTCTTCTAAATTTTCTCCCACACACTCTAGTCTCCTATTCTTTTACCCCACAATTTACTACACCCAAAAAGAAAGAGAAAGAAGGTAGAAACCTTAATCTCATAAGTAGAGAGTTATTAGGATACCTTGATAAAGAGTTTTGCTTAGACATGCTTCCATGCTCATGAGTAAAAGTCTTTGAATAAAAGCATGCTTCAATGCTCATGAGTAAAAGTTCTTGTCAAGCTTGCCCCAATACTCATGGTTTAGTAGCTTATCTATTTGATTTTAGTATGAATTTAATTGTTATATTATGTGCTTTAGGTGCAAGTTGTCCTTTGAATAATAAAAAATGTGTTGGTTCTTCGGGTTCAAGAAGTTATGCTTGTTAGTTTCACTACTTGAGTCCTATTTATGTGTTATCTTATGATCTCGCAAGAATTATGAGAATTCTATGAAGTATTATTTATTTTATGAAAGTGCTATGTGCTTAGATGTTCCTAAAATATAATATACTCTACTACTAATTTTGTGTTAATACAGTATATTTGAAATTATGCTTATATTATTTGGTGAGATAATATGTTTCTAGGAAAAGTATGAGTTTTGGAAAAGATATACTATCTTCATAAAAATATATTATTTAAAGATACCAAACTATATTGTTTGTATATTGTGTATATATATCACACGTATGTATATATCATACGTATATACATATATAGTTGTATATTGTAAAGATATATATATATATATATATAATTCGTGCATATACATATAATCATGTTGAGTGGTTGATATTATATAAGTATATATATATGATGTACATACATATATATATATATATAAATATAGTTATGGGTAATTATATGGTTAACCTAGATTTATGGCTTAATTAGGTGTTTAATCTAAATTTCTTTTATGTTTAGTCTAAGTCTCAACTTTAATGATATGTTTTGTCTAAACAAATATAAATAAAAATATATATACATATATATGTATGTGAGACCGTGTATATATATATTTACATATTATTATGTTTTGACTAGATTTGTGTTTGAAATATTCTCTTCTATTAATTTCATTGTATATTAATGATATTCTTTTAAGATGTTGGAATAACATGTTGAAATATGGAAGTAATACTTCCAAGATTATGCTATGTGCATCAATTGTGAATGTGAAACGGGCCCAAAATATATCGGAGTGGTTTGGGTGAGTTCCGCTGGGACATACCAATGGGATAGCCGGCTGTAAGAGTTCTCACTCCCTCCATCTCCTAATCCCCCCTTGCGTAGACGGAAAGATCTACTCAAGAAAGAGGGTCGTACGACAAATTTTGCGTAACACGCGGGGTACGACCATTGGAGGATAAGGCAGGCGGGAGAAATGTGCTGGTTGTAAAATTCGGCCGGGAGAGTCATAAGGGTCACTGTTAGGTGACGAGAAAGGTTTGACATGAAAACCTATGTTTTTATGTGTAAAGCAACCTTATTTGCCTATGTGCAAATCACATACACGAGCACCTTATGTGATTATGTAATGTTTCTACTCAACTATATATGTTGATTGTGTTCATATGATATGTTTTAGATAAGCTCTAGACTAGCTTAAATAAGGTTGAGGAAGAAGAACATTTTGAAGCCTTTTATTAGATAGAGAGCTATGAATCTTCCGTTGCGTATTTGTTATTTTGCAATTGTCAACTTTATGGATGTTGTAGACGTACACTTGTATCCAGTGTCTTGAACTTGATGTATTATCTTGACATTATGTTATATATTTAAGCATGTTTTCTATTACTTGCTTTTGAATGTAAAGTATTATGAGCTTAGTTGCCGAGGTCGTTATAATATCGACCGACTCCACTGGCCCCTCTCGACATCGGCCCCAGCAGATCGTTATCTTTCTCGGTTCATACCCAGCTCCTCGGCTCTTCTGATCAACATAATTGTCAACCTAGACCATGTTGGGTTCAACAGATCTCTGTTGGCATTAAATGCTCCATCAGACGGGGTATGGGGGAGCCACCTAACCCCATACCTCATTAATGAAACTCCAGCTAGCATCTACGGACCCTACCACTAGGTCTATGGGTCATCCACATCGGTCCTCAACGACCTACCTGGCCCGATAGGCCCACAGGAGCACGGTCTACCTAGACATAGTATAAATACTATAAGGACCCGAAATCTCCCATCTCTTATATATATATATATATATATTATATATATATATGTGTGTGTCTCTACCTAAATGTGTACAATTTACATGTTTCTCTGTATGAGTGTTCATTATTTTCATACTTTATGGTACATGTTCGTTTAAGTGCAACATGTACACGTGTAGGATACATTTGTGTTTTAATTAATCGCTAAACAACTATAAAATTTAAGAAATACATGGACACATAGATATATATATATATATATATATACATGGCTTATATAAGTATATATAAACTTAATCTTAATAGACTTTCTTGTAACTTTTCTAACTTTTGCAAAAAACCCCCTAAGGTATAGGTAACTTGTATTTTCTACCCCTAGATAGTATTTTCTTCTCTAACATGAATAATTTTGCATAATAACAAGAAATAAATCATGTTTTCAGATCTTTTAAGGGAGGGGGACGAATTTTGAAGGGGTTTTTGGGAGAGACAATAGAAAATATTAAATACTAGCCTTATATTGAGTCTTATCCACCAAGCTTGTCAAATACAATGTATAAACACACTTGGCACACACCTTCTAGAGGAATGAATAGATGTTTGGCCATGGTTAAAGTAGAGCAACACTTAAGCTACTTAGACCAAATACTTGGTTAGTTAGGTTAATAATTAGAAAAGGACTTAATGTTATTTTAACGCTATGTCTTGTCATTAGTATATATGTAATATTACTTAGAAAATACAAAAAACAACACACACTCTCTCTAAAATCCGGCCACACACACACACACACACTTCATTCCTCTTGTTTTCAATCAACTTTCCTAATATCCTTCAAGTCTTGAAACCCTCTCACCCCTTCAAACACTCCCCCTACTCCAAACCCTACGAAGAAGGAAAGAAAAACATATTAAGCCGGAATTGAGACATCGGAGGATAGGTTCGAGGAGAATGTAAGCGGACGCTTCGAGGCATTTAGTTAATTATGTATATAGGTTATGCTAGAAACTTGAAAGTCAAACTTGTGTACATGTAATAAAGGAATGATGTAAACCTCTTTTTTGGAATATTAGTACGTACATTTGGTTTTATTATGTTTTATGCTACCATGTTTTAAAGAAATGGTTATATGTTAGACGTTGCATGATTAGCTATACGTTTCGGGGCGTCACAAATACTCCCATATTTATGGTAAAAAGCACGCACTAATTACACACTATACCCTTACTTTGTTCAAATCTCCCCAAAACCGATCGACTGACTTAAACATCGGAGGGTCTTAGCCGAGACCCTTCTCAGCTAGCTAACGTTGCCATTCCCTTATTGCAGGATAAACTTCCCGTTCTTACACTTATATCACCGACCTGAGAAACCGACCGGTGTCGATCAGCTTCGAATCCGACCCGCATCAGTATAATCTTGGAAGTCTTGCTTCCATATTTCAACATATTATTCCAATATCTTAGAAAAGAATATCATCAATATACAATAAAAATAATAGAAAATAATATTTCATAAACTTATTTAATATATAGATATATATATATATATATATATAAATTAAATCTGTAAAATATGAGGTTTAGACTAAAATATAATCAAAACATAAACGTATACATACACACACATGGAAACACACACATATATTCATCTATATATAATTTGACTAAAATATACGTATGAGACATATATATTGGCTAACATATAATTAATCATAAATATATAAATCGATATAGGTGTGTTTAACTCATCCACATATATATTTAGTATAAAATATAAGTGATCCAGAAGTCTACAAATAGATACATACATACACGGATAACACAGATACATATATACATATATATATAGTTAGGTGATAATTATGATTAAGTAGATTATTATGCTTAAGTAGTTAGATTAACATATAATAAAATCTTAAGTATATATCGATATATACATACGTACGATAAATATATAAATATGTAAGATGTATATCTCAATCTAAACTATATTCTACATTTAAAACATAATTATATATATATATATGTATGTAGGTATTATATCTATCTATTTAAGCATATGCATATAAATACATATATATATATATACTCATCAAAGAGATTTATTTGACCAACATATACATCTATAGGGAAAACATAGCTATAATTTTGTAATTTTAAGAAATATATTTTTGTGAAAATAGTATATCTTGTCAAAACTCATACGTTTTCCTAGAAACGTATTATTTTACCAAATAATATGAACATAGTTTCAAAAATACTATATTAGCATAAAACTAATAATATAGTATATTTTCATAAACATCTAGGCACATAATGACCACATAGCACTTTATAAGATCACATAATCCTTACAAAATCATATGCTAGCACTAGCACATAATTCTAATTAGTGACATGCTAAGTAGTTTCACTACTTTCATGATTTCATTGCAAGTAGCAAGTGAGTAGTAGACTTGAACTAGCACAAACTCTTGAAATCAAAGAAGCCAGCATCTAAATTATCCCTCCATAAAACAACTTGCACACTAATCACACAACATATCAACAATAAATTCATACTAAAATCACAATAGCTCCTAAATGATCATGGGAGCATGTTTGGCAAAAGCTCTTACCCAAGAGCATTAAAGCTTGAATTTAACAAAGTTTTGGCTCATGAGTATGGAAACTTGCCTCTAGTAGGATGATCCTACTTCAAAAGTAAAGACAAACCTCTACTTATGTAATTAAAGTAAGGTTTCTACCTTCTTTTTCTTTTGGAATTGTAGGGCAGTGAAGTGAAGGTAAAAAGGGGTAGGAAATTAGTGGTTTTTGGGAGAAATTAGGGAGAGTATGTGTGAGTGTGTTATGGACGGTTTTAGGGGAAGAAAAAGGGTGCAATTTTGGTCTTGTTTGTAGAAATAAGAGGAAGAAGTGGATTATTTTATTATTAGGTCAATTTATTCCATAATTGCTATTTTTACACCTAAGTTAGTGTATTAAATGTATTCTTCCACCTTACCCCTTATGTGGAAGACTAATTTAGGCTTTGGTGTAATGCTACTACATGAATCATAAGCTAGATAAGTGTGAACCATGCAAAAATGATTATTAATGGTGCATTAGGGAAGATTGTCTTGCACAAATATCATAAAATATGATAAAATCAAAAATTTATGATTTTCTTCAACTAAAAATCCTAAAATCAGGTTTATAATTTATTAAAATTTGAAAATTATACCGATAATTCCAGGAAATATATTATTGTATTTATAAATTCAAAAATTAGGAATTTTATAATTTTATGGGGAATTTATGATTTATTTGAGCAAAATTCAAAAATTAAAGAAATTAAATTATAATTTTGAAAAATATACTTTCCCAGAAATAATAGTCAAGGATATGTAATTATTAATTATTAAAGAATAAAATAAGTGTTTGAAAAATATTATTTCGTAGAGAAAGTAAATTGCTAAATTCTTATAAATGAGAAAATAATTAGGAAACTTGATGATTTTAGGAAAATTATTTTCCTATATTTATATTTATATATAAATATATAATTGTAGGAGAGATAGAAAAATGACATAAATGGGTAATTAAAATAATAGAAGACAAATTATAAGTTTTATATATACATAAATTTTCGGTTTATATATATATAATTTCATAAAATTATTTTAGAAATGTTAGAATGTGAAGCAAATAATTAATTCTAGTAAATGGATATTTTCTAATTTAAGGTAAATATGTATTATTATTTTCGAGAATACGGAGAAAAATAAAATAAAATTTCATAATATGGAAACAATAATACCAATAATAAAATAACATCAATATATAGGTTCGTTGGAAGTTTTCAAAAAATTTAAGGAGAAATTCATATGTTTAAATTTTACAAATAATGAGTCATATTTTTATAAAATGCATGTAATGCAATGCACATTTATTCTCAAATGAAAGAAATCCTCATAAAATATTAATAATATTTCAAAATTTCAAATATAAAAGAATGTGGTTTATCGGGTCGTTACAACATATGTGCACTAGCATATCTTTCATAATGAAAATGATGGATGCCTAAGTTCTTACTTAACATATAATATAAACAAGTATTCTAATAAATGTAATGAAATAATCCTATTATATTATTATTATAATTAATAATTTCAAATTTAATACATTTATATATATATATATATTGATTTTTATGTATATTATACATATAATGTCAAATTTTATATGTACAAAATTTTGACTTTACGCCCATCCAAAATATTGCACCCCAAACTGATGCACAACCCCATTTCCACCTAGGAAAATGGCATTGAATGCAAGTAGTGAACCAAACAAAATATCCGTAGCATGGCCCGTCATACACAATTGCATTTTTCTATGCACGCGCAAGGGTGCATAACCAAGTGTCATCCAAACTACGCCACTTCAGCACGATGTTAAGACTCATAAAAAGTCTTTTGGTGTGTACGCTAGTACCATATTATTCAATCTACACTATACATTAACAAAGAGATGTTGCCAACACGAGCGCTACATATTAGCTGAGCTTCAGCCAAATGGGGTAAAAACTGACACAACTTCCGAGTTTACGCAATTATAGTAGAGTCGTGAAGTAAATCTGGAAGGCGAAAAGCATGCCTCCAAAATAAACCGGGAAAACATCATGTTTAACTAAAAAAACAAAACGACCACACCACCCCTCCCAACTATAAACCAAATGAAGAAACAATATAAAAATAAATTTAGTAGCAGTCAACCGACTGAAAAAATTGAGGCAATTAAAAAAGGCACAAACTTTCCTTAATAAAAATGATTCGCAGCTGACAGAGCCCTTATAATCACAAGCATGCGGCACAAACCATGAAGAAAAACCTCCAATCACAACAACTTAAAATAGAAATCTGCACTGGATATATGTTAACCAAAAAAAATCCCATCGTATAAAAATGTTGTAGAAAAACTAGAAAAAAAAATTCATTGGTTTAAGTGAATACTATCTGTAAAGAAAAAAGGAAAAGTAGTTGTTGAATTAAAAAAAGTAACTAGATGATTGAAAAAGCAGTCCAAAAGCGTTTTTTAACTTTTATCCTATTTTAATTTTTTCAATTGAAACAGGAAAATAAAGAGGGTATCTACCTTTTCAAATCAATTGACTTTCTCAATGTTCCATGGTAAGTTTATGGCATTTATTATTTTCCAAATCAATAAGACTCTTGCAATTTTAGGGTTAATTACGTTTTTAATCCTTGGCCATTGACCCCTCGGTAATTTTGGTCCTTCATGTTTACATATTTCCAATATTGGTCCCTAACATTACAATTTGTTAGTCAATGTCGTCCTTCCGTTAACTTTTCCATTAAAACCCCTAATATTATTTACAATTTGCCCCTTACAAAATAGAAAAATACCTAAAAGCCCCCCAGATAATAGAAAGAGCTACCCCCCCCCCCCCCTCGCGAAATATTTAATCACAACAAAATAAATTTTATAAGCAATGCGAATCGAACCAGAGTTGATGAGCAAACCATAAGCTTGCTTCCTCAACCACTCAAGCACACTCAATATATGCTACAAGGTGTGCTATACATAATAGTATACTCATTGACATTGTTTAAGTTCAATTTTCAAAATACCTTCCATTAATATATTTATGAATTAAAAAAAAATCATATAATCTACAATTCGGTCCATTTGTTCATTATATATGGGAAAAAAATTGAAAGTAAAATATCAAAAGTAGATATAATCTATGAAAATCTAAATTAAAGAGTTTAAAAGATTAAAGATTTATTTTCATAAATTTATCCGTATATTGAAAAAAATTTAATAACCGTTTCACATACTTATAAATAAATTAAATATTTTTCAATATATTTACAAAAATTAATTTGTCCCTTTATATTAAAAAAATAATTTATTTTATTATTTTATCGATATATTTAAAAAAGAAAACATAAAATATCAAAATTAGATAAATAAATTTTGAAAATTGAACTTAAACAATATCAAAAAGTATACTATTATTATGTATAGCACACATTACCACATAACTTGAGTGTGCTCGAATGATTGAGGAAGCAAGTTTAAGTTGTTCTCCACTCATCAACCCGGATTTTGACTCCCATTGCCTACAAAATTTATTTTGTTGTTACTAAATATTTCAAATGGGGATTTTTTTTAGCTCTTTCTTTTATTTGGGGGGCTTTTTGGTATTTTTCTATTTTGTAAGGGACAAATTGTAAATAATATTAGGGCTTTTAACGGAAAAGTTAACGAAAGCAAGACACTGTGTAACAGATTATAACGTTAGGGGATCAAAATTGGATACGTCTAAACGAGAAGGACCGAAATTGCCGAAGGGTCAAAGGTCAAGGACTAAAACATAATTAACCTGAACTTTTAATTAAATTGACTAATCAACCAATGAAGTATCCTTACACCACTCCATCTGATGTTATTTGCATAATTTAGTCCAAACAGAGACAAAGACACCTACTTATGAGGGTGGTGATAATGAAGACTTAAACAATTTTTATTATTTCATCTGTAATTCCATTTTTGCGCTACCACCAAAGCTTGATTGATATTGGCCAGGAATTTCTAGTATCATTTCCTCAACTAAGTTATTTAATTGGGTCTGCGAGACGATGCAAGAAGTGAATGTTACTTTGATTGAGTTCAATGTTCTGAAATTCATAGCTTGTTGTCACTGAGCCCTCCAAGCATAGGTACAGTTGGGGTGAGGCACGGGGTGAGGCACGAACACCATATATCAGTTGGGATTCAGGTCAAAAGGGCTAAAAACACACTCAAGCTTCAAGCTTATTCCCACATATTGAATAGTAGTGATATTTTTTTTTTATATTAGTCCCTATGCCTAGGCAAATATGCAGGAAACTAAATTTGACCTCTTTGTTTCCTAATATCTAATCAATTGACATTTGTCGCAAAGCATGTCAAAAATGTATTTTTGGGTGTTTCCAAACATTTCTACTTTAGAAAAAACAAAAGTTGAGGGAATATAAAAGTGGTTGTAGTTATGTGATAAGAATTTCACATGTGCTCGTGGAGACCTATGCTCAAATTCGAGCAACCACATAATGGTGGTTGTTCGTTTCCTCACCCCATATAAAAATGTTATAGAAAACCTAGAAAAAAAAATCAGTAGTAAAAGTGTATACTATTGGGAAAGAAAAAAGAAAAGTACACTACAACAAAACACAGTTTTTTCGGCGAAATTTTCGGCAGATTTTCGGCTGAAAAAATAAATTTCGGCGGATTTTCGGCAGATTCAATCTCCCGAAAAAACCTTCGTCGCTAGTGGTTTTTCCGCAGATTTTCAGCGGGAAAAATATATATATATTTTTTTTATCTTTTAAATTTTTCGGCGGAATTTCCTGCTGAAATTCCGCCGAAATTTTTTTAATTTTCGGTCGAATTTTGGCAGGAAATTCTGCCAAAATTATTATTTATTTATTATTATTTTTAATTAAATAAAATTTCGGCGGAATTTCTCGCCGCAATTCCGCCAAATTTTTTTTAAATTTTCGGCGGAATTTCGGAGGGAAATTCCGCCGAAATTTAAATTATATTTTTTAAAAATATATTTTCAATTGCCCAACCTAGGAGTCGAACACGGGACCTCGCCCCAGCTCACAGCGCGCATGCGTACACGCGCCCGATATTATCCCAACTTTTGGGGCCGCTGGGAGTCGAACCTTTGACCTCTCGGTTGGCAAACAACTCTCTTACCGTTGAACTATGTTCACTTTGTTGTCATAATTCATTACATTATATATTTATATCATAGAACAATTCATATAAAAATAGTTAATAATAATAATAATACGTTTTTTATTTATTGAAAATTTATATATATAATATATAATATTATACACATATATATAACATACAAAAATTCATTTCATTCTAATAATAATAATAATAATAACAATAATAATAATAATTTTATAATAATAATTCAAATAAAAATAAAAATTTTAAATTTTAATATATTTTAAATATATATAAAATTATTATTTAACAATAATAATATTTTTTTATTTAAAAAATATTTATTTTTAATTTTTTAATTATTTTTAATTTTTTAAATTACTCCGCCGAAAAATTTAAAAAAAATATTATTTTTTAAATATTTTTATTTTAAAAAATATTATTTTTTATTTATTTTTTATTTTTTAAATTTTTCGGCTGAAAATCCGCCGAAATTCCGTCAAAAAATTTAAAAATTATTATTTTTTATTTATTTGTAATTTAAAAAATATTATTTTTGATTTATTTTTAATTTTTTAAATTTTTCGGCAGAAATCCCGCCGAAAATCCGCCGAAAAATTTAAAAATTATTATTTTTGATTTATTTTTAATTTAAAAAATATTATTTTTGATTTATTTTTAATTTTTTAAATTTTTCTGCGGAAATTCCACCGAAAATCCGCTGAAAAATTTAAAAATTATTATTGTTTATTTTTTTTAATTTTCCACTGAAATTCCGCCGAAAATTTCGGCGGAATATTCCGCCGAAAAAATTCCACCGAAAATTGAGCGTTTTCTTGTAGTGGTAGTTGATCAATTTTAAAAAAGTAACTACAACATTGAAAAAGTTGTATAAAAAGTGCTTCCTGCTCTTAGTTTTTTTTAATTCTTTTTTCAGTGGAAGCATCAAAAGGAACAGGGTATTTACTTTTTCGTATCAATGAACTTTCTCAAACATCCATGCTAAGTTTAAGGTATTTATTTTCCATATCTGAAAGAATCTTTTGAAATTTTAATAAATTGGATTAAACAAACAATAAAATATACTCACACCACTCCGTTTGATATTTTTTGCAAAATTTAGTCAAGAGGGAGACAAAGACACCTACTAATGGGAGTGATGATAAGGAAGACTTAAACAACTTTTATTATTTCATCTTTAATTCCATTTTTCCGCAGCCACCAAACCTTAATTGTAATGGGTCATGAATTTCTTGTAATGTTTCACAGACTAAATTATTTAATTGGGCCGGCACGCCATTGTAAGATTGAAGTAATGTTTTATATCTATTTTGATTGTCTATTGTCAATGATTGTTAATTTGATTTAGTCCAATTTTTCGAAATTGAAGGCTTGCGGTCTCTGAGTCCTCCAATCGTAAGGGCAGTGTCGGCTAGATCGCCAATATAATGTGGTCGTGGGGAATGGCATAGACGCCATATACCAGTCGGGATTTTGGTGAAAAGTAGTAAAAATGCACTCGAGCTTTAGGTTTATTCACGCTTAAAGAATAATAGTAATAGATATTATTTTTTTTCTTAAATAGTAGTATCTTGTGCCTAGGCATGGGGTTAGGACTAGTTGAATCATTAGAGCTAAAAAGTAGAAGAAATATAGTAAGTAGGAAAACACTAAAAATTTTGACTTCTTTGTTTCCCAAAATCTATTTAATTGACTTTTGTCTCAAAGCATGTCAAAGGTGTATTTTAGGAGTGTTTCCAAACATATCTACGTTTTAAGAAGCTAAAGTTGAGAAAGCATAATAGTAGTGGTTGTAGTTTAGTGGTAAGAATTCCACGTTGTGGCCGTGGAGACCTGGGCTCGAATCCCAGCAGCCACATACATAATGGTAATTGTTTCTTTTCACACCCATTAGAAAAATGCTGTTGAAAAACATGAAAAAAGATCAATAGTAAACGTTCGTGCTATTCGGAAAGGGAAAATTAAAAAAAAAAAAAAAGAAAACAAGTTTTTGATTTTTTGAAAAAAAGTAATTAGAAGATTGAAAATGTAGTTTAAAAGGTTTTTCAACCTTTCAGCTTATTTTTTCCCCTTTGTTCATAGAAGCAGCAAAAGAAAGAGGGTATTTTCTTTTTCAAATTAATTAACTTTTTAAAACTTCTGTGCTAAGTTTAATGCATTTATTATTTTCCAAATCAATATGACTCTTTTGAAATTTTAATTAATTGGACTAATCAAGCAATGAAGTATCACACAAAACCACTCTATCTGATATTGTTTGCATAATTTCGTCCAGAGAAAGGCAAAGACAACCTACTTATCGAGGTGGTGATAAGGAAGACTTAAACAGGTTTTTATTATTCCATCTGTAATTCCATTTTTCTGATCCTGGCAAAGCTTAGTTGTTACGGATCATGAATTTTTTGCATTTTTTATAGCCTAAGTTATTAAATTGGGCCTATGAGATGATGTAAGATTGAAATGGGGTTTTAAACCAGTTTGGGTTGTATGTTTTCAATGAATGTTACATTAATTTAGTTCAATATTCTGAAATTCAAAGCTTGTTGTCTCTGAGCCCCCCGAGTATAAGGGCAGTGCCAGCTATACCATCACCATACTACAGGCATGGGCATGTCACGAACGCCATATATTAGCTAAGATTCGGGTCGAACGGGGTAAAAATGTATAGCAGCTTCGAGCGTATTCGCAATCATAGAAAAGTAGTAATATATATTATTCATTTTTTATGAACTACTAGTATCCTATGCCTAGACACATGGTTACGACTAGTTGAAACATTGGAGAGATTAAGTACAAAAAATATAATAAGTAGAAAAATACTAATAAATTTGGCCACTTTGCTTCCTAATATCACATTAATTGACATTTCTCGCAAAGCTTGCCAAAGGTGTATTTTGGGGGTGTTTCCATCCATTTCAACTTTTGAAAAAGCAAAGATGTGGAAACATAACAATGGTGGGTAAGAATTCAACGTTGTGGCCATGGAGACCTGTGCTCGAATCCCAGTAGCTACATGAAAGTGATCGTTCTTTCCTCACTCTATACAAAAATGTAGTAGAAAAACTTGACAAAAATGAATAGTAGAAGTATGTAACATTTAGAAAGAAAAACTGAAAAGTGGTTGAATTTCTAAAATATAACTAGAAGATGGAAAAAGCAATCCAAATGTTCTTCCAGTTTTTAGCATATTTTAACTTTTTTTTTTCAATTGAAATGGGAAAATAAAGAGGGTATTTACTTTTTTAAACTAATTCACTTTTTAAAAATGCCCTGGTAAGTAGAAAAATAGTAATAAATTTGACCTATTTTTTTCCTAATATCTTAATAATTGACTTTTGTCCCAAAGCTTGTCAAGGATGTATTTTGGGGTGTTTTCCAAACATTTCTACTCTTGAAGATGTTGGCTTAAAAATTTCACAAACAGGTTCAATGACAAAATAGACATTGTGGAATGAGATTTGGCATGCCAAGAATATGAGTTTTTTCAAAATTTTGGAATCACTAAATCCGATGACGAATACGAGGACTTTGAAATGAACTTGTGTTGTGCGCGTGTGTGCTAAGGTGCAATGAACACACAATGAGACATTTTTAAATGAGTTGCTCCTATAACTTCTAATTTGAAACTATTGCACCGGAGTAGCAAACATTACCTCTATGGTTTTACTTGACTACAACTGCATGTTGGACTTAAACATTCAATGCACACAGGATTAAGAAAAGGTTTGTAAAATTAAAGTAACAAATTGCAATGAAAATGACAGCTATTAGAAATAAGCATTACAAGCTTTGGCTATGAATGTGTACATCTACTACATGAACCATATCTACAAACAAGTGCATTGAAACACTCTATGGACTTTGACTATAAATGGATGCAACATTTATATCTCATCCCGATTAGGCATGTGATAGCTATGACCAAGCCATACTACATAGATAACGTATTGAAAATCCCATCTCGAAGCAAATCCACAAAGGTACAAACCCCTGCATAGCGGTTTCTATCCAATGAACTAAGCTAATCTTCTTGATAAACAATCAAAGAAGTGTAAACTTCTTGATTGAAGAGTTTCTGATGTGATGGATGAGTGTAGACTGCAGATCTTGGTGCTCCTAAGCCCTTTTTTATAGCTTGAGTCTTGAACAAACTTTCCTTTTATTTTTTAAGCTAGATAGCTTATTCTAATTTTAATATTCGGATGAGTGGTGTGTTTATTAGCATATACCTTTATTGGTGGCATTCGATTATACCGACCTCTCTCTCTCTTTTAGCCATATGGCTATTATTGTCAACAAATTGAATTTTGAATTTCAGTCATGTGCGGTTAACTAAATACCATACCATTTTTTGGGATTGACAAAGCCAAATTTAATCACCTCCAATACTTTCAAAAATTGTTATGTCTCTTATATAACTAGTTACCATAGTAGAATAGGCATAGCACATTATGAAGCTCTATATGGAAGGAGGTGTAGGTCGCCATTGTGCTGGGACGAAGAGGGTAAGAAACAAAATAATGGATCAGAGTTGGTCCAGTTGACCAAAAAGAAGGTCGTTATGGTGAGGGAGAAGCTTAGAATAGACCTCTGGAATTCCAAAAATGGGAAAAGACGTATCTGAAGATATCACTATCCTAGGAAATAGTGCATTTAGGCCGAGGCGAAAAATAAAGCCCATGGTTGACCTAATCAGAGAAGTCCCGTACTAACTGGACATGCCCCCGGAACTGTGCTGAGTGCACAACACCTTTCATGTCTCACAACTCAGGAAATACGTATCATACATGAACCACATGTTGGACCCCAAACTGCTAGTGCTATAGGGGAATCTAGAGTACAAAAGGTTTATGCTAAGGATCGTGGACCGAATGGAGCAAGTCTTGAGGAACTGGACCATACCGTATATAAAGCTACAGAGATCAAACAGTGCAGAGAGAGAAGTAACTTGGGAACTAGAAGAGACTATTCATAATCAATACCCTGCACTTTCAAAGGCTGAGAAGACCACAAGTTTTGAGGAAAAAAAATTCTCGAAAGGCGGGGAGGATGTGTAATGACCCGGTATTCCTTAATATTTAAATAATTGATATGAAATCTTACTCTTCTTGGAGATGTTTTTATTACTTGTTATTTTCACATTTTAGTTTGATTTTGAGATTAATGTACAATTTGAACGGTAAGTACTAATTTTCGAATTTTGATTTCCATTCTTGGAAAATTCATCTATTAAATACTCATTAGTTTTCAAAAATAATATAAATAAGTATTCTAGACATTTATGTATAGAGAAGATGCATTTTTTAATAAATTACATGATTTTCCAAATTTTAGACGAGTTTGACATTCGAACACAATTTTCGAACTTTCTATGTCCTAAATTGCAATTTTCGAAAATATAACTAAAACATTTTTAAATTCTGGCAAATATACATATAATTTAACACTTATAAAGATTAAATTTCATAATTTTGGAATTTTTCTGAATTAATTATGAATTTTCGGATTCTATGCCCTAAAACCCCTAAGAAATGAGTAAATTGTATTTTCTACCCCTAGATATTATTTCTTTCCATTTCTTTCCATAATTATATATATAATACAAGAAAATAACCTACATTTTCAGATTTAAAAGAGGGGTGGACGAATTTTGGGGGATTTTGGGAGACAAAATTGTTAAATGTTAAATACTTGGTGTATGTTAAGTCTTTCCCTCCAAGTTTGCTAGAGTTGCTAGATACAATGTATTTACACACTTGGCCAATACCTTCTAGATGCAAGAACACATGCTTGGCTCATGTTAAGGTAGAGCTCCACTTAAGCTTGTTAGACTCTATACTTGGCCAATTAGTGCATTAATTGGAAAATGACTTCATACTAATCTTCTATGTCTTCTACTTAGGAAAAAACACAAAAATCACCACACACACACCTCTAAAAATCCGGCCACTACCCCCTCCATTTCTTCTTGTTTCTTTCACTTTTCCCTACACTCTTTCACCTCTTCAAACTATCTCCCAACCCCACACACTTTCCCTTCTTCAAATCCTACAAGGCAAGAAAGAAACCCCTACAAGACAAGAAAGACTATCAAGGTAGAAATTGGCCTATGGCATGAGTTAGGGTTAGAATTTATCAAACTCTTAGTATTTTATCTTCCCAATTAGGCCTAGGAGGTGACCACAAGTTGGTTTCCATCTTGGGTCCAAGGGGATACAAGATGTGTTAGTGATATATGTGTTTATGATGCATGTTAGGTTACAATCCTTGTATATGCATGCTGAAAAGTGTTGAACTTATGCTTAAGTGATGCTTGAGTGCTAAGCTATCATGTTTTATACTTGTTATATTCTTATTTGTGTTATTTATGTGTTATAAGATAAAATTTTAAAGTTTCAAAGTTGGAAAATTTGAGGTGTGCACTTGCTGAAATCACTGTTCATGCAGAAACTTTGGTTTTTGAAGCTGAAAAGTTTTATTTTTGCACGGCTGGAAAATCCGAAAATTTCCAACCAAAAACCTGGCTTATATACTTCAAATTCAGTGTATAATAAGCTTTAGAAACAGGTTTTGAAAAGCTGGAGGTTTGGGTTACGAGAACTGAAAATTTCAGCGGTTGCGCGCTAAAAGTGTTTCGCGTCGCAGTCTGCAAATTCCAGCTCTCGTAAACTGAAATCTCGATATTTTCTCCAAATAAAAGTCTATTTTACAACCTTAGGCACATATGTGAAGAGTTTCAGGAGGTTTGAAGGCCTGAAATTTCTGCTCGCATGAGCTAATGTCGGTTTTGCAAAAATCAGAAATTGTGTTACTTAATGCTGAAATTTGTGCACTAGCCACTGCAATGGTTTGTATTATGCTGAAATTATGATTCAAATGTGTTGAAATTATGTGTATAAGGGCCCTATGTGCTTCGGTATGGATGGGGCTAGAGTTCGGCCGGGCAGCAATGGGCTTGCCGGTCTTAAAACAGTTCTCGCCATCCATGCCTATTCCCATCTTGCATGGACGGAGTGTTCCATGTATTGGTTGTGGGTCGTAGGAATTCGGCATATGCTCGAGATATGACCACCGGTGTGTTTGGTTGGGCACCAAGATTGGTTGGAATTGGTGCACATATTGTGATTGCATTACGGCATGGCGAGATAAGGTAGCCGCCCATCGAGGTGGAAAATGGTAACAATGTGTTGGATTGTGATGCTCTTGTGAGCTGAAATTTATGTGATTTGATCAGAACTGAAATTTCTATGGTTTTATGTGTGGTTTTATGTGCTTTTATGACAATATGCAATTTCACACGATCACCTCATGTCTATGTAAATTTCTACTCAACATGTGTATATGTTGACGTTGCTTTCTATTATGATTTTAGCCGGATTTGAGACACAGGAAGATACGAACGAGGAAGACTTAGGAGGGCGCTTCGAGGCTTTTAGTTAGTTATGTATGCGTTGTGCTAGAAACTTTGTGGTTTAGTTTGTGTATATGTAATAAACGACGTTTGTAAACTCATCTTTTGGAATATAAGTACGTGGGTTTGGTTTCATTACGCTATAAAATAGCATGTTTTTGTGAGATGGTTATAAATAGATGTTTTCATAATTAGCTAGAGGTTTCGGGGCGTTACAGGATGTGAGACCCATAATTTTTTTTTATTTTACCTAAATTCTTTTTTCATTATTCAATTTCATAATTGAGATATTTCTTCTCTTTTTATTTTCTACTATCAGTAGTGCTAGCTTTTAATTCACTAGTCATTGTGTACACTTTAAAGCCTAAAGAATTAATAGATATCTTAGTATTTTATTTTATATTATTTTATTTTTTGTATTTTTCATATTAGCATTGTACCTTATTTTTGTTAGTCACCTTCTAATTTTTTAGTGGCTTACTAAAGGCCCATAGGACCCCCTTATTAGCACGTGGGCCAATGTATCACACCTTATGAATCATTTTTAGTGTCAGCCTAACAAAAAGAAAAATCTAGGAGAGTTTTACCTACGATATACAAATCAAAAATATGTGAGCGTGAAAGGCCTAGACACTCGCACGTACACACGTGACACCACAGTAGAGAGAGAGAGAGAGAGTACTTTGGCCACTAGAGAGGATGCTCCGCTAAGATGGGAAATGAGAAGGAAGAAGTCGAGTTATTCCCTTCATATCATATTAAGGTAATCCCTCATTTTCTTTCCCCTTCCGTATTTCTAGATGCTTATTTTCAAGATCTGTAAATTATGATGTTCTATAGCATTGATTTGAAGTGGGTAGCGTTTTTGGACATAGATTATTGGGGGGAAGTAAGAATTGGAATTAATTTGGGATCAATGGCTAAACTTGCAACAACGTCGGTATGCCATGTGGCAGATCACATTTAGGTTTGCAAGCTACTGTACACTTACTCAAATCACAACTTAAAACAGAAATCTACACTGAATGTATATTAACAAAAACAAAAACCATCATTGCTAAAAATTTGAACAGAAGGCGCTAGTAACGTACAATCATAAATCAGTCCAGTCATATATATCAATGATGTCTAGCGTGCAAATAATAAACTTAGAAAAAATTTAATCACAACGCCAAAATATCCAAATAATTTTCGATTGAAGGGCACACAATATAATCGTACTATGCTGAAATCAAACGAAAAACATGATATATGTAGAGCAAGATCAATGCAGCTCAGACCCCTTTCTCTCCGTGTTGGAGAATGAGGAAACTAAGTCCACCGATAGTCCCATACATACCTATACCAAACCTTCAAAAATAGTACATGAAGAAATCTCATGATACATATGTACCAAACAACAAATAGTATAAATAGATGCACAACAAAACCAACACTCACCTACAACCAATAGCACCAACCAAGAAAGGAAAACAACAAGAAAACCCGAAGCAACCTGCTCGCAATCAAAAAAAAATTTAAAAAGAAACAACCTCATTTCTACTTAAAAGAAAAAATGCACAATATAATAACCAACCCACAAAAATTGCCTAGAATCCCATAAATGTTCAACAATATACCCAAAAAAGCCAAGCACCTAATCAAAAAGTATGAAACCCCAACAAAAAGTGAAATATATAGGAGAAAAAAGAATCGAAAACAATTATGTCATCAAATCATCAAACAGTGACCCAAAAAGCACGGTGTTAAGTACCACAACAGATAGATAAGACCAACGGCCAATGGTGACATGGAATAAAGCCAAGCTTATCCCGTAGCCATGTTGCATAACTTAGAAATTAGTTGTTTAGACCTAGAGATGGTCATCCTAACACATCGGGATAGCAAACCAATTATGATAGTCGAGCTAATAGCAACTAGGTGTGGGAGCCTAAAGAATTCGAAATAAAACATGGGCTAACCTTACAAGTGAGACTTTTAATGCTCAATGCTAGTCTACATCAGACAAACAGACCAAACCAAAGATAAAAATAAAAAATAAAAAGCAAAACTAAACGCAACCTCAAATGGGCGCAACAAACTCACCTGAGTCGAAAATGCTACACCTCAAATCACACACACCCCCCTCATTTTTTTTCCCCCGGTAGATCACGTTCCCTGCATGTACTAGACTACCAATTTTTTTTCTATTTTACTTAAGTTCCTTTTTTATTTTCCACTTTGATAATTGATATTTTTCTTCTTTATTATATTTTCTGCTATTAGTAGAGCTAAGTTTCAATTTTCTAGCCATTGAACACACTCTAACACCTAAAGAATTAATGGATATTTGACTACTACTCTGTAATATTTTTTTCATATTATCATTGTACCCTATCTTTGTTGGTCTCCATCTAATTTTTTTTAATAGTTCACTATAAGGCTATAAGACCCCTTTATTAGCACATGCGCTAATGTATCTCACCTCATGAATCATTTTTAGTGTTGAGCCACCTAAGAAAAAAAGCCCAGGATGGCTTTGCCTGTATAAATAAAAAATGTTCAAGTGCTAGGGCACAAAGCCCTAAACACACACACATGCTACCACTCTAGAGAGAGAGAGAGAGAACAGACTTCAGCCACTAGAAAAGCAAGATAGATGGGGTTCGGCCAAGCTAGGAAAGGAAAAGAAAGAAGTCGAGCTATTCCCAATATATCTTTTCGTGGTAATCCCTCATTTTTGTCCTTTCGATATATCTGTATGCATTTTTCTAAGATCCATAAATTTATGATGTTGTATGCGATGGTTGGAGGATAGTGGTGTTTTTGGACATGGATTTTTGGAAGGGAGTACAAATCAGAATGGATTCGAAATCAATGGCCAAAGTGGTTGACCGTGCAACAACGTTGGCCCACCACCGCAGGATATCGCACGCTGAGTAAGCATGCTAATGTGCTTAAGCCTACACACCACTGCGTGTTGAAGTAAGCATTGGGCGCTGCTAAGTTCCGTTTGGGAGGGGATCCCAAATTGAGCATGCAGGATTGCGCAGGTGCTCCTCAAGCGACAAGCCTGCGGAGTGCACATTGTGCATGCCAGGCTATACGATGCATGGATCATGCACTGACCGTGCACACGTGTACACGCAGGACATCATATTGTTCACATGTCATGCTAGTAAATGAGATTGCATGAATCAATCTTCGTGCACACTCGCGAGGCGCACAATGGAGAGGCGATCCGCACATGTCACACTCGGTGTGTGCGGTGGATGTAGGGATGGCAATGGGGTGGGTTTGGAGCGGGTTTAGCCAAACCTCTGACCCACCCCACTAGGAATTTTTTGGAGGTCCGAATTAGGCCTGGAAGACACAATTTATATTTTAAAAATAACTAAAAAAATATTTTTTAAGAAAATTTATATTATCATAACTTTCTAAACATGAATAAAATAATAGTATTACTAAAGTATTAATTATTTACAAATTTCTATGAAGATATTTTAATTTTTGAAAAATTAAACACCATTATCATATATTTATTTACATATATTTTGAAATCATAACTTAATTACTAATTGAGACCTCGAAATACCAGAAATAATATGACTTTATTAAACTGAAAAATCGAGTTACAATATGAGGGTACAGTTGTTATAGTAGACAGCTGAATTTAATTAGACTAGAACTTGACACAAGATTCCAGATTACAGCAGAATGAATGAAGCTGGAACGAAACACGAGTTCCAGAAGACAGCCTAACACTAAACTGTCTTACTCGTTAGGAACTGTGCACGGCTGTTTTACACACTTGCAGCCTCACACCAGTGAGTTGAATGAAATACTCAGAGCGCACTCTTGATCACACCGACTACTTAGAGATGTGCCTAACTATGATTATGGATCAATCTTGATTCACACACACATTCAAGGTTTGACGCTTCTTGATTGTTGATTTCTTCTATTTATACTTGGTGAGGATGGTTTTCAAACTGATTCTTTCCTTTGCCGATTGATCAACGGCTTCTTGCCATATTTGAGCCTCCAACGGTTACTTTCCTTAGCCGGCCTCCTTGCCATTAAGTGAAAACCGACTTTCCTTGAATTGCTTGATCTTTGATTCATCAAATCTTTTCCAACTTCTTCTTGTTATAGTTAAGATGGAAATTGTCATAATCAAATCTGCCAACATTCTCCCCTTTTTGATGATGACAATGAGTTCCCCTTGTCTCCTTGCATCAACCTGTCTTATATGATATTGAAAACTAAATAGAATTTCTTAGTGTAGAGTATGCCTTGGTTGGTAGTAAACGATAGTAAATAAGAGATGATCATGCAAACACCTTCCACAATGATATGCATATAGACAAAAATAAGATAACTGAGTTTACCTCAAAAAATACCAAATCAGGTTCAAAAGTTCTAAAGGAAATAAATGTCAAGCAGGTAGAGTTAACAAACAAGATAAAAGATATGGCTCATAAGTTCCAAAGAAACAATTATAAGGCAGATAAAAACAGAAATTAAAACGAAGCAGAACTCTATTTTTTCTTTCTCTTTCTCATTCTCTCCCCCTTCATCATCAAGAGGGGTATGTATTTGAAGAAGGAAGGTGAAATGAAAAGAGACATGTATTAGGATAGGAGTGTCAGAGACGCGTATGATGAGTTGTACCCGGGATTTGAAAAAGTTTTCCCGACACACACCCATGAACACCTAATTTGTTTCTAATTTCACAGAACCGTTATTCAGGAAAAGGCTTTGTGAAGATATCTACCAGCTGATTATTTGTGTCAACATGCAGAATATGTATAGGGTTGTTATTGACATGATCACAAAGAAAATGATGTTTAATGTCTATATGTTTGGCTCTGGAATGAAACATGGGGTGTTTAGAGATACATATGGCACTGGTATTATCACAAAATAAGGGTATATTTGTGAAAGAGAGATTTAAATCAGAGAGAGTTTGTTTCATCTAGAGCAATTGAGTACAACAATTACCAAGAGCCATGTATTAAGCTTCAGTTGTAGAGAGTGCTACAACCGATTGCTTTTTACTGCTCCAGCTTACTAGACATCCCCCAAGAAATTGACATGTGCCACTGATACGTTTTCTATCAATAGTACATCCTACATAATCAGCGTCAGAGTATCCGACCAAAGAAAAAGATTTTGTGTTAGGATACCATAACCCGAAATCAGGTGTTCCCTTTAAATATCTAAAAATGCGCTTAATGGCTTTAAAATGAGATTCCTTAGGGTTAGATTGGAATCGTGCACACATAGTAGTGGCAAATAGTCTATCGGGTCTGCTAGCAGTAAGATAAAGCAAGTTACCGATGGCACTCCGATATAATTTCTCTTCAATACTTTTACCGTCATCGTCTTTTTCCAATTTTGTGGAGATGCACATAGGGGTAGATATTTCCTTGCATTGTTCCATTTGGAACTTTCGGAGTATACCTCTTGTATACTTCTCTTGGAAGGAAAAATTCCTTCGGAAGTCTGTATAATTTGTAGCCCAAGAAAATAGCTTAATTCTCCCATGAGGCTCATTTCAAATTCCTGCTGTATGCACTGAGCAAAATCTTGACATGGCTTGTCATTAGTACTTCCGAATATGATATCATCGACATAGATTTGGATGACAAGTATATCATTTTGAATTTCTTTTACAAAAAGTGTCGTATCAATAGATCCTCTACGAAATTTATTTGATAGGAGATAAGTGCTAAGCCTTCCATACCAGGCCCTGGGGGCTTGTTTTAAACCATAAAGTACGTTTGAAAGTTTGTAGACATGATTTGGAAAGTTTTTGTCAATAAAACCAGGTGGTTGAGAAACATACACTTCTTCTTGAATAAAACCATTTAAAAAGGCACTTTGCACATCCATTTGATAAAGAGTAATTTGTTTAAAAGATGCATAAGCTAAAAGTATACGTATTGACTCCAATCGAGCTACTGGAGCATAAGTTTCATCAAAATCAATACCTTCTTATTGGCTATATCCCTTAGCCACCAATCGTGCTTTATTACGGGTAACCTTACCACTTTCATTAGTCTTATTTCTAAATACCCACTTTGTCCCTACGATTGACTTATGTGTTGGTCGTTCCACTAAGTTCCAGACATGGTTTTTCTGAAATTGACTGAGTTCTTCTTCCATTGATTTGACCCATAAAGCGTCTTGTAAGACATCTTCTACATTTTTTGGTTCAATGAGTGAAAGAAGTACCTCATTATTTTTACTGTTGAGGGCAGCTTGCTGCGCTTTTGATCTAGTGGTTACACTGGAATTTGGATCTCCGATGATGCTATCAGGTGGATAGCTTGACGCATGCTTAAATTTTCTAGGTGCTTTCGGTTGTTCCAAGCATGTACCTGTACCTATATCGGGTTCCTTGGTACTGTTGTCTAGAGATCTTCTTGTTGAAATTATCTCATCTGGAATTTCAATACTTAAGGGCTCCTTAGTAATTAGGTTAGTTTCATCAAATGTAACATGCATGGACTCCTGAATGCTTCTTTTAGTTTTATTAAAGACACGAAATGATTTGCTATTATAGGAGTATCCAACAAAAATACCTTCATCAGATTTTGAATCGAATTTTCCAAGATTTTCTCGGTCATTTAGTATAAAGCATTTGCATCCAAAAACATGAAAATAAGAAATGTTTGGAATTTTGTTATGCCAAAGTTCATATGGAGTTTTCTTAAGAATTGGGGGTAGAAAAACTCTATTAGAGATATAGCAGGCAGTATTTACAACTTCCGCCCAAAATGATTTTGGTAAATCATATTCATTAAGCATGGTTCTGGCCATTTCTTGGAGAATTCTATTTTTCCTTTCAACAACTCCATTTTGTTGAGGAGTTTTGGGCACAGAGAATTCATGCACATATCCATTGTTATTACAGAATTCTGAGAAAAGTTTTTCGTCAAACTCAGTTCCATGATCACTTCTTATCCTTTTTATAGAGAAACCTTTTTCATTTTGGATACGTTTAGCAAGTGAAATGAAGCTTGGAAGCGCTTCATTTTTGTGGGCCAGAAACCCCACCCAAGTGAATCTGGTAAAATCATCCACAATTACGAATGCGTACCTTTTTCCACCAATGGTTTGTGTTCTCATAGGTGCAAAGAGATCAAGGTAAAGGAGTTCCAAAGGTTTACTAGTCGAAACCATGTCTTTTGATTTGAATGAGGAACGTACCTGTTTACCCTTCTGATATGCATCGCATACCTTGTTTTTAACGAAGTGTATTTTGGGAATCCCTTTTACCATTTCCCTTTTTGAAAGCTGAGAGAGCATGTCCATATTGACATGACCAAGACGTCTGTGCCATGTACAACTAACATCTTCTGCTGCTGTAAGACACTCAATATTCTGGTTAGTAAGATCAACAAGTTTGAGACTGTATATATTTCTGTCTCGACGGGCAGAGAAGATTGTATCATTATTTTTAAGGATGTGGCAATGTGTGTGTGAAAAGTTTACTTGATATCCATTGTCACAAAGTTGGCTAATACTTATAAGATTATGCTCTAGTCCTTTTACCGGCCATACATTCTCTATACAAGTACCGGAACCTGTGCCGATGGATCCTTCGCCAATGATCTTAGCTTTGGTATTGTCTGCAAAGGTAACATAACCTCCATCGCAGTTTTCTTGGTTAGCAAATACTTTTATGTTTCCTGTCATGTGTCTAGAGCAGCCACTGTCGAGAATCCATTTGTCATAGTTGGGATGCTCTGTATATTGTACCTGCATCAAAAAGCCTTTTTAGGTACCCTTTTTTGTTTTGGGTCCTCCAAGATTAGTATTAGTTAGTTTTGGTACCCAAACCCACTTGGTTTTGGGTTTAGTTGAATAGCAAAAATATGATATATGACCAAATTTTCCACAATTATAACACTGTTTGGGTTTTTGACGAGTTTTCCTATCATTCCTTTTGGCTTTTTGTAGATTATGCAATGAAATTATAAGCCTAGAATTTTCTTCTGATAAGAACTCATTTTCTTTTACGATTACTTCCTTTTCCTCTCTTAAAATTGATAAAGTTTCAAGATATTTTTTCTCCATCTCTTGCTTTTCTTTGAGAATGCATAAAATATTTCCTTCCAATATTTTATTTCTTTTTGATATTTCAAGTATCTTCTTTTGGCTACTCTCAAGTAATTCATGCAAATCAATATCATCTGGATTTTCTGAAAATTCAGATGAGGTAATCGATTGTACCTGATTATCAGCCATAAAGGCAATACAATCCTCTTCATTGTCAAACTGCTCTGGTTCCGAATCATCCCATGTCATTGTCAGAGACTTCGTTTTGGGTTTTGAATTTCTTCTAAGTTGAGGACACTCTGGCCTGATGTGGCCGATCTCTCCACATTCATGACATATGATAGGGTCGACCTTTTGTTATTCAGTGCTAGTGTTAGGTCTTCGTGGGTTTCCTTTTCGGAACCTTTTCTTAGCACTCGTAATCATACGTAGCCTTTTGGTAATTAATGCTAGTTCCGCATCTAGTTGTTCTTCTGATGCATGCTCAATAATTTTTGTTTCTTGACAAACACTAAATGCTAAAGATTTAGGTTCTGATTTTTCTTCTTTGTTCATGAGTGTTAGTTCATGAGATATAAGTGATCCAATTAATTGTGCCATAGATAACGTGTTTAGATCTTTTGCCTCATGAATGGCCGTCACTTTTGGACTCCACTCTTTAGGCAATGATCGAAGAATCTTTATAACTTGATCCTCTTCAGAAATTATTTTTCCAAGCGAGACCAAGTTATTGATAATCTCCGAGAATCTTGCATTCATTTGATTGATCAACTCACCCACTTTCATTTGAAACATTTCATATGGGTGAGTGAGTAATGCAATCCTTTCTTCCCTCACTTGTGATGTACCTTCATGAGTTACCCTTAGCATTTCCCACATTTTTTTTGCGGTTGCATAGATGCTCACTCGGTTGTATTCTTCTTTTGTAAGGGCGCAAGATAATATGTATTTTGCTTGCGCATTAAGTGAGAGCAATTTCATATCGTCATCAGTTAAGTCCTCATATTTCTTGTCTATTTTCTTGTAACCATCAGTTTTGGTGATAGAAAACGGACCATGACTTACTACTCTCCATAGTCTGAAGTCTATAGCGAAGAAAAATTCCTCAATCCGATTTTCCCAGATTGAGTAGTTTGTTCCATCGAAAAGAGGAGGTCTAGAGTACGATGACCCTTCGGCATAAACATCTGCGTGTTGTAGTGCCATTTGGATCTTTTTTCAGGTTAGTTAAACCTTTTTATGAGAACCTGGCTCTGATACCAATTGAGACCTCGAAATACCAAAATAATATGACTTTATTAAACTGGAAAATCGAGTTACAATATGAGGGTACAGTTTTTATAGTAGACAGCCGAATTTAATTAGACTGGAACTTGACACAAGATTCCAGATTACAGTAAAATGAATGAAGCTGGAAAGAAACACGAGTTCCAGAAGACAGCCTAACACTAAACTGTCTTACTCGTTAGGGACTGTGCATGGCTGTTTTACACACTTGCAGCCTTACACCAGTGAGTTGAATGAAATACTCAGAGCACACTCTTGATCACACCGACTACTTAGAGATGTGCCTAACTATGATTATGGATCAATCTTGATTCATGCACACATTCAAGGTTTGACGCTTCTTGATTGTTGATTTCTTCTATTTATACTTGGTGAGGATTGTTTTCAAACTGATTCTTTCCTTTGCCGATTGATCAACGGCTTCTTGCCATATTTGAGCCTCCAACGGTTACTTTCCTTAGTCGGCCTTATTGCCATTAAGTGAAAACCGACTTTCCTTGAATTGCTTGATCTTTGATTCATCAAATCTTTTCCAACTTCTTCTTGCTATAGTTAAGATGGAAATTGTCATAATCAAATCTGCCAACACTAATGTTACATAATTATTGTTATATAAAAGAGTAGAAGATTTATTTTTTTATCTTACTATGTATATAACGGAGTCTGACTATGTATATAAGATATACTTTTACATATGAAGTATAGATGTATATATCATGAATTTACATAAAATAATAAATAAACATAAATGTAAAATACTAACGGAGCGGGTTTGAGTTGTGTTCAGGTTTCAAAACAAAAATGCAGGACCTTCCCCGAACCTAGTTAGGAGTCTAAAAATCCACCCTTTAGGGGCTGGTCTAGGTTCGAGTCTAACCCGAATCCATTGCCATCCCAAGGTGGACATGCATGGTGAGCAGATTTTGGGAGCCATTTGCACTACACACAAGCACACCAGGCACGTCGCAAGTTGGGGTGAATTCCAAGCATTGGGTGTAACCGCCATACAATGTAGTATGTTAAGACTCTACCCGTTTGTGCTCTTACTTTGCATTAGTATGCTTAATAACCCGACCTAGTTATGAATCTTTGTGGTGCTAGGTTCGGGAGGCTAGGAGTAGTACATCGAGTAAGCTTCCAGCTGAAGTATCTTTTATAGTAAGTGGTCCTACTTAACTTAGTAGGGTTAAATAGAACAATGTAGCTATAGTCACATGTTTTACGTTGTAGTGGACATTAATTGGGATACATGCTACCTATTAACATTACTAGATCCCAGTTGGTAGTATGCGCATGTAATATTTATTATGCTTAGCAAAATGATGTGTGTGCAACTATATTCATTATTCCGTATACACACATGGATCTTCAGTATGTTCTCACAAGAGTTATTTCATGAAAGTACAAACATGATGTTATGATAAGCATTGTAATATCGTTAAATTCATCATGCTCTAATTACTTAAATGGCTTATAGTAGGAACTATTTTGAATTCCGGCCAGTTACGAGTTTATGTAGCATAAGATTCTTCTAATTGGTTAAAGTTATGAATTGATCAAGTTATCAGTTAGGAATATCTAAAGTTTTCGAGCATGTATTTTCTTCATTTATTTTATTTCATGTGTACTAATTATTAATTGTGTAACTATGAATTGTATCATTGTATCTATTTAATTCTAGTAAGCGAGGTTAGCCCTTACTGAGGGAAGTATTGTTCGCACCACTTCGACTGATATTTTTGCAAAATTTTATCTTGAGAAGGAAAATGACACTTACTTCCGAGGTGGTGACAAAGAAAACTTAAAAAAATTTCATCTTTTTATCCATAATTCCAATTTCACATGCCATCAAAGTTTGATTATAATAGATCATGAATTTCTACCATTGTTTCCTTGACTAAGTAACTACTTGGGCGTGCGAGCCGATGTTAGATCGAAATGATGTTTTCAATCGGTTTGGTTTATATGTTTTGAGTGAATGTTACTTTGATTTAGTTCCATGTTCTAACATGTTTTGAGTGAATGTTACTTTGATTTAGTTCAATGTTCTAACATCAATGGCTTCCTGTCTTTGTGCCATCCAAGCAAAAGGGTAATGCCAGCTAGACCACCGCCATGTAGCAGGAGTGAGGCATAGCACAAACGCCATATATCAGTAGGGCTTCAAGCCAAAAGGGGTAAAAATGCACAACAGTTTGGAGCTTATTCGCACTTATAGAATGGTGCTAATATATAATATTTATTTTTCTAAAATAGTAATATTTTATGCCTAGACCCAGGGTTAGGACTAGTGGAATCATTGGAGAAAGAAAGTATAGGAAATATAGTAAATAGAAAAACATCAATAAATGTGTTTTTATGGATCATGCATTTCTAGTATTTTTTTTTCCTAGACTAAATTATTAAATTGGGCCTTCGAGCCAATGTAAGATTGAAATGATGTTTTAAACCATTTTGGGTTGTATGTTTTCAATTAATGTTACTTTTATTTAGTTCAATGTTCTGAAATTCAAGGTTTGTTGTCTCTGAATCCTCTAAGCATAGGAGCAGTGATGACTAAACCATCGCCATAATGCAGGTGTCAGGCAAAGCACAAATACCATGTATCAGTCAGGATTTGAGTCGAAAGGGATAAAAATACACTACACCTTTGATCATATTCACGCTTATGGAATAGTAATATATATATATTTCTAAATAGGGGCATCATGTGCCTAGACATGGGGTTAAGACTAGTCAAATCATTAGAGAGAGAAAGTACAGGAAATACGGTAAGTAGAAGATTGAAAAAGCAGTTCAAAAGGTTCTTCCAAATTTAAGCTTCTTATAACTTTTTTTTCAGCGGATACAACAAAATAAAGAGGGTATTTCATTTTTCAAATCAATTTAAATTTTCAAAGTCCCGTGGTAAGTTCAAGGCATTTATTATTTTCCAAATCAATAAGACTCCTTTGAAATTTTAATTAAATTGACTAATCAACCAATGAAGTATCGCTCACACCGCTCTATCTAACATTTTTTTGTAGAATTTAGTCTAGAGAGAGACAAACTCACTTACTTGTGGGGGTGGTGACATCGAAAGTTTAACCTATTTTATTATTTCATCTGTAATTCCATTTTTCCATTGCCATCAAAGCTTGATTGTTGTGGATCATGAATTTCTAATATTGTTTCCTAGATTGTGTTATTGAATTGGGCATGCGAGCCGATGTTAGATTGAAATGATGTTTTAAACCAATTTAGGTTATATGTTTTCAATGAATGTTACTTTGATTTAGTTTGATGTTTTGAAATTCAAGGGTCGTTATATTTGAGCCCTCCGAGTGTACAAGCAATGCTAGCTACACCACCGCCACAATGCCTAGGGATCGCAATGTGTCTGCTTTGGTATGGGTTTGGACAAACCCAAGAGCCAACCCACAAGGACATTATCGAATCCTAAACTTGTCGCAAAGCTGAAGAGGTCCTAAACCCGCCTCGACCCGCGGTGGACCCAGACCCCCTGAGTTAGACCCGCCAAACCTGCTTTTTTTTTTTTGAATTAATAAGAGATTTCATTATTGAATTGTTTTGAAATAATCATTAATATTACTAACTATTCTTAATAATTTTCCTAAAGCATAAAAATAGAATATAAATCATCATCACTCAGTGCAACAAAAATAATTCCACAATCGAATAATCCTAGTGTTCTTTGAAAAAAAAATAGACATCTCTTCAACCTAAAAAACAAAAATATTATTTATCTCCAGAGTTCTTTGTCTAACTTGGCTTCCTCCATTATTTTGTTAAATGCTACAACTAATCCTTTGTTCTTAGCATGATTTTCAACCCATCTAATCATAATCACCTTGGAGCCCTTCTTATTTTTACACCTATTCAAAAGAAAATGCACAGGGGTTATCTATCATTCAAAATAATATATTCACAAGATTTAATATCAAATTTTGCTCCATGAATAGAGATTCGATCTCAATTCTCAACTCAATCCAAGTGTTGGAAAATCAAAATATTGTTTCATCCTCATCAACCAATGAAACAAACTAAAATAAAATCTGGTATGGGTACCTTTGGCCAACCCACGTGGACCTCTCATAAGGTGACACGTGTCTAGAAGTTCCGGGTAACCTTGGGCTTAATAGCCTTTCTGAGGCTATGCCTGTCCTCAACAGTTGTCTCCTCATGTGTGGGCTTAACAGCCTTCTTGAGGTCATGTCCCTTCTCAACCATCGGCTCCTCATGATGGGTTTAATAGCCTTATCGAGACTATGTCGCTCCTCAACCGTTGTCTCCTCGTGTCGGGCTTGACAGCCCCCTCATGGCTATGTCCTTCCTCATGATATTCATATGTATTGTCCCTCCTTCATGGGATTGTCTTCTCAAACCCATTGCCTACTCAAATAGAACCTTGATCTCCTCGATATCTGACACGTGTCCTCATTGACGTTGCTCTCCTTGAGAAAACGAGATGAGTCGAGAAAATGACCCATCTCAAGGAGATACCGTTTCCAGACAACAAGCTCCCCCTCCAGCTATCCCCACATCTTGAGGAAAGTAACTCGAGCAGGGAGTACACTCCGTACTCTGCTACTATTTGTTCAGACACATGTCAATGCTCCTTGCAGGGAAAGCACCTGCTCCTCAACCACCAAGCTTGGCAATCATGTCCCCATAGTACAGTTAGCCATTTTGCTATAGGTACTCCTAAACCCTCCACATCAACCCTAATCCTTAGGTGCTCACACCAACCCTCAACTATAAATACACCTCTTTTATAGCCATATCAGGTATGCATTATACACATACTTTACGGTTACTCCCCTAAAGTATTCTCTCTCCTCGCTAGAGGCGCTTCCGATTAGGCTCATGTGTGTTCATCTTTAAGCTGGCTAAGGACCCAAACCAGCATTCCCACCAGGCCAGATCCTCCTCGCTAGAACACATAGATCACCTTCTTCTCAAAAATAAGGCCTTGACCAAAAATTAACCTTATCAAAATCTTAAAAATTACAAAAAATTATTTTACAAATTATTAGATAAAAAATAGTTCAGAAGAGGGAGCTTATTGGTGGCATCTAGCGGGGACTGTAATAGTGGCAACGGCAGGCTAGTTGCTGGTGACGAGCGACAACCGATGTTGATGGTGGCTACCAGTTGAAGAGTGAAAAGAATGTCAAATAGGTGTTGTGAAGTTGAACTAAAACCCTAAATGAGTAGCGAGTCAATAAGTGAAAAGATTATAAGTCATATTAGATGTATATTATAAATAAATCATAATATATATATATATATATATGTAAGTAAAAACATATATGTATGGGACGAGTTTGGGGTGGGTCTTTACGGACCTGAGAACTGGCCCCGAACTTGTACAGGTTTAAATGACCCACTCCAAAACCTATTCATCAGGTCCAAACCCGCCTCGAGTAGGTTCGGGAGCCAAAAAACCCGAACCCATTGTCATCCCTACAAATGCAATGTATCAGCCAAGAATTGGGTAGAAAAGGTTTAAAAATGTAGCTTTGGGCTTATTCGCTCTTATAGAGTATTAGTAATCTATATATTATTCATTTTTTTCTAAAATAGTAGTATCCTGTGAAACAGCCCGGAATACCCTACTAACATATTACGAGTAAATAAAAAATAACCCTTCCAAGTATTAAGAATACATAATAATTTTACAATAAGGTTTAATACAACATAGTAAGGTAGATCGTACCTTTTACTATTATTAAAAGTACATAGCAAGAACTACAAAATCTTAGTACAACATAATAAGTTGTAATTATAACATAAGACAATAAAATAGTAAACTCTTCGTAAACTCTGTTTGATTAAAAGCTTCATATTTCCCTAGGATTCCATCCTCATTATGCTTGGTATTGTCTTTGCCTAAAATGGTACATAAGAAATGTCGACACAACGATTGAGTAGGAAATTTACTTAGCAATATAAGGTGATGGTGTGTGAGGTTTGACCATATTTTTACGTAGTCTCACATAATATAGCACAAAATTCACATTTTTACCTTTGGATTACACTTTTTGATCATAATTCCTTATAAGTCCCATACACATTCCCCTTTCCCACTTTATTCTTCATATCACAAATTCCCACCTTATTCATTACGTTGTCATATCTCGAGCATATGCCATTTTTCATATTGACCCACTTCACACATGGAACACTCCGTCCATGTGAGGAGGGAATAGGACCATGGATGGCAAGAACTTTTAAGACTGGCAAGCCCGTTGCTGCCCGGCCGAGCTCAGCCCCATCCACTCAGAACACATTAGGGCCCGTTCATGCGCAACCAAGTTTCTCGCAAATAATACATATTGACACATAAAGAGCATGCTTGGTAAATATAACTGGAACACATGTTTAAATAACACAAAACATATGCTTGAAATCATAATTTCTAGTTAAAACATGGTTCAAACATAATTTATACATAGACCCTAACTTGAAAGCACAAAACATAGAGCATCATTTTTCATACTAATTTATAGACTACATGCATTATCCAAACTATATGCATTAAAGCATAGTATTTATGAATTAAAATAAGAACCTTTACTTATGACATTAAGTAAATTAAGTTCCTACCTTATTTAACTATACTTTTCTTCACTATATGATATACGGAGTATCTGTGTAAAAGTAAGTAGAAGTGGGTATGTGTGGTGTGTGTGCCGTGTATTTGTGTGTGTTGTGTAGTGTGTGTGCGTTGAACAATTAAAGCCATGTCCTTTATTTATAGTAGTTAGTTCAAGAGATAGTATTATTGTATTAAGAATTTCTTTAGCATTTAATGAAACATTGAATTAATTCTTCCTACTAAACTTGGTATTAAATGAATTCTTCCATATAACCATAAAAGTGGTACTCTAAATTGTCTAGGTGTTACCCTAATTCACATGAATGGCATCCTGAGTTACATGAATGTCACTCTACCTCAAGAAGATGAATCCAAGCGTAATTTTATTCAAGATGCTACATACAAGTTGCTAGGCTAATTTTGCACACATGTTAACCTAGATTATATAAGTGTCACAATAATTATCCTATTTCAAGAGGATGGTTACAAGTGTATAAATGTTATCCTACTTTAGGAGGATGATTAACAAGTGTTATGCTAGGTTTATATATGTGTCAACCTAATTAAGGTGAGTGTTACCCTAGTATTATCCTATTGGAAGAAGATGAAAACAAGTGTTACTTCTTTTAATATGATTCATACAAGTGTTGTGGCTATTAAATGCTATTATGAACAAATATCTTAAAAGTTAATATATTTTATTCTATACATATATATATATATGTACAAATATATTTATATATTATGTATGGATATATATTTCGAAATATGTATGTATATGTATTTATACATGATCGAGATGTGCATATATATATATATATATATTCTTGATTTTGTTATTATTATTATTATTTTACACACATAATTTTATAAAAATATATCTATTGATTTATATATTTATATAGTATAAAATCGATTGTTTCTTATTAAAACATAGTTATTATACTTAGTTCATTAGTAAATTATCACACAATTCATATACAATAATGATCATATAAACCATTAAACAATACATAAATAAATTTTTTAAATAATTGAGAGTACTGGGCCATTACATTCTATGCATAGACATGGGGTTATGACTAGTCAAATCATTGGAGATAGAAAGTCCAGGAAATAAAGTAAGTAGAAAAACACTAATAAGTTGGCCTCTTTGTTTCCTAATATCTAATTAATTGACATTTGTCGCGAACCTTGCCAAAGGTGTAGTCTCGAGGTGTTTCCAAACATTTCTACTTTTCAAGGAGCAAAAGTTGTGGGAATATAACAACAGTGGCTTTAGTATAGTGGTAAAAGTTCCACATTGTGTTAGCGGAGACTTGGGCTTGAATCCCACCAACAACATAACGGTGATCCTTTCTTCCCTCACCTCATATAAAAAAGTTGTAGAAAAACTAGAAAAAAAAAAAATTCAATGGTTTCAGTGAATACAATTTGGAAAGAAAAAAATGAAAAGTGGCTGTTGAATTCAAAAAAGTAACTAGAAGATTGAAAAAGTAATCCAAAAGTTTTTTTTCAACTTTTAGCCTATTTGAATTTTTTCCAATTGAAACAAGAAAATAAAGAGGGTATTTACTTTTTCAAATCAATTGACTTTCTCAATGTTCCATGGTAAGTTTAAGGCATTTATTATTTTCCAAATCAATAAGACTCTTGAAATTGTAGGGTTATTTATGGTTTTAGTCCCTGGCATTTGACCCTTCGGCAATTTTGATCCTTCACGTTTAGATGTTTCCAAATTTAGTCCCTAGCATTACAATTTGTTACTCAATGTTGGCCTTCGATTAACTTTTCCGTTAAAAACCCTAATATTATTTACAATTTGCCCCTTGCAAAATAGAAAAATACCAAAAAGCCCACCAAATAATAGAAAGAGCTAACCCTCCACCCCCTACCCCCGGAAATATTTAGTCACAATAAAATAAATTTTGTAAGCAATGAGAATCGAACCCGAGTTGATAAGCAAAACTTAAGCTTGCTTCCTCAACCATTAGAGCACACTCAATTTATGTTGCTAGGTGTGTTATACATAATAGTATACTCTTTGACATTGTTTAAGTTCAATTCTCAAAATACCTTCAATGTATATACTTATGAATTAAAACAAAATCATTTTTACAATTCAATTCATTTGTTCGATATATTTGGAACAAAAAATTGAAAGTAAAATATCAAAAGTAGATATAAGATATGAAAATCTAAATTAAAGAGTTTAAAAGATTAAAGATTTCTTTATTTCATAAATTTATCCATATATTGAAAAACTTTTGATAACCATTTCACATACTTATATATAAATTAATTTTTTTTCAATATATTAACAAAAATTAATTTGTGCCTTTATATTGAAAAAGTAATTATTTTATTGTTTTATCTATACATTTAAAAAAGTAAACGTAAAAATGTAAACATAAAATAAATTTTGAAAATTGAACTTAAACAATATCAAGGAGTATACTATTATGTATAGCACACATTACCGTATAAGTTGAGTATGCTCGAATGGTTGAGGAAGCAAGTTTAAGTTGTTCTCAACTCATCAACCCGGGTTTGAATCCGATTGCTTACAAAATTTATTTTGTTGTGACTAAATATTTCAAATGGGAGTTTTCTAGCTCTTTCTTATATTTGGGGGGTTTTTTGGTATTTTTCTATTTTGAAAGGGGAAAATTGTAAATAATATTTGGGCTTTTAATGGAAAATTTAACGAAAGGAAGACATTGTCTAACAGATTGTAACGTTAGGGACCAAAATTGCCAAAGGGTCAAAGGTCAGGGACTAAAATGTAATTAACCCGAACATTTAAATAAATTGACTAATCAATCAATTAAGTATCCTTACACCACTCCATCTGATGTTAATTGCATAATTTAGTCCAAATAGAGACAAAGACACCTACTTATGAGGGTGGTGATAACGAAGACTTAAACAGTTTTTAGTATTTCATCTGTAATTTTGTTTTTATGTTACCACCAAAGCTTGATTGTTATTGGTCATGAATTTCTAGTATCATTTCCTCGACTAAGTTATTTAATTGGGCCTGCGAGCCGATGTAAGATTGAAATGATGTCTTAAACCGGTTTACGTTGTCTATTATAAGTGAATGTTACTTTGATTAAGTTCAATGTTCTGAAATTCATGACTTGTTGTCTCTGAGCCCTCCAAGCATAGGCATAGTGCCTGTTGGATCCCCACCATACTGCGGGCATGGGGTGAGGCACGAACTCCATATATTAGTTGGGATTCAGGTCAAAAGGGGTAAAAACACACTCAAGCTTCAAGATTATTCCCACATATTGAATAGTAGTGATACTTTTTTTAAAATATTAGTCCCCCTGCCTAGGCACAAAGTTAGGACTAGTTGAATCATTAGAGAGAGAAAGTACAGGAAATATAGTAAGTAGAACAAGACTAATAAATTTGACCACTTTGTTTCCTAATATCTAATCAATTGACATTTGTCACTAAGCATGTTAAATAGGTATTTTTGGGTGTTTCAAAACATTTCTACTTTTGAAAAAACAAAAGTTGAGGAAATATAATAGTGGTTGTAGTTAAGTGATAAGAATTTCACATTGTGGTCGTGGAGACCTGGGGTCAAATCCCAGCAACCACATAACGGTGGTTGTTCATTTCCTCACCCCATATAAAAATGTTGTAGAAAAACCTAGAATCAAAAAATCAGCAGTAAAAGTGTGTACTGTTGGGAAAGAAATAATGAACGTAGTTGATCAATTTTAATAAAGTAACTACAACATTGAAAAAGTTGTATAAAAAGTGCTTCTAGCTCTTAGATTTTTTTAATTTTTTTTTTCAGTAGAAGTAGCAAAAGGAACAAGGTATTTACTTTTTCAAATCAATGAACTTTCTCAAACATCCATGCTAAGTTTAAGGTATTTATTATTTTCCATATCCATAAGAATCTTTTGAAATTTTAATAAATTGGATTAACCAACCAATGAAATATACTCACACCACTCCGTTTGATATTTTTTGCAAAATTTAGTCAAGAGGGAGAAAAAGACACCTACTAATGGGAGTGGTGATAAGGAAGACTTAAACAACTTTTATTATTTCATCTTTAATTCCATTTTTCCGCAGCCACCAAAGCTTGATTTTTATGGCTCATGAATTTCTTGTAATGTTTCATAGACTAAATTATTTAATAGGGCAAGCGAGCCATTGTAAGATTGAAATAATGTTTTATATCGGTTTTGGTTGTCTATTGTCAATGCTTGTTAATTTGATTTAGTCCAATGTTTCAAAATTCAAGGCTTGTGGTCTCTGAGTCCTCCAATCGTAAGGGCAGTGCTGGCTAGACCGCCAATATAATGTGGTCTTGGGGAATGCCACGAACGCCATATATCAATCGGGATTTTGGTCAAAAGTGGTAAAAATGCACTCAAGCTTCAGGTTTATTCATTCTTATAGAATAATAGTAATATATATTTTTTTTGCTTAAATAGTAGTATCTTGTGCCTAGGCATGGGGTTAGGACAAGTCGAATCATTATAGAGAAAACGTAGAAGAAACATAGTAAGTAGGAAAACACTAAAAAATTTGACTTTTTTGTTTCCCAAAATCTAATTAGTTGGCTTTTGTCGCAAAGCATGTCAAAGGTGTATTTTAGGAGTGTTTCCAAACATATCTACTTTTTAAGAAGCTAAAGTTGAGGTAGCATAAAAATAGTGGCTGTAGTTTAGTGGTAAGAATTCCACGTTGTGGCCGTGGAGACCTGGGCTCAAATCCCAGCAGCCACATACATAATGGTAATTGTTCCTTTTCTCACCCCATATAAAAATGTTGTTGAAAAACTTGAAAAAAGATCACTAGTTGTTGGTACTATTCAGAAGGAAAAAAAAGAAAATTAGTTTTTGAATTTTTTTTAAAAAAAATTAATTAGAAGATTGAAAAAGCAGTTTAAAAGGTTTTTCAACCTTTCAGCTTATTTTTTCCCTTTTGTTCAATAGAGGCAGCAAAAGAAAGAGGGTATTTTCTTTTTCAAATCAATTAACTTTTTTAAACTTCCGTGCTAAGTTTAAGGCATTTATTATTTTCCAAATCAATATGACTCTTTTGAAATTTTAATTAATTGGACTAATCAACCAATGAAGTATCGTACAAAACCACTCTATCTAATATTGTTAGCATAATTTCGTCTAGAGAGAGACAAAGACAACGTATTTATCGAGGTGGTGATAGACTTAAACAAGTTTTTATTATTTCATATGTAATTCCTTTTTTCTGATCCCGCTAAAGCTTGATTGATACGGATCATGAATTTCTTGCATTATTTATAGCCTGAGTTATTAAATTGGGCCTACGAGATGATGTAAGATTGAAATGGTGTTTTAAACCAGTTTGGGTTATATGTTTTCAATGAATGTTACTTTAATTTAGTTCAATGTTATAAAATTCAAGGCTTATTATCTCTGAGCCCCCCAAGTGTAGGGGCAGTGCCAGCTAGAGCTTTGCCATACTGTAGGCATGGGACATGGCACGAACGCCATATATTAGCCAAGATTTGGGCCGAACAGGGTAAAAATGCATTGCAACTTCGAGCTTATTCGCAATCCTAGAATAGTAGTAATATATATTATTCATTTTTTTTCTATCCTAGGCACATGGTTATGAATAGTTGAATCATTGGAGAGATGAAGTACAGAAAATATAATAAGTAGAAAAATATTAATAGATTTGGTCTCTTAGCATCCTATTATCAAATTAATTGACATTTCTCGCAAAGCTTGTCAAAGGTGTATTTTGGGAGTGTTTCCAACCATTTCTACTTTTGAAAAAGCAAAAGTTGTGGAAACATAACAATGGTGGGTGTAGTTTAGTGGTAAGAATTCAACGTTGTGGCCGTGGAGACCTGTGTTCAAATCCCAGTAGCCACATGAAAGTGATCGTTCCTTTCCTCACTCCATACAAAAATGTTGTAGGAAAACTTGAAAAAAATGAATAGTAGAAGTATGGAACATTTGGAAAAAAAAATTGAAAATTGGTTGAATTTCTAAAATGTAACTGGAAGATGGAAAAAGCAGTCCAAAAATGTTCTTCCAAATTTTAGGTTACTTTAACTTTTTTTTTTTTCAATTAAAATGGGAAAATAAAGAGGGTATTTACTTTTTCAAACTAATTGACTTTTTCAAATTTGACCAATTTTTTTCCTAATATCTTATTAATTGACTTTTGTCCCAAAGCTTGTCAAAGATGTATTTTGGGGCGTTTCCAAACATTTCTAATTTTGAAGATGTTTGCTTAAAAACTTCACAATTAGGTTCAATGAGAAAATAGCTACTGTGGAATGAGATTTGACATGCCAAGAATATGTGTATGCGCAAAGCTTTGAATCACTAAATCCGATGACGAATAAAAGGATTTCAAAATGAACTTGTGTTGTGCGCATGCGTGCTAATGTGCCATGAACACACAATGTGACGTTTGTTAAATGAGTTGCTCCTCTAACTTCTAATTTGAAACTATTGCACCCGAGTAGCAAACATTACTTTTAAGGTTCTACTTGACTGCAACTGAATGTTGGACTTAAACATTTAGTGCGCACAGGATTAAGAAAAGGTTTGTAAAAGTAAAGTAAATAATTGCATTAAATATGATAGCTATTAGAAATAAGCATTACAACCTTTGGATATGAATGTGTACATTTATGACATGAACTATGAACTATATTTACAAACAAGTGCATTGAAAGACTCAATGGACTTTGACTACAAACAGATGCAGTGATGACTTAGTACAATGGTACAAGCACATTGAAAGACTTGTAAAACCGTGCTAACATTGATAACTTTAGCTACAATTTTGCATGCATTCACTCGACATGAATGTAAGATACCACTAAGCAACATTTATATCTCATGCCGATTGGGCATGTGATGGCTATGACCAAGCCATGCTACATAGATAACGTATTGAAAATCTCATCTCGAGGTAAATCGACATAGGTACAAACCCTTGCATAGTGGTTTCTATCCAATGAAATAAGCTAATCTTAGTTCATTCTAAGATAAACAATCAAAGAAGTGTAAACTTCTTGATTGAAGAGTTGTTGATTTGAAGGTTGAGTGTAGACTGCTGATCTTGGTCCTCCTAAGGCCCCTTTTATAGCTTGAGTCTTCAACAAACTTTCCTTTTATATTTGGAGCTAGATAGCTCATTCGAATTTTAATATTTGGATGAGTGGTGTGTTTATTAGCATATGCCTTTATTGGTGGCATTCCGTTATACCGACCTCTCTCTCTCTCTCTTTTAGCCATATGGCTCTTATTGTTAACAAATTGAATTTTGAATTGCAGTCATGTGGGGTTAACGAAATACCATAACATTTTTTTGGATTGACAATGCCAAATTTAATCACCTCTAATAGTTTCAAAAATTGTTATTTTTCTTATAAAACTAGTTACCATAGCAGCATAGGCGTAGCACGTTATGAAGCGTTGTATGAAATAAAGTGTAGGTCACCATTGTGCTAGAACGAAAAGGGTAAGAAACAAATTATTGGATCCGAGTTGGTCCAGTTGACCGCAAAGAAGGTCGTTGTGGTGAGGGAGAAGCTTAAAATAGCTCAAGACCGACAAAAGAGCTGGGTCGATGATTGATTAAGACCTCTTGAATTCCAAAAATGGGAAAAGGCATATCTAAAGATATCACTGACCAAGGAAGTAGTGCATTTCGACCGAGGTGGAAAATAAAGCCCACAATTTATTGAGCCATATGAGATACTTGACCTAATCAGAGAAGTCGCATACTAATTGGCCATGCCCCCGGACCTATGCCGAGTGCACAACACATTTCACGTCTCACAACTCAGGAAATACGTATTGGACCTGAACCACATGTTGGACCCCAAACTACTAGTGCTATAGGGGAATCTAGAGTACAAAAGGTTTCTGCTAAGGATTGTGGACCGAAAGGACCAAGACTTGAGGAACTAGACCATACCGTATATAAAGCTCCATTGATCAAACAGTACAGAGAGAGAAGTTGGGACCTAGAAGAGACTATTCGTAATTAATACCCTAGTTACTATATTGTATAATTGTTTGGGCTCAAAATAAATTTTTGTACAGATTCGGAGTGGGCTAATTTTGGTCCTTTTTTCCATACCAAAATGGATTAATAAGGCTCAGGTCACTTCGACGCATACAAGGTAGCCCATGTTGGAGGCCTGGGCTGGAATGAATTGAAGGCCCATGGCGCAGTTGGCGAAAAATAGAAAATAGGAAAATTAAATAAATACAATAATAAATTCAAATTTAAACCCCTTAATTTTAGTGGTTGTTAGCTAAGAAAGTAGATTGGCTAAAAATAGGCGTTGTTATATCTAAACATGCCTAAAATAAAGGCCATGTGATGTTAAAAATTTGAAATTCAGATAAGATGGCATAACTATCATATCAAGAAATAAGGAGGTCCATCCATTTCAAATAATCAACTCTTTTGAGGTCATCTAACTCCAACAATAAAAGGATGCAGTTGCAGCTTGAACGCTATAAAAGGGAGTTGGGTTCACCATTTGACATCAACAATGATCCAAACAACAACAACAACACTATTATTAATCAAGAAGTTGTCACTTCTCTAATGTTTCTTAGTTTAAATAAACAAAGATTAACTTTAGTTCAGTAGGTAGAAAACCGTTGCCTAAATATTTGTAGCCATACTTCATTTGGTTCGAAGTGAGGACATCAATGCATTCATTTGGTAGCATCACGAGGTCGTAGCCATCACTTACTTGAATTGGGCCCGATTCGAGGTGAGATATCAATGCGACGGAGTGGTACCCTGCATCCATGTCGAGTGCATGCATGAAGAGGAGTGCAGACAGAGTCAATCAATGCTCGTCAGAATGAACAGCCTTTAAGTACATCCACAAGTAGATATGGCCGGGGTCATCAATGTGGCCGATTTGTAACTAGAGTTCTTAGGGACTGTTCAATGCATCTCTATCGTAGATATGGCCCGAGTCATCAATACGTGTGTCTGTAGTCGAATCTTGTAAGGTCTAGTTGGCGAGTAGCCATCGTCCCCGAATACATTCTCTTTTTGATTCAAGCTTTTCAGCCCTTTTCGATCTTTAAAAGTACTGAATTGTTAAGTCCTATATTAAGTTGTAGGCAAGTAAAGCCTTAGAGGTAGTGTTTGCCCACTCCAATTCAATCGCTTTTCGATAGAAGTCTTAGGCGCATCATATCACTTTTTCACTTCCAATCAACAAGACTTCCACTTGTGTGCTCTTGCACACTGGCACGTCCACACCCAAACATCTAGGGCTCACTTCGAATTTACTGTTTTCCTATTGAACTCAGCAAATTTGAACTCCGAGCGATCACTTCGACACGAACGCTGAAAATTTATACAAACAATAGTATAGATTTGGTATGGCTTGGGCATTCACATGGAGAGTATTGAATTTATCAAATTATCCAAAATTACAATGGGCCCATGTCCATGTTTGGTAGTTGTTTGCATAAATTTTCTCCGGCCCCGCCGAAGTGGCCGCTCAGGGTTCGAACCGGCTGAGTTCGATTGGAAAACAGCCAATTCGAAGTGAGCTTTCTCGTGTTCGGGTGCGGGCGTACTAGTGTGCAGGAGCACACAAGTGGAAGTCTTGTGTTTCGAAATGAAAAAATGCAATTCGAAGTGAAAACAAAGATGTAATACAATTCGAAATGAAAAATGTAACGCGCCTAAGACTTCTATCTGAAAAACGATTGAATCGGAGTAGGCAAACACTACCCCTGAGATTCTACTTGCCTACAACTCAATGTAGGACTTAACAATTTAGCACTCTCAAAATCGAAAAGGGTCAAAAAGTTTAAATCGAAGAGAAAATAAATTCGAAGACGATAGCTACTCGCCAAATGGACTTTACAGGACTCGACTACAAACACACGCATTGATGACTCGGGCCATATCTATGACAGAGATGCATTGAGCAGTTGTTAAGAACTCTAGCTACAAACCGGCCACATTGATGACTCCGGCCATATCTACCTGTGGGCGTATTCAAAGGTTGTTCACTCCGACGAGCATTGATTGACTCCGTCTTTACTCCTCTTCATGCATGCGCTCGACATGAATGCTGGATACCACTCCGTCGCATTGATATCTCACCTCGAACCGGGCCCAATCCGAGTGAGTGATGGCTACGACCTCGTGACGTTACGGAATGAGTGCATTGATATCCTCACTTCGAGCCGAATGAGGTATGGCTACAAACACCCGTAGCGGTTTTCTACCTACTTGAACTAAAGCTATTCTTTGTTCATTTAAGCTAAGAAATCAGAGAAGTGTGGACTTCTTGATTGAGAGAGTTGTGTTGATTGTTGATTGACGTTGTGTTTTTATGTCCCCCAAATGATGAATCCAGCTCCTTTTTATAGGCACCAAGCTGCAACCACATTCCTTTATTTTTGGAGTTGGATGTCTTCAAAAGACTTGATTATTTGAATTGGATGGACCTCCTTATTTGTTGCTATGGCAGTTATGCCATATCATTTGAATTCTAAACTTCAGCAACACATGGCTTTATTTAGGCACGTGCAGACGCCTATTTTTAGCCATTTCCTAACAACACCTAATTATGAGGGATTTGAATTTAAATAGATTATTATATTTATTCTATTTTTGGCCGACTGGGCTATGGGCCGTTATTTCATTTCGGCCTGGGCCTCGAACATGGACTATGTGGACGCGTCGAAGTGGCCTGGGCCTAATTAATTCATTTCGGCGTGGCGAAAAGGACTCAATATCAGCCCACTCCGAATCTAATTAAAAAATTAATTTTGGGCCCAAACAATGCCCCCCGCAAGTTGTGGTCAACTAGTAAGATTTGACCATAACTTGATTTAAATTTCACTTCCTTAGCGCCATTAAATTTGGTGGCTTTTTTATTCATGCTTGCCATACTCAACGTGGCAATTTCGTTTCTCTTGACAACATATTGTTGAAAACACCATGGTCTTCATGCTGTCATTAGTGTTCGACTATCAGGCTATGAGAATGTTATTATTGCACCTCTGCAGCCTTCCTTCTTTCATGAATATACTTAAATATTTTTCTCTTTTTCTGCTCCTTCTGAATTACGGCCGTTGCTGGCGCCATCATGATGGCGCCCTTTGAGTGTCCCAACACTAGCCGTTTCTAGTATTTTTCACGTCTGGGACTCTTTTTATTCCTCAGTTCCCAATCCCCTTAAAATCCTTTACGTACTTACCCTTAAAATACCAATACTTTTTGCAGCCGTCAACTTTGACTTTTAAAAGAAATTCTCCCATTCTCAGCTCATCCTTCCTCATCATGTGCTGCACTTTCTTCCCCAAATTTGAAAACCCTAATTTCTCTCCTTTCATCAATGGCGTCTCAAACATCCACCATTTTCTCATACGATGGTTCTTATTCCTTGGGTCCCGTAATCAGCGGAGAAACTCCCCGAGATCACCCTAGGGATCTCGCGCACTTCGAAGAGAATCTGCCATATCCAGAGGGCCATGTTTTTGGCACCTCAGTTCAAAATTGGCCATGGTCGCCCAACTCTTCAGTCCATCGTGATTTCTTAAATTGGTGCGTCCGTGTTGAAGCGGTTTATGGCCAATTATGGAGGAGTATTGGTATGTACGAGCCCATTCAGGTTTCGAAGCACCCATACTCTCTTGATATGGGGTTTCTGCAAGCAGCGTCCCCCTTTTGGTGCCGCATTGACAACACCTTCCACTTTGCCGCTGGCCCCATGACCATTACGCTCTTCGATTTGGAGCAGCTAGCCGGTTTTCGCTCGTTCGGTCGTCCGATTGGCGTTGATGCGAGGTACGACGACCTCGACTTGTTAGAGATTTCTCACCTTTTGCGCGACGGTAAGCCCATGACCAGTTATGGGCACATTATTTCCCATTTCGTGAATAAAGCCACTCCGGTCTCCTGCGAGGAACATGTTCGATATTTGGCGTTATGGCTGTGCAGATATGTCTTCTACAGCCAATCATGCCAGCAAACTATGGGGTTCTATTATATTGCTGGGGCCATGGCTTTGGGGGCCGACTTGGCCCTAGGTCCAGCGGTGCTGACCTTCATTTATAAGGGGTTGCGCAAGTTGGTGAAGGTGAGGCACAACCCGAAGAAAAGGGAAATCCACCATGGCGGTTTGTGGCTGGTGCAGATGTGGCTTCAAGCCTATTTTCCCCATTTGTGTGCCCGGACCACTGGAATGAGAATGGAGAAAGAACTTTTCGCTACCTTTCTTGCACGCAGCAGCGTGTCGGCAGTCCATCCCGAACACGCCTACGTTCGATTCTACCTCCCTCAAGATGGCAGCATCCCTGCTTGGGATGTACTATGCAGTGGTGACCCGGCGTTTTATCGCCACGGGTCACATTCTTTCCATACTAGTGATCAGAGGCGGTGGGCCTCTTTTCTTGTTGCCCGAGACTTGCCATATTGTTTTCGATTCGACAATATGGTTTCTAGCCGTCTTATACCGTATGCCCCTCATTATGCGGCCCGTCAGTTCGGCCTCATCCAGTCCATTCCTGCTCCGATCGTGACGCTTAACTCGTCACGTTTCAAGTTAAATAACTACAAGAATCGGGGCATCGACGTGTTCAGGGATTTAACTACCAGTTCTCTGTGTCGTTTGGGTGAATTCGAATTCACCTATTTTGCAAGGGACTATCAATCTACTCCGGCCTTCCAGGCCTGGTGGAATGACTACCTGCGGAGTTCAAGGACCCAACCCGCTCATGCGGCCGTGGCCCATTTTACCTTCTCGAATCTTCCCATGAAGGTGGCCACCGACGTGCCGTTTCCAGAGGACGTGCTAGTCAAATCTATAGCTGGCAAAAAAGATATTGACAAATTCGAACATTTTTATAATGTTACCTAGAATCCTTTTGACCGTGACGGATGCATTAGGCAAGCTTCCATTGTATTTTTCGAAAAGAAAGAAAAATTGATAGCTAAAGCCAAAGAGTACTTCTACACTGCTAGGAAGAAATTAGAGGACCGTGCTCCACATTGGTCCACTTTTTACAAACCACTATGTTTGACTGCTCCCCCCTTACCTGATTTCGTTCCGTGGGTAATCATTCCCAACCTTCCCCTCGAAAGGCCCATGAGCTTCCACGACGAGGTTACATTCAGCGACTTGTTTGCTGATGACCCCGTGGGAGTTCGTCGGGTTGAGCTCTTTGGACTTGCTATTCCCTTTCGGAGTAATGCAGTGACCATAGAAGGGGAAGGTATTACCTTCATCCCTGCTTCCCCTACTTTGGTGTCTTCTTGTATTGTGTTTTGATTTTCTTGTTTTTCTGTCTCCAGGTTCTCGCAAGAAGACGGAAGCTATGGTGTCAGCTGCCACTGCTATCCTTGCTGGGATCCCCATTCCATCTCCAAGCCCTGTCCCTGTGCCTGCTTCTGTCAAGGTGGGTATTCGCCGTTCAGCTCGCCATATTCACTCCAAAAAGGTCGAAGGGGTGATCGAAGTGTCAGATTCTGATGATGGCGCCTCTGATCAGGTATCTTCTTCTTGATTGCTTCATTTCTGCCTTTTCATCATGTTGATTTTTCCTTTTTGCAGATTTCCAGTCGAAGCAAACACGCCATCTCGACTGACCCTGCCCCTAAACGACAACGCATCAAGCAAATGGCAACGAAGAGGCGTCTGGTCTTACCTGCTTCTTCCTCTGACTCTTCTCCTACCGGCACCCTTCTGCTTCTACTGGTCCTCAGGTAGAGAGTGTCGAAGAGTCACCCTCTGAAGAAATAGACGTTGACGCGGCCATTGACCGGATTCATACTGATCTTGCTGAAGCTGGGTATTCCTCTGTGGATATTTGAGGCCTTAGTCCTCCTGTTATGAAGGATATGCCGCCCTCTCCTCCTCCTGTCAAGGTGACAGAGGTAATATCTCTTTGACCCTTTCTCGTCCATTTAGTGCCAACTTTTTCTGACCTTGATTCTTGCAGGCTGTTGTTCAATCTGTTGCCCAAGCTCCTTCTACGACTTCCTCACTGCCAGATACTCCTGCTGGTAGCTCCCAGGTAAAATCTTTCCTTTGCTGCCTACCTTGCTTCCTTGTTTATTCTCTATACTCTTGTTTGAGTTTGTCAGCTAATTACCTTAATTTGAATTCTGGCTATTTCTCCTCGATCACTGTCAGGTTCAACTCCGTTGAGTAGCGCCAAGGCAGTAGTGGACCTTCTTGACTCCATCTTGGGAGACGCGTCCGTTCCTGAGGTGGCCACCCATCTTTCTGACGCTCGTGTCCAAGAGCTCAAGAGGCTTCTTGCAGGAGTGGATTCTGAGTCTGTGCCGGCCATACTCAGGACAACAAAAGATCTCATTGACGAGATCCTACAGGAGGTTGCCCGTCTTACCGTGGCTCCTAGTAAAAGACGGTTCTATGATGATTTCGCAAGGAACCTCCCAGGTCTCGGGATGAAGTGTGTGAGCAGTCATACCTTAATCCAAGCTCCCCATGTTTCTACCGCTGGCCCCTTAGTTGACAATTTGAGGGCTCTTCGAGTCCAACTGACCCAAAGGGCGGAGCGGCAGTTGGAGCTGACTGCCACACGAGAGCAACTGGCTACTGAGATGGAACGCTTACGCAAACTTACCGCAGAGGTGGATCAGCAGTTACTTCATGTTTCTGATGAACTTGAGGCACTTAAGGCTGACTCTGATGCAGAGATCAAAGCCTATCAGTAGGCTAAGGAGAGGGATTTGGAACGAAAACGCCAGGTTGAAACTGCCCCTGCTGAACTTGACGAGGTGACTACCTCTTTGCATTTGTTCTTTGCTCGATTTTGAGCTGACTTCTTGGGTGAAGGGACCCCAAGAGTTAGCGAGGCAGGAGGGCAAGGGGTTGATCACCTGGCAGAAGCAACTTCAACATCTAACCAGCCAACTAGCGAGGCGGCTGGCCCAAGCGGCACGGCCCAGGAAAAGGATGCCCCGGCCACTTAACTTTTAGTTTTTTATAGCCTGTGTGCCATTTATAAATGGCAGTTTTGTTGCCGGAATAGAATTTAAGCCATTTCTTGGCTCAATTTTTGACCAACATTATTTCGAACTTTTCTTGATTTTATCTAGTTTCATCATGCTATTTGACTTGCTTATGTCAAAATTTCTTCAAAAAACATTCGTATGTGGAAAAGAAATCTCATAGGCGCATCAATAACATAACCGAATCTTAAAAAATGAAAATCACAAGTTCGATTGGCCCTAAATGCCATTTTGACTTAGGCACCTCCGTCGCTCTAGTGGCAATGTTTCCCATAGGGTAGGGTGATACTTTTTCAAATATTTGCCATTAATTGGGTCCCTGAGCAAGTTTCCATCCATGCTCTCTAATAAATAAGCTCTTCCCTTGGTTATCGAACGGATCGAAAAGGGTCCTTCCCAATTAGGGCTCCACTTTCCAAACACAGCATCTCTTTTTTCCAAGGGGAAGACAACTTTCCACACGAGGTCGCCAATTTGAAACTTTTTGGCTTTGACTTTTCTGTCTTAAGCTCTGGCAACTTGTTTTTTCTGAACCTCGATGGAGTCTAGCGCCTGTATCCTGATGTTTTCTACTGCGTCCAATTCGTTCACCATCTTGTGATGATACTCTTCGATGGTAAGATTATTTTGGTGAGCTATTCGTGCAGATCTTACGTTGATTTCCATGGGTAGGACTGCATTGTGGCCATAAGTGAGTCGGAATGGGGTAGTCCCTGTACCGGTGCGTTTATTTGTTCGATAGGCCCACAATGCCTCGGAAAGCAATAAATGCCATGCTCTAGGATTCCCTTCCACCATTTTCGAAATGATACCTTTTAAGGTTTTATTGGTGGATTCAGCTTGCCCATTCCCTTGTGCATAATATGGTGTAGAATGTGTGAGTTGGATGCCATATTCAGTGGCAAAAGCCTGAATTTCGGACCCTGTGAACATGGTTCCTCTATCCGTTACGATAGTTTGAGGGATTCCAAATCTATGCACCAGGTGCTCTTTGATAAACCTTATTATCGTTCCTTGATCTGTTTGCTTGAGGGGAACAGCCTCCACCTATTTAGTAAAGTAGTCCGTCGCAGTGATGATATGGTATGTTGCTTCGAAGAGGGAGGAAAAATGGCCCCTATTAAATCGATGGCCCAACATCGAAATGGACAGGGCTTAATTATTAAATTCATTTTCTCCGCCGGCACTCTCTGAATTGGACCATGTAACTGGCATTTTTCACACCCTTTGGCCAGCCAATGGCAATCTTCCACCATTTTTGGCCAGAAATAGCCATATCTCTTGATTAACCATGCCATTTTGCGGCCACTCTGATGGGCCCCACATACTCCTTCGTGGACTTCCATCATGATTTTCATTGCCTCATCTTGTCCGACACATTATAAGAGCACTTCATCATGACCTCGTCAGTACAGCGAGCTACTTCCCAGAACTGCATAGTTGGCCGCTCTCATTCTGACTCTTCGAGGTGCTCCTTGGGAAGGATCATTTAAATACCTTAATATTGGTTCGCGCCAATCCTCAACTTGTTTCATAGTGCTTTCTATAGCACACACATTGATCCTTTCGAAATAAGAGGGATAAGCTTGCCTTGTGATAGTATAACTGGCGACCATACAATTTTTGGGAAGCTCTGCTCCAGTGGCTATCTGAGCCAATTTATTGGCTTCGAAGTTGGAGTTTCTAGCCACATGCTGAAATGTCACTTCGTCGAATCCCAATAACAAAGCATTGACCATGGAGATATATCTATCTAGTATAGGATTCCGACATTGGAATGTACCTTGGATCTATTTAATAACGAGTTGGGAGTCTCCCATCACGCTAACATTGGATGCTCCTAACTCATGTAGTAATTCCAATTCAAGGATCAAGGCCTCATATTCGGCCTGGTTATTGGTGCATGGGAAATCGAACTGGACCGACATGCCAGTCTTGATTCCTGATGGTGAAGTAACCATAATGCCAGCCCCAGATGCTTTGTCTGTTCGCGATCCATCGAATTGAAGGGTCCAGGGTTTCACGAATACTGATAGCACCTCAATTTGCTGAGCTACTTCGTCATCTATTTCGACACTGGGGTGGTCGGTGAGAAAATCGGCCAAGGCTTGGCCCTTCACAGCTTTTTGTGGAACAAATTGTAGTTGATACTCCATCAGGTGGATGGCCCAACGGCCTATCCGACCACGTACTACTGATCTCGAAAGCATGTATTTGACCACATCGACGCTACTGATTACAAGCACCTTTACCGGTAGCAAATAATGTCGTAGCTTGATACATGCGAAATAATGCCGTAGCTCTCGATCGGATGGTATCTTTGTTCTGTGTCGCTCAAATGCCTGGTTAAGTAATACGCAGCTCGTTCGAGACCATGTTCGTCATCTTGAGCCAAAAAGGCTCCAATGGTCCTGTCCGCTGCCGAAATGTAAAGCTTAAGCGGTTCTCCTTTTCGCGGTGGCATCATCACAGGAGGGGAAGTCAGAGCTTCCTTGATCTTATCAAATGCCTGCCCATGTTCTTCTGACCATTCGAAGTAGTCATGGTCTTTTAACTTTAATAAGGGTGAGAAAATCTTGGTTTTACCTGCAAGGTTCGAAATGAACCTTCTCAAATAATTGACTTTTCCAAGAAACTGTTGAAGTTCTTTCTTGGTTCGAGGTGGTTGGGCGGCCAAGATGGCCTTTGCCTTGTTCCCTTCCACTTCGATTCCTTTCTTATGCACTAGGAACCCAAGAAAATGGCCTGCGGCCACTCCGAATACGCATTTCAGCGGGTTTAATTTCAACTAAAATTTTCTCATCCTGTCAAAGGCCTTAACCAGGTGCTCTAAATGCTGAGCAAAGCTGGTTGACTTAATGATGAGATCGTCGATGTAAATTTTGACGAAGTCATTCATGTAGTCATGAAAAATGCAATTCATAGCTCGCTGGTATGTAGCTCCAGCATTTTTTAAGCCAAACGGCATAACCTTCCATTGAAAGGTACCAATGCCCCCCGGGCATTGGAATGCCAGTTTCGGGATATCCTCTTCAGCTACGAAGATCTGATTGTATCCTGCATTGCCGTCGACAAGAGTTAAGTACTCATGCCCTGCAACGGCATCTATCATTATGTCGGCCATTGGCATTGTGTACTAATCTTTCGGAGATGCCAAATTTAGATCCCTGAAGTCTATGCAAATTCTCAATTTGCCATTCTTTTTGATAACTGGCACGACATTGGCCAACCATTCGGGGTATCTGGCCACTTCGATGAAGTTTGCTTTAAGAAGCCTTTGAATCTCTTCTTTGATCAATACACAGACTTCATCGGACATGCGTCGGAGAGGCTGTTTGCGTAGCTTAAACCCAGGCAAAATGGGTATTCGATGTTCCACCAAGTCTCTGTTGAGACCAGACATTTCATTATAATTCCATGCAAAACAGTCTTTGTACTCTTTGAGTATGTTGATCATGGCCTCTTTATCTTCTGGGCTTAATAAAGCACTAATGTATGTGGGCCTATGATCATTTTCATTGCCAAGCTCCACTTCGATGACAGGATCTTGGACCTGAATCCTAACGTCATCGAGTTTTGTCGGAGCGGCATTTAATTCCTTTATTGTGATCCCATCCGTCGAAGTGAGATCCTGATCGTGCTCATAGATTACATCCGCATTACAACTATAGTAATCGGAAAGGTCCTTGGCCAATAAGGCCAGAGTGTTATTTATTATTATTGATCCGGTGCTATCCGGAATTATTACAACTTCGTCTAAATTGACGTTATTCATGATCAATATTTTGAAAAGTAGAAAGCGGCCTTTCTTCGATGTTGCAAGGCCTGCTAACTTCCTTAGTCATTGCTACTTCTAGACTCACTGGCTCCACAGACGAAGTGGCACAAAGCGGACGGCCATATTTGTCCTGTCCGATAAATCTGTATGGTCCAACATTGTCGGAATAGTACCTGGCTTCTACTACATTCACATTGGCCGTGAACGGCCTTTCTTCTGCCTTCACTATCTCTGGTTCGCTTTCGCCATCTCCCAAAAATACCAGAAACTGGTGTAAGGTCGAAGGGATGCACATGGCGGAATGGATCCAATCCCTTCCTAGCAAGGCATTGTAGGAAGTCTTCACATCTATAATGAAAAAGGCAGAAGTGACTGTCTTACTCCCAATACTTACTTCGATTGACAGTATCCCCATAATGTCTGCTTTTCCCCCTGCAAAATTGTTGATCACCACATCTGTCTTAAGAAGATCATCCTTTTCCTTTCCGATGCGTCTCATGGTTTGGAAAGGCATGATATTCACTGCGGCTCCATTGTCAACCAGCATTCTTCCAGTAGGCTTGCCATCGAGATGGCCAGCTACGAAGAGAGGTTTTACATGTTTCGCCATACTTGGCAGCGGCTTCTGGAACAAAGCCTTGATCTCTTCGATTGTCTTACTCTTCTGGACTGTCTGTTCGGCCTTATTTACAAAGAAAGCTACCGGTTCACTGTCGTCCCAGACTTCATTGCTTTCACCTGTGTTACCCTGAGAATCACCGTTAGCATTAGTATCGGAAAGGAATGCCCATACCATGTTACACTCCATGTTGATAGCATCGCCACTGGATGACGGTATGTCCGTGGTTTCCATTGGCAACTCCTTGTCGATCTGGTTTAGTTCATCTATCTTTACGATCCATTCACTCAGATCGTCCTCTCCGACATTGTTTGGTCTGCTTGGGACACCGTTCTTTGATTCATCACTTTCTAGTATCATTGGGTCAGCAATCTTTCTCTTCGATTGACTGTCAATCGGGGTGATTTTCTGGGTTTTTGGCTCTGCTGCCATCACTGCCTTACCCTTGATGGGTTTCGTTGTTTCCCTTTTGAGTATTTCAGCTTCTTTCCGTTGCTTCAAATGTCTTCGGTACTGTGTTCTTGTCATCTCACGAGGACTTCTTCCGTTTGGGAACTTAGGATATCTTACTGCCATCCAACGTCCTTCCTGGACTGCTGGCGGTTTAATGAACCTAGAATGAACCAGTTCTCGAGTTGTTTCATGTCTTCGAGGTGGGCTAGAAGGTGCCCTCCTTTTATCACTTCTATCAGTCCTTCGGGGAGGACTTCGGTTTCTCTTATCCCGATTTTCTCGCAATGGATCACCATTGGCACAATGCCCCCCGAGCATGTGAAGGGGATATGGCACCATAGGCAGTTGTGGAACCATGGAAAAGCTGGCCATGGGATTGGCCCAAGGATAGTAAGCTCCCGCTGGATAGACCCATGGCATTGTTGCCATTTCGGAATGACATCTAGCACAAAGGCTCGATTGCCATCCTGACTGTGTCATTTCCTGCTCAGTTTGTTGGTTTTCCTTTTCGGCTGGGTCATCCTGAACGTTGACCATATTTACTCCCTCTGCCTGGAATGGTTCTTTGTCAATTCCCATTTTCTTATTCATCCACTCCGGCAGAAAGCGTAACGTGCCGTTGTCTAGGCAGCTCTGTATCATCCACCTGAAAACCAAACAATCATTGGTGTTATGAGTCCATGCATTATGAAATTTGCAGTACACTTTGCCTTCCAGCTCTTTGGCCGTTGGCATTCTATGGTCATTAGATACTTTGATTTTGCCATCAGCCAATAAGTGATCAAAAATAGCTTCGGTTTTCGACACATCGAAACCATAGCGCCTCTCTATTTCAGAACGAAACTCTGGTTTATTTAGCATGCCAGGAGGCATTTTGATGTGAGGCTGTAGTGCCCTTGGTTTTATCAAAGCCGGGCAAACCGTGTTCTTTTGGCAAACGACTTGGGCTAGGCCCACTTCGTTCTCCCATTGTTCTTTTTCGACACTGACCAAGTCATCTTGGACTTCGGCTAGGCCTACTTGATAATGAGTGGCCTTACCGTGATGACTTCTTCGATTTTCTTCTCTTAACAGTTTTTCATATTCAGTGACATGCCTAATTAAATCAAAAATGGATGCAAATTGTTGGCCAAACATTTTCTTTTTTAATTCGAGGTGCATGCCTTCTATGGCCAAACTTATGTAACTTTCTTCGGCCATGATCACTGGGCAAAAGTGTCTGGCCCGGATGAATCTTCCCATGTATTCCTCGGCTGACTCCCCAGGCATTTGTCTCATATTGGTTAACTCCGATATGGATACCTCAGGGGGTAGTCGATAGAAATGACTATGAAAAAGATTCTCCATAGTTGGCCAGTCGTGGACAGACCCTGGTCTAAGTCTAATGTACCACAAAAAAGCTTCTCCAGTTAATGAATTCGGAAATAAACGTAATTTTAGGTTTCCGTCCATTCCGATCTCTCCACATTGTGTGGTGAATTTGGCAATATGTTCAATGGTGGTTTGTGACCCATCCCCGTTAAACAAAGTAAAAACTGGGATCCTAAACCCTGGGGGAAAAGGAATCGCGTCAATATGAGGGGGATATGGGCGAGAATACCTGGGTGGCGAGGCTGATCGTTTATGCCTTGCCAACTCCTGTCGCAACATTTCCTGTATCTCTTGTCGAGACACGGCTGTGTTATCATTTCGATTGGTGGCAGGCTGAGGCCTTTCCGCCACATGTGGCATTGCATAGGGATTTCAGGTCCGTCAAAATGATCTCGGGAGCCCGATCCTTCCCCTTCCAAGAGTATTCCCCTGGACTCAAACGCCACTCTTTTGCCAGTATCCATGTTGGGGTATCTTCCACGGCGATCATTACCTCCAATGTTTAATCGTTCTGGCCGTGCGTCGGCAAGGTCAGGCCTGTGTCGTTGTTCGGCCTCATTTCGTCGTGTAGGTTCTCTCACCGGTGGAATATTGTCCATTCTTGCCGCCACGCTGCGCAAGTTTATCCCGTAATGTGGATCTGTCACTTGGAGTGATTCTAACATGGAGGCCATTTGTTCGGCCCTCTCCGATTCTTCCTTTCGTTGTCTTTCTATCAACTCCTGGAATCTGCGGTTAGATTCCAAGATCCACTTTTCCATCACATATAACGCGTCTTCGCCACAATTGGCCACTCTGGCCAGCAAGGCGGGTGCTTCTTGAATCGGCGCCTCTTCAGGCGCTTTCTGATTTCGCTCAAGCCTGTCAATGATGGCCTGAACGTTGGGAGGTGGATTATGTCCACTCATCTCTTCGTTCTGATCACTGGCTGCCTCGCTTCCATTGTCTGAACCGAGGTCCGCTCGAGTTTGGCTCCTTAAGCGTGGTGGTGCCATAACTTGTTGTTTATGAATTTTGATTTTTAATTTTTTTTTTGTGATTTTTCAGTAGTAATCGAATAGTTTCTCTCTTGTTTCTTTTTTTTCATGCAAATTTTCCTTGAAAATAAATTTTGGTTGTTGCCAACAGCCGGCCAATTGCACGTGAAGTTTGAAGTTAGCTGCAACTTTGATGCATTTATATCTACCGACGGATCTCATCTAGGCCCATGGAACAACCCCACGCCCACAATGATCTACTGGTCGTTTTGGGGAAAAAAAAAAAAAAAGAAAAAAAAAGATAAACCATTAAAGTAGCAGTTCCCTACATATCTCCACTGGAATTAATTTATCTCTTATTTCATATTCCATGGTTTTACGAGCATAAATTCATGACATAAAACCCGCACTAGTGACGAATTTATTAAAAAAAATTAATCTTGTTAAACTCTGAAAATGTTTAATACTGTATATTGAACTGTGGAGCATTTATTAGTTGCTCCAATATAATTTAGAGGGCATTTAATGATAGATAAGATGTCTAAAAATAAGTTGAATTACACCAAGTTTTCTTTTTAAAATTAGAGTATAATTTGTAAAATTACGCCAAGTGCCCTTTTTAAAAACTTAGAGTATGATTTTAAATGTTTTTTAACACAGCGGAAATAGTTAGAGGTGAGTATGAATTTTCAATAACCGCACAGACCATCTGCACAACACTGCACTGTTCTTATCAATTTTTTAGACAAACCGTGGTTAAGTAATTAAATTCAAGACCGCACCGCAAAATCGATTCTCCTCAAATTTCCTCCTCAAATCGTGTGAAACCAAACTGCTCACATATTTTAAGTATGCATATATATATTTATATATTTGTGTACATATATATATATGTTTAAATTTATCCCCGTATTTAATTTAAATTTTTCAACATATAAGATAGATTCACTAATTACATTGTAAATTATTCCAAATTTTATTAATCATGAATTTAATCATTCAACATTTCAAATGCATTTAACCACTCATTGTTAAATTAGCACGGACTAAAACTTCAGTATCCTATATTATGCTAAAATCTTAAGAAGTTGTGTAGTTAATCAATATTGTCTTTTGAGTTTGATTTGAGTACGCAAAGTTGCAATATATCCATTAGCTATATGGTCTCTATGAACTTAGTTTTTATACCTTTTATTTCAAAACTTTTACTTGTCATGTGTTGATTTTTTTAATATAATTCAAATACTTTATTAATATTAGAAGATGATATTATTGCTATTTTTATCTTATTATTTCTTTTTGTTGTTTCAAAACGCGCCAAACCGCACTAAACCATTTTGAATCACACCTTCAATTTTACTTTAAAACACAACAAATTGAAATATAATTTTAAAAAATCGCATATGGTAATTTGATTTTAAATATATTAAAAAAAAATGAAATCAAGCCACAATCATCCCTAGAAATAGTGTAATTATGAAAAAGTGTTTCAGTGCAATTGTCTTGCTTTTAGAAAAAGTGATTGGTAATTGAAGTACCACGTAAAATACCAATCAGAGTAGTATGTAAATACAAAGCAATAAAATGATACAGTTATTTATCGTAGTTCATCCAATTGGGCTACATCTACTCTATAAGTTTTCACTAAGAATTTAACCTATTTCAAATAAACAGAATTAGTACCAGTAACAATAATACAAGGTTAAATATAGCAAAGTAAAATAAAAAATAGAAAATACTATCAATCCCAAGAGCAGCAATCTAGCAACAACATACACCTTTTGTCACGCCCCAAATTTGGGATGTGGCATGGTGATGCCCCATAGCCCAAAGGATTTAGAGACATCAAGTCACGGAAATCAGAACATACTAAAACCCTTAAAATATTCATTGAAAAACCTCAATCAAACATCATAATAGAAAAGATAACAACCCAAGCTATTAGAACTCTAGTTCAAAGACATGAACAATAAAACTAAGCTATAATAGTCTCGAAGAATAGGGTTTTGAAAGAAAACAACATAATTAAACAATAATAACTAAATAACTACATCCCCAAGCAGGGATCACTTCGATTTGGTCACCAACCCCAAAACTAGACCTCATCACCCTCCTTGATACTATTCCATACAAAATGGTTATTAGTGGTGTGAGCGATACTCGACCAACAAGGAATCTCTTGACCCATTATATCAGATTTCAGCAAGTTACATATATATATAACATGAAAATCATTCTTGTAAACTAGACAAGTTTCAAAATAAAAGTTTTATACTTTCAAGCAGCAGAACAAATAATAGAACAGAACCAGACACATTCATTTATATATCCATTCTCGTGAATATTCGGAATTTCTATAGGCCAACTTGATCAAGCCCTAGCTATAACCCCGTTAGATGGGTTCAAACATTACTATTATTACCTGTAGGAGGGCCTTAACCGTAACCCCATTAAGTGGGTTCGAACACTCCTATTATTACTCTTGGAAGGGCCTTAACTATAACCCTATTAAGTGGGTTCAAATATTGCTATTGTACCCCGTAGTATAGTCAGAAATTTTGGAACTTGTTTTTACCGATAGTATTCCAAGTGTTTAGAGCATGTTCTTATATACACATATAGCACAACATAAAACAATTTTTAACTTTTCATAGAGAAATTCATAAAATGGCATGGTCAAATCCATTTTTTTGCATGAGAAAATAACCTGATTAGCGAACACATAAGTTTTGTCAAAAACATATTTTATAAAAGAAATAAAAGGAAGAAACCACTTGCAACAATCTATTCAATTCTCTAGAATAGTCAAGGTTTTATGATCCAAGTCCTAGTCGTGATTGATCAAATCTAATAATATAAAAATAACGATACAAACTAACAAATTGATTTTATAAAATTTGAATATATATATAAAAAAAACCCATATAATCCCGATCCTATTATGACTAGTACATTAAGTCCTAGTACTCCAATCCTAAAAATAATTACGTTTGATAATCTTGATCACTAGTCGGATTTATAAGATCGAATTGATAATTGAACATTCCTACAACTGAAGGCAACAAGTTTCTGTGTACATGTAGTTTAGATCATGCATATATCAATTTTTTTTTTTTCTTAAACATGGAACATGCTATCATCCTTATTAACACTATATAACAATGCTCCGACTGTTCAAGTCTCCTAATGGAAAATGATAAAGCATATCCATTGAAGTAAAGATTTACAAACCTGGACCTTGATTTCATACGTATCAATTCGCCCCTCTCTTTCCTTGAGGCCAATTTTTTTTTATGCTTCTATGGATTTGTTTTAACTATCCTTTTAATTTCTTTTATATTTAGGGTCGTGCTGTGAAGTGCGTGTGTATATCTATAATTCAAATTCCTAAATCCCTCATTTGGACTTCTATGCTATAGTAAACTAAACATCCCCCACCACCTAGTCCGTATCTCACGCACGCAACTATCACCTCAATCTAGCAACTACTCAACAACTCAACTTGCTCCAATGAACTCTTTTGCCTTTGTTCACTCTTCGCCTTGCTAGGTTACTTGCATTGACACAGCCAGCAAACAAGAGTCAACAAGCTAGATCAATGTATGTAACTTTGTATTGCATTTACACTAAAAATTAAAACTTGAAGTGTTTTGTCTAAGTAACTCTATCAAATGAAATGCATTTTCTCTCTTTGATAACACATGCACATAGAATGAGTACGAGAAGGGAAAGGACCCTTAGTGAAATATTCCATGTGAAAGTAGTGCTACTAGACTGATACAAGTTCAAATTTTCCTACTATGAGAAGATATGATCAAGTATGGAAATAACTTAACCCAAATCTGCAGGACACTTGTCTTATTTCACAAGCAAAGAGCCATTAGTTATGAATAAATATATGTCAAGTATCTGCAGGATACTCGTGAGTTTTTCGATTGAGATCCTCCAAGTCACTTAAATGATTCGTTAGAATCATTTCCTTCAGATGAGTTTTCAGTTTCTGGTACTGGTCTCAAATAATTATTAAATTATCAATTAAAATTAACTATTTATAATTAAATTTAAATAAATTCAAATATTTTTGGCTGCAAAACCAATTCAGAGATCACGCCTACCTAGCTAGATCTAGAAGTCTTGCCCGTTGATGTACAAAAATCATCACGGCATCACATTTTTCAATAAAATTACTATTAAAATATTAATTAAAATTAAATATTAAACATTAAAACTAAATTTAGTTAATTCCAATATTTTAATAGAAAATCTAAAATGATATTCAATATTTTATTTTACACTTGTCACATTTTAACTGAACAAAAATTACTCGCCTCCACATAATATATATAATAATATATGTTAGATTAGTGCCCAGCAAACTAATATATTTTAGCTTATTAATTACTATTTGTATCAAACAGTCTATTTGATTAAATAATAAATTGGAAGTTTCACACTTTATGGCCATCTTTATTACATAGGATTAGTTATATTATTTGTATTTAATGTATGTGGTTGAATCTCCATGATCACATTTAAGTTATGGGACTTGGCTTCGTATAGAGATAGAAGTCCTGAAACAAGTCTCTAAAGTGTGATTAAAATTACTCCAAGTCATTGAGTCTAATTGAGACTAGGGTATCGACTTTACTCACTAAAAGACTTGCATTTATGACGTATCTCAATGGAAGGATGTCTTGTTTCATGGACATCGAGTGTAGTGACACTCATATGCATAAATGAGTGCTCAATAGGGAATGAGTTCACTCAGGATCCCACATAGAAACTCCTAAATGGGAATAAAGAATTAGGAAAGTTTCCAAACTTATATATGCTTTAACTAATCCTTAAATTTGAGACTTCATAGTAGTCTTGTATATGGGAATTTATACTTTGATATAGGTGTCGGCTCCACAGTGAGTCTTAGTACTCCTATGTTGGGTACTAGATCACATAGAGCGTGTGCGAGTGCGAATGCGCGAGAGCATCAAAATTAAAAAGAAAAATTGAGTGTGGGAGCGCCTTAAAGCGTTTATTAAAATAATTAAAATAATTCACTACAGAAAAAACGCCGGATTCCGGCGGAATTAAATCAGGGGAAATTTTTCCCCGAAATTTCCCCCGATTTTAATTTAAAAAATTCAAAAAAAAAACCGGGGGAAAATCCGAGGGGAAATTCCCCCGGTTTTTTTTTTAATTTTTTTAAATAAAAACCGGGGGAAAATTTCCCCCGGTTTTTTTTTTTGAATTTTTTAAATTAAAACCGGGGAAAATCCGGGGAAAAATTTCCCCCGGTTTTTTTTTTTTGAATTTTTAAATAAAAACCGGGGGAAATTCCCCCCGTTTTTTTTTAATTTTTTTTAATTAAAACTTTAATATTAGTATATATTTCGGCAAGAAAAAACACAAGCTTGGAAGTAGCTCAATGGCAAGGTATTAGACTTGTATCCAAGAGGTCCCAAGTTCAAGTCCATGCAAGAGCAAAATTTCCTTTTTTTTAGAGAGAAAACAGGGGGAAAATCCGATTTTTTTTTTGAATTTTTTTAAATAAAAACCGGGGGAAATCCGGGGGAAAATTTCCCCCGGTTTTTTTTTTATTTTTTTTATTTAAAAACATAATTTACTAAATATTTAGGCAAAAACATACACAAACTTTAAAGTAGCTCAATGGCAAGGTATTAGACTTGTATTCAAGAGGTCCTAGGTTCAAACCCAACTAACTACACAATTTTTTTTTTTTTAAAACACTCTTTGGGGAAATATATATAATTTTAATATAAATGATGTTAATATTACTTCTACTATTTTGTTTCCTTAAAAATTGTGATTGTTCATTCAATATTTTTTTCTTTTAACAAATTAAAATTTTTATATACATATGTTTATATAGTATATTTTCATATAGTATGTAGAATATCTATATATATATATATTTATATAATATCAATACTATTTTTTAACTATTGTTATTTATACTATCTATTAGTTATGTATAATATATTTATAGGTATACATATGTTTATATTGTTTATATATGTTTATATAGTTTATATAATATATATATTTGTATAGTATCAATACTATCTTTTAACTATTATTATTTATACTATCTTTTAATTATATATAATATATTTATAGTTTTACTAGATTTTAATTATATATAATATATTTATAGGTATACATATGTTTATATAGTATCAATACTATATTTTATCAATGTTATCTTTTAACTATTAATTATTTATAATATATTTATAGGTATACATATACTTATATGGTACACATATATGTTTATATAGTATATATAATATATATTTTTATATAGTATCAATGTTATTTTTTAACTATTAATTATTTATAATATATTTATATATACGTATACATATGTTTATATGGTACACATATATGTTTCTATAGTATATATAATACATATGTTTATATATTATCAATGTTTATATATATATTTATATAATATCAATACTATTTTTTAACTATTGTTATTTATACTATCTATTAGTTATGTATAATATATTTATAGGTATACATATGTTTATATTGTATATATATGTTTATATAGTTTATATAATATATATGTTTGTATAGTATCAATACTATCTTTTAACTTTTATTATTTATACTATCTTTTAATTATATATAATATATTATAGTATTACTAGATTTTATTTATATATAATATATTTATAGGTATACATATGTTTATATAGTATCAATACTATATTTTATCAATGTTATCTTTTAACTATTAATTATTTATAATATATTTATAGGTATACATATACTTATATGGTACACATATATGTTTATATAGTATATATAATATATATTTTTATATAGTATCAATGTTATTTTTTAACTATTAATTATTTATAATATATTTATATATACGTATACATATGTTTATATGGTACACATATATGTTTCTATAGTATATATAATACATATGTTTATATATTATCAATGTTTATATATATATTTATATAATATCAATACTATTTTTTAACTATTGTTATTTATACTATCTATTAGTTATGTATAATATATTTATAGGTATGCATATGTTTATATTGTTTATATATGTTTATATAGTTTATATAATATATATGTTTGTATAGTATCAATACTATCTTTTAACTTTTATTATTTATACTATCTTTTAATTATATATAATATATTTATAGTTTTACTAGATTTTAATTATATATAATATATTTATAGGTATACATATGTTTATATAGTATCAATACTATAGTTTATCAATGTTATCTTTTAACTATTAATTATTTATAATATATTTATAGGTATACATATACTTATATGGTACACGTATATGTTTATATAGTATATATAATATATAATTTTATATAGTATCAATGTTATTTTTTAACAATTAATTATTTATAATATATTTATATATACGTATACATATGTTTATATGGTACACATATATGTTTTTATAGTATATATAATACATATGTTATATATTATCAATGTTATCTTATAACTATTATTATTTATACTATTTTTTAATTATAATTAAAATAAGAATAATTAAACAAATATATAATATGTACAACACAAAACAAAACTTATCACAACTTCAACGGATAGCCTAGTGGTGGAGTGCTTGTCATTTAACCTCAAGGTCACGAGTTCAAATCCCTGCAATTGCAAATATTTGAATATTTTGGAATACTATTCCAGCGGCAGGTCCGGGTGGCGGAGGAGGCGGAGCGGCGGCGGTTCCGGGGGGGCGGAGGCGGAGCAGCGGCGCCGGTTTCGGGTGGCGGCGGAGGCGGAGCGGCGGGGGCGGTTCCGGGGAGGCGGAGGCGGAGGCGGGGGCGGGGGCGGAGCGGCAGCGGTTCGGCAGTCCGGGCCGAAGGATGGCGGTGCGCGGCGTTCCGGCGGAAAACCTGGGGAATATTCCCCCGGACGGAGTCCGGCGGAATATTCCGCCGGAATTCCACCGGAACCTTATCCGGGGGAAATTCCGGCGGAATATTCCGCCGGATTCCGTCCGGGGGAATATTCCCCCGGTTTTTCCGCCGGACGGAATCCGGCGGAAAATTCCGCCGGAATTTCTTACCGGGGGAAAAATCCGGCGGAAATCCGACGGAATTCCAGATTCCGGGGGTGTTTTTTCCGGCAAAACGATTTCCGTCGGAATTCCGGCGGAAAATCCGCCGGAATTCCGTCGGAAAATGCCGTTTTTCCTGTAGTGATTTTATATAATGTACAAAATAATTAATATCCAATAAAAGAAATATAACTATGACCAATATATATACTATATTTGAACAAGCAACATTAAAAACATAATTATATTACTGAATACTGACAAGAGATATATCCATTCTCCTCTCTAATGGTTAGTATTCTTTGATCCACATGTACATTCATAGGCAAAAGAATTAGTATTTCTACTAGTAGAGTATGTTTAGATTGCTAGTAGAGTATGTTAATATTGTGCATATAAACTAATGATAAAAAAAGTAGAAATTATTCATGAATCCTACTATGTTAATTATTGCTTGATAAATATTGCATCAAAATCTGTGCGATAGTGCGATGAGCATTATAAAAGAACTGGTTAGATATAGGTCTCCCATATATGGAGACTAGTGAAAGTCAATAAAGGATTTATTGCTCGCCTAGTTGAGCAAGTGAGTTTTTCATATATTCTATTGTAATTAGTCCACTTAAACCCTTGCACAAGGAGGAGGACAATAATTAGAAAATGAGTTTTCTAAGTCAATTGTCAAATAGGCAGCTTGCAAAGAATTATGAGAATTGAGATTAATAGGATTTCCCAAATCCCATATCCTAAACCTCAATCGGAAAACTAGACAATGAAGGGATCGTATTTGCACAGTAAGTTATAAGTAGATAGGTTTGCGCTAAATACTTCACCTATTGGCTAGGTATTCGTGGGCTTGTTGCAAGACATCGACCACGATAGATGGGCACCATTAATTAGAAAGGTTTCTAATAAAATGGTGATTTATTAAAGGAGTTTAATTAATCATACAGAATTTTATTATCTAAAATATTGCTTTGAATACAAGTCCGTCGCTAATCAATTGGTACACCTAAGGGATCACTACACAATAGTTGACCAAGCACACAAGTATATAAATTGATTAATAGTGATTAATCAGATTGAATTGATTAATGAGATCAATTGAATTGAGGGCTAATTCAGTTGAACTATCTCATTAAATTGGTGGATAGAAATCAATTTGGGAATTAATTGATTAAGAATCAATTAATGAAATTAATATTAAATTTGATTTTAATTAATTTCTTAATTGAAATAAGAATTTAATTTATGACTAAATTAAAATTTGATTTTAATTTAAAAACTAAATTGAAATAAGTTTTCAATTAAGAACCATATTAAAATATGATTTTAATTTGGCGATTAAGTTGAAATTAGAATTAAATTAATTTGAATTAATTTAATATTTTAATTTAATTCTAGAATTCAATTTAACTATAAGACTATAAGATAACTCTTCCAGTTAAATGATGAATTCTATAAGACTGTAAGTGAGATTTGCAACCGATGCAAAATTCATCGTCGTTTATGCGACCGACCTTGCGGTCGCAAGCTTCTTTTGTATTGTTGATTTTTGCGACTGATTTTGTCCGTCGCAAAAGTTATATTTTAATTTTTTAAAAATTTTTTGGCCGCCAATCAATTTAGATTCCACTTCAATGGTGTTTTCCTCTATAAAAAATTGTTTTTGATTTGTATTACTAATTTTATAAATTTAAAAGTATCAATCATTCTAATACTATTAAATAATGAATGAAAGATATATATATATATATATGTGTGTGTATATATATATATATTCTAATAATTAGTATTAGTTATTTGTGCATACTCGATGTGTGTGCAAAGTAAAATATATATTATTTAATTATGTATTTATATTTTAATAAATTACATCATAATTTTTTTGAATGTTATATGTGAGTACTTTTTACTATATGATTTTATTACAAGTGAAAAGTAAAGCATTTATTTACAATAAAACTAAATTATATGATTAATAGAAAAATAATTGAATATGAGAACTAAAAAAAATATTAAATAGTGTAATATTAGATAAAAGCAAGAGAATATATTGATTATGTAAAATGAAAAAAAAAAAAGAAACAACGTTGAATTGGAATAGAGAAAAAATATGAGAGAGAGATAATATGAAAAAAAAAAAAAACAAAAAGACAACATTGTATTGATAGACCAAGGCAGTTATTCAATAGTATACTTAGTAAATCTAGTACATAGTTAAATTTATTAATAAAATTCGTACTTTGTAGATTGCATACTTTGAGATGCCTACTGATATTAATGTAAGTTTGACTATATATATATATATATATATATATATATAGTGCTCATTTTTACATATGTTTTAAAAACAAATATTTGATTTACATATTTAATGAAAAAAATCACTAATTTGATTAGCTATTCGGAGAACGAATAATTAATTTCAATAAAATAAATTCAAATATTTGACTTGCATATTTAAATTGATTGAGTATTATTATTCATTTTACTCAATAGGAAAATAAAATTAGTATTTGAAATTATTTAAATAAATATTTTTAAGGTATTAATTTTGATAAAGTCAAAGGTAAATATTTTTAATTTAAAAAAAATTGGATAATAAATTTTAAAAATTAATAAATATTTTTAATTTTAAAAAATAATTGGATAATAAATTTTATAAATTAATAAAGTACAAAAATTGGTAAAATTAATAAAATTTATTAACAAATTTAAATTTAAAATATAAAATGAATATATATTAAGTATAAATAAAACAATCTTATATACAAGAAGCTCAAGTGGTGCGATGGTTACATGCTTCATCTTACAACCCTAATGTCAAGGTTCTACTTTGGTTGGACACAAAAATAATGATATAATTCGGCTGGGCTGGCTGGCTGGCGTTGGGCGGGTTCCAGCGGGCTTAGGTGGGGCGGTTGGGTGGGTAGGTTAGGTTTGTGACCACTACAATCTTGGTATTTTTAATTTATAATTAGTTTGGTATGTTTTTTTAAAGGACAAAATTTATGGCAGACGCGGTTGGTTGCAAATACGAAAAAAAAAAAAACTTACCAATTTTGCGACCAACCTAATCGGTTGCAAACATCGTCACCTATACTCCACATCAGCAAAATTGGTCACAAAGACAATCGGTCGTAAATTTGGTATCAAATTTTGCGACTCGGGTTTTTGCCACCGACTCCAGTAGGTCGCAAATGCGGTGGCAAAGCGTTTTACGACCTATTTTCAGCAAAAAATCAATCGCAAATTCTGTCTTAAATCATCATTTTTCTAGTAGTGATGCATGTACCTATTGAAGAGTTGATTAACAAGTTGGTCACTACAGAATCCACTATGAAAAAGGATAGGCCAGTACTAATGGTTGCCTCCTCTTCTAAGACTGTAAAGTCAAAGAAAGGAAAAGGAAAGAGTTCCAATAAAGGCAAGAAACCAATGAAAGCAATCTATGGGATCAAAAAAAAGGCGAAAGCCAAAAAGGCCAAAAACAGCAAGGCAGACGATGTCTGCTTCCACTACAAGAAGCCAGGGCATTGGAATAGGAACTGCAAGAAGTATCTTGCATCTTTCCAAAAGAACATCATGTTTCTTGTTGAAGTTAATCTTTCAATTAATCCAAGTTCTTGGGTATTGGATACCGGCTATGTTGCTAATTTATGCAACGATTTGCAAGTAATGACAAGAACGCGGGAACTAAGTGAAGCAGAGTAGGTCCCAATGCTTGGAAATGGAGCAAGAGTTGCTGCCAAGGCAATAGGACTAGTTTATTTAATTTTAGAAAATAGTAATAGGCTTATCTTAAATAATGTCCTTTATGTCCCTAGTTTGGTGAAAAATTTAATTTCCATTTCTGTACTTGATAATGAGGGTTTTGAATTCTTAATCAAAGGTGGAAATTTTTATCTACTAAATATTTCCTAGCCACGGTTTTATCCGTGGCTAAGATGGAAAAAAAATTCCAATTTAGCCAAGGATAAAACCATGGCGAACATACACATTTAAAATAACAAAAATTAAATATTTTCTAGCCATGGTTTTATCCATGGCTAAAACATTAATATTTTTAAAAAAAAAAAATTATACAGCCACGGATTTTTCCACATTTACTATGGAAAAATCCATGGCTAGGTTTGCAGCTGTTGGCAACCGATTTTGTCCGTGGCTATTTCGCTATTTTTTAGTAGTGGTAGTGATACTCGTATGCTTAAATGGACGTTCATTAGGGAATGAATTCACTGAGAATCCCACATAGAAACTCCTAAATGGGAAAGAGAATTAGGAAAGTTTCTAAGCTTATGACGTACTTTAACTAGTCCTTAGACTTGAGACTTCATAATAGTCTTGTATATGGGTATTTATATTTTGATATAAGTGTTGGCTCCACGGTTAGTCTTAGTACTCCTATGTTGGTATAGGTCTCCCATATATGGAGACTAATGAAAGTCAATAAAGGATTCGTTGCTCGCCTAGTTGAGCGAGTGAGTTTTTCATATATTTTATTGCAATTAGTCCACTTAAACCCTTGCGCAAGTTGGAGGACAATAATTAGAAAATGATTTTTCTAAGTCAATTGTCAAATGGACAACCTACAAAGAATTATGAGAATTGAGGTTCATAGGATTTCCCAAATCCCATATCCTAAACCTCTATGACGATCCCGAAATCCCTTTATTATTATTAGTCTTATTGTTATGATTATTATTATTATTATTATTATTATTAGCATTAGTGGTTGCATACATGCATACATTATTAATTACAAAACGTATAAGGTTCTTTACAAATATAAGGGTACATCCAATAAAAGAGAGTATCGACCTGCTAGTTCTATTATCTCTACAAAGCAAAAAGCAACAAAAATCACAAAATACAGGTACGCAGCGGAAATCCTACATCTTTCTTCCTAGTAAAACGCTTCAAAAGTTTCCTCCTCTTCATCATCATAAAGGCTAGCTTCGGAAGCATCTAAAACATTATATAACACGAAATCAACATACGTTGAGTAGAAACATTTCTTTATACACATAAGGTGCTCGGGTGTCAAGTGCATGTTAGTTACACATAGCACACATATAGTTTCACACTTTCTACCTTTTGTCACCTGACAATGACCCTTATAACTACCCGGGCCGAAATAACAACCAACACATTTCTCCCTCCAGCCTTATCCTCCAATGGTCGTATCCCGGGCATACGCCTAGTATTGTCCTACGACCTTCTCTCTTGAGTAGTTCCCTCCGTCTACCCAAGGGGGGGATTAGGAGATGGAAGGGGTGTGAACTCTCCCGACTACTCAATAGTATGTCCCGGTGGAACACCCCCCAGACCATTTCAGCACATATGGGCTAATTCACAGAATTGCAATTTGTTCACACATGCACATAATTTTTAGAAGTTTATATTGTAGTTTAGTAAAGTAAGCTCCACACTTATAAATGAAAGTTTTATATTTGTTTATTAAGCATATTTACTTAGAAATGTTAAATATGTAAATAGCTAGTAGCAAAAATATGCAAATAGACAAAATATAAATATAAATATATAAATATAACTAGTATGAATATATGAATATAAAGATCAAAATATAACTAGTATAAATATATATAAATATATAGATTAAAATATAAGATATATAAATATATGAATATTACATATATATATATATCTATGTAAAATACAGATAACTATATATATAGATATGATAAGAATTATCTACATATACATATAAAACTAATAAAATGAATATAAATATATATTTACATATACGTAACATATATATATATATATCTATATATAAAAGTAGGCTATAATAAGTATATATATACATGTACGTAACATATATATATGCTATCATAACATATATCTATACATACATAAATATATATATATAATTAACATATAATGAACTTAGTTAAATGAGTATATGATAACACTTTAAATATATATATATACACATAGATGTATATGTTTATATATATATATATATATGTAAAGTACTAAAGTAGGCATTAATCTATACTATAAAGTAAAATAAAAGTTCTATTTATCACATAATAGATATGTTGTGCTTTCTTTACTAAGACTTTCAAGAACAACATAGGATATTCACCTAATAGTTCAAATAAAGCATCATGATCTCATACTACTTCATATAAAGCATAAAACTCACAGTAGTGGTTCAAATAAAGCACAAGAATTCCATATTATTGCAAAAAGGGCACAATAATCACATAATATTTTCAAGAAAGCATAGTAAGCACATAGTACTTCAAATAAGCATATTAATAACATAATATCTTAAAGATCATGCTCACAAGTCTATCCATCCTTCAACTTCCTCCCAACAAGAGTTAAAACATAGAAAATTAACTATAAAGCTTTAAAGTAAGATGAAGATGGCAAAATAACTAAAACCCTCAACTTGGAGGCATGTTTGGCAAAAGCTCTCACTCTAGGCCATTCAAGCTTGATCTTTTACATTATTTGGGCACAAGAGTATGGAAGCTTGCCTATTCTTCACAAGAAAGAAGAAGAAAACCTCTACTTAAGGCAAAAAGAAGTGTTCCTACCTTAGTTTTTTCAAAAAGTATAGTAGTTTTGGAGAAAGTGTAGTGTTTGGAGGAAAAAATGAAAGAGAGTGTAAGAGAAGAGAGAGTGGACGGTTTGGGGCTGGAAAATGGCTGAAAAATGAGGATTGTGAGTATATAAGGTCTTGTGTATTGATCTTCCAAGTATTAGAGACAAATATCTACATACTATATTCATCTAAATACCTCTTCCATACAAATTACATGGTTGTATATATACATACACCTCACTTCACTAACCACCATGTATATTTATGTGGGTATGTGTGTGTGTATATATAGCTATGTATATCACCACTAATATATAATTATATATGTATATGAGACTAGGTTTCAAGAGTATATTAGTAGAGATATTTTGATAAAATATAGAATAAAATCAACTAAAGTCAAACAAAACTTATAAAATCTGAAAACTCTTACTTATTAAGTATTTTTATTTTTTATTTCTCAGCAAAAAACCGAAATTTGGGGTTGGAGAAGTGAAAAGACCAAAATACTCCTTATTTTGCCCTTTTTTCGAAAATTGCCCAAAAATAGAAATACAATTCTAAAAATCCGAAAATTAATTTTTATAAATCAAATATAATCTAAAATATTTATTTATATTATTATTTTCATTTTGATAATAATTAAACATTTTAAATAAATTAGATTTCAAATTAGTAACTTAAAGACAATGTTTTTCGAAAATTACTAAAAATTCTTGAAAAACTAGGTAGAAGTTGAAAATAATATATTAAATAAATTTTGGAAATTTATAAAGATTAAATGTATAAAATTTAAGAATATTTGGAATTTATAATATTTTATAAAATTTTATGTAGCAAAATGCTCACTTGTTCGCAAATAAAAATCATATTTGGAAGAAAAATCTCTAGAAAACAATAACTCACAAAAATAATTCTATAAAACATGTATAATATGAAATAATTAAATAAAGGATTTACCAGGTCATCACAACCTCAATCGGAAAACTAGACAATGAAGGGATCGTATTTGCACAGTAAGTTATAAGTAGATATGTTTGTGCTAAATAATTCACCTATTCGCTAGGTATTCGTGGGCTTGTTGCAAGACATCAACCACAATGGATGGGGACCATTAATTAGAAAGGGTTCTAATAAAATGGTGATTTATTAAAGGAGTTTAATTAATCAAAGAGAATTTTATTATCTAAAATATTGCTTTGAATGCAAGCCCGTCGCTAATCAATTGGTACACCTAAGGGATCACACACAATAGTTGACCAAGCACCCAAGTATATGAATTGATTAATAGTGATTAATCAGATTGAATTGATTAGTGAGATCAATTGAATTGAGGGCTAATTCAGTTGAACTATCTCATTAAATTGGTTGATAGAAATCAATTTGGGAATTGATTTGGGAATTAATTGATTAAGAATCAATTAATGAAATTAATATTAAATTTGATTTTAATTAATTTCTTAATTGAAATAAGAATTTAATTTAGGACTAAATTGAAATTTGATTTTAATTTAAGAACTAAATTGAAATAAGTTTTCAATTAAGAACCAAATTAAAATATGATTTTAATTTGGGGATTAAGTTGAAATTAGAATTAAATTAATTTAATATTTTAATTTAATTCTATAATTTCAATTTAACTATAAGACTATAAGATAACTCTTCCAGTTAAATGATGAATTCTAATAGTTAAAAATATCAAGAAGGATAATGGATAATTTTGGAGGAGAATAAGAGTCCAATTTGGACTCCAAATTGTGCATTGGCTCGGCCACAATAAGTGGTATAAATACCCCATGGCCGAGCACCTCATGTACTACAAGAAAAAGAAAAGAAAAGAGCTTTCTTTGTCTTTATTCTCTCCGCCAAAGTCATTCCTTTTTGACTACTTTCTTTTATTAGATTTTTGGTTTATTATTTAATCAATAAATAATAAATCAAAACAAGTTAAAAATTCCACACTCTTTTCATAGCCCCATATACTAAGTGTTAGTACAGAAATTCATATACACTTTGGTTTTAATCCAAGTCTTGCATAGGATTTAAACCTGTGGGTTAACGTGTGGGTACGCTTGGAGGGAAGACAATTAGATTCCTATGGAAGTGCAAGCCGTTCGTGATAATTCGAGAACATGAATTGCGTATTTGCATAAGCTCTATTCCCTACAACAACAAGAGTGCTAAAAGACAATTAAATTACTCAACTCATTTAAACGATTTGGTTATGTAATTTGCATAATAGATCCGCGTCATGACAGTCACTGGACAACATGATTAGCATATAATATATTATATGTTTTAAATAAAATTTTTGATATTCCACTGCGTATACATCCTGGGATCTATGTGACACTAACAATATCTATTTAAATATATATTACACTCCATAAATATATATTATATTCCATAGACACACACAGGAGAGACACGTATATGTAGTGTTTACTTACATTCAAGTGCTGCAAGGCAGTGGTTGTGGCAGTAGGTGGTGGTAGTTCCAACCCCGGCAGAAAGATGGCACCAACATAGTGGACCTATGCGATGGTGGTAACAACAATGGTGGCGATGTGGTGGTGGTGGGTTCAAAAAATAAATGAGAGAAAGAAAAAAGAATGAGAGAAATTAGGGGTGTACATAAACCCGCCTAACCCACACAACCGACTCAAACCGAACCGATTTGCCTATAAATCGCTAGTTGTAAAATTTTAAATTATAACCGCGGTTGAGTAATATTAAAACCTGCCACTTTTCGATTGGGTGTCGGGCTCAATATTTACAACCCACAATCCGACCGCAATATTTATACATATATACGATGTATATATTTTATATGCATACATTTATGTAAATGTGTAATATATTGATGTAGAATATATATGTTGGCGATTAAATTTCGCCTATTTAAAAATTAACAAGTGTAAATGAAAATATTAAATATTAATTTATTAAATTTTCTATTTGATATTTTATATTTTGGAATTTACTAAATTCAATTCCAATATTAAATAGTTAATTTTAATTATATTTTAATACTTATTTTACCGTCAAATGAGAAGTCGCCAAGTGTTAATATGAAGTGTCCCGGCCAATTGAATCAAGTCTTGCAGCCCCAAAAGTCCAAAACCAATCAAATGGCGACAAGTGGCTCGTTTGGTTGCATGAACCAATCAAATCATGACACACAAATAATAATTTTCTCTTTAAAAAAATAATTTATATTAAAGAGATAAATACCCAAAAAGTTGGTAGCCATCCAAAGACCCTACACAAACACCTATAAATATGGTTTATTTGGGGTTCAAAAGAGGAGGTCAAGAAGTCTTCTTGAGCAAGAGAAACCAATAAGATTCCAAAAAATGTCAAAGAGTATACTATTATATATGCCACACTTTGCCACATAAATTGAGTGTGCTTGAGTGGCTGAGGAAGCAAGTTTAAGTTGTTATCTACTCATCAACCCGGGTTTGGAATCCAATTGTTTACAAAATTTATTTTGTTGTGACTAAATATTTCGAAGGAGGGTTTTTTAGCTCTTTCTTTTATTTGGGGGGGTTTTTTGGTATTTTTTTATTTTGTAAGGGGAAAATTGTAAATAATATAAGGGTTTTTAACCAAAAAGTTAACGGAAGAACGACATTGAGTAATAAATTGTAATGTTAGGAACCAAAATTGTAAATGTCTAAACAGGAAGGACCAAAATTGTCGAAGGATCAAAGGTCAAATACTAAAAATGTAATTAACCCTTTATTTTTATAAAGATCGGTCGGAATCTTCTATTGCTTTTCTTTTTTTTTTTCGTTTTGGTCTTATTTCATGCCAATGTGTGTGGCAAAATTATATATGGAAGATGGGAATTATGCTAAAAAATTGTTGTTTTCCTATAGTGTTTCATCTTGTATTTCACTATATAAATGTTTGATATATAAGATTAACTATTGTAAGATGAATATAATTAAGTGTGGAAATGGAATATAAGATTAATTGAAAAAAGGGAAAAAAATGAAACAAAACATTTTAAACTATGAAAATAGATAGGGTTTTGCTCCACAAACGAACTATAAATATTAGTAATATTGACACAATCAATCCATGTGCATAATAAAAAAAATTAATTAATATAAAAAAGCTAAGAAAACAATTACAAAAAAAAATGTAAAAATAATATTAAAGAGTATTGGGAGATAAAAGAGGATAAAAGGGGGAGAGAGTGAGGGGGAAAGAAAATAAAAAGAATATGTAAGAGGAGAGAGAGAAAGGAAAATAAATAAATTAATTAAAACAACAAAAAAGAACAGGCCAATTGAGTGCTTGCTTATTACTAAATTATGATCACATTTGAAAGTACAAAACGCGCTCCACTTTATTGTGGGACAATACCGCGATCGCATGCGCAAATGTAGTCATGTTTGTCCTACTACATTTTTTTCCTTCACTTTTGCTACTTTGTCACTGAAGGAAGACTCTTTATATGAGTGTATCACTTTAATTTGCAACCTAAATTTTATATTATGCATCCCTTTGCCATAAACACTAATACCCAAAAAGAGTTTTAATCTTACTTTGTACAATTATGTACGTTACATTACACTTATTGGATTGTTGAAATTTAAAAAAAGAAAAGAAAAAGAAAAATTATGATAAATAAACACGAAAAAGAAAAAGAAAAAGAAGAAGAAATTATGTATTCTCTTTTATTATCTCAACTATCCACCGATATATACATATATATAAACTATATTGGTGAAGATAATAAGAATATGATACTGTTGTTCTTAATGCAACTGCACAAGATGGTTAAAAGTTTGATTTCAACTTGCTTAAGTCGAAGATAAAGCAACCCCAATAATTTTAATAACGTACGACATAGTTTTTAATGAATGAAATAACTAGTAGTCAAATTTATTTTCTAATTTAACGACAACCCTAATTAATGTATTATGCTAAATATGTTGTACATAATAATAGAGTGCAATTGATGACAAAAGTTCGTGAAGAAATATAATGAATAAACTTTGATTTTATAATATACATTCATAAGCAAACTCAACTATAATTTTGGCAATAAATTAAAATCAATAGGCTTATATTTTTTGTTTGAGGGAATTAAACAAATATTATACTTATCAAAACTTCGAAATAAGAGATAAAAACAGTAAATTAGAACGAAGAGTTAAAAACGTTATTATCATACCCATAAAACATCATCTTATAATTTTGTTAAATCAATAATAAATTATGAAAAGAAGAAAACAAAAAGAAAAAAAGATAGAGACAGGCTTAGCAACAAAAGCGTTGTGAAGGTCCCACACGATCATTCCTATTAAGACATATACACTATTGAAGCAAGCAAACGACATACAGCCATAACATGGCCCTAACATAGTGGAGAAAAGGAAAAATGAAAAAAGAAAAATGGAGCACTCACAATCCAATTATACCTAATTTTACATGCCACTTAGGAACGCACTCTCTCCTTTGGAGAGGGCTACATACTACATTTACCAAACAGTTACCAACTCTAAGGCCTCACACACGACGCATAGTAGGGATATATAAAAATAAGGAAAAATGCGGTTAAAGTGAGATGAAAAAGAAAAGGGTAGCCATTGGTCATTGCTACTTTTCTTGGCTACTTTTCTTTTAGGAAAAAAAAAAAAAAAAAAAAATCCAACCACATGTTCAACTTTAGAGAACGTGTGATTTCAGAAAGAAAGGCTCAACTTTTGATTGGTATGTAATGCAACTTTACTGGGAGGATTAGAAGTTGAGGCGGGACGTGTAAGTCGCTTTAGGAGCCCAATTCCGGGGAATCACATCCCTTGTGGAGAGGGTTTTTCCGGTTGATAGGGTTGTGAGTTTTACAGAGAATGGCCCGTTAAGAGGTCCGGCAATAATGCACCAATTCGCACCCCATATGTGCGTCATCTCTAGCCATTGGTTCGAATTAGCCTGCATTAACCATATAAAAATACATATGAGGAAATTCGGTCGTAAAAATTTTTTCATGGCATTTCCATTACTCCATCAGTAAATGGAATGTGGAGGCTTTTTAGGCCATGGCATAGCACAAATGGAAATGGCAAAGCAAATTAAGACAGATATGAAACAGTAACAACTTTTTTCTTGAAAAATAAAATTTTAAGTAGCTAAAATGAATCTCTTTTTGAAAGGAATTAAAGAAAACTTATGAGTGTCGGGGGCACGTGATTTAAAAGATCTTAAGCCTGTTGATTTTAACCGAAATATTCGGAGTTGTCTAATACAATATTACTTCTTTTTTTTTTTCTTGATTTTCATGTGATGATTCATTTCTTTAAAGGTAGAAAATTAAAAGAGGTTCTGTTTATAGATAGCTGTGAAAGTGGGGACTTTCTGCAAGAAATCCCTCTAGAAAGAGGAAAAGCTTCTTTTGACTTGGAAAAACTAATTAAGGATAAAGAATAGTTTTTAGGGTCCCAATATTGCATCAACTTTAGCACAAGGATAAGCAAGCAATTCTTTTTTTTGGGAACTTTGTCTTGCTTTTTGTCATGTGGTTACCCCCAATTTACAACACGTAATTAAGGGAAATTCTATTTCAGATCCGGTTTAGTAGAACTAATATTAGTCACGTGGCGAGTATTTTACACTTATACTATGAATGGTCGATAATTTAGGGAAAGTGACCAATTACTTAACAAGTGCAATACACGTACCATATGATTTGTCGGGTTCGGATAAGAATTTTCTATTAATTAAAGTGTTGTGTCGAAAGCAATTTTATGTTTTTTTTGGAAGTTAGGTCAAATTTCTTAAAATCCGATTAAATTTGATTTTGTAGTTAGATTGAATTTGTTAAACTCCAATTAAATCATATAGACTATAAGGAAACACTTTTTCACTAAAGCAATGTATTTATGAAGAGAATTTGTCACACAATAGAAGACATTTGTGTAAATTTATGATAAGAATCTACTAAAACGGGACTAAAGCAACAATCAGTGACGAGGCACTTACTAATGAGTGTGTAGCGAACGATATTCATCACAGAACTGTACTTTGTAAAGGATTTTTACGAAATCTATGATGAATTGGTTCGTCAGTGAAAGTGTTATTTTTTTATAGAGATACAAAGTTGATTGTGCTTATCATGTGATTAGTACACAATTCAAATTGAGTGGTTATGACATAACAAATACAAAAATACTTACGTTGATTGACTGAATTCGACCAAATCAAATCTACAAGGAATTTTCCAAAACTTTTTCAATAATGAGAATGTTCTGTCGCTTTAAAAGAGATTTTTTTTTAATAGCATGAGACCAAATGATAAAATTAAATTGCTTCTTTAAGAAAAAATTATATAGGATGAATCAAATTAACTTTCTCTAAAATCTAAATCGAAATTCATAAAGGTTGTGTAAATTTACCTCTCTAATGTGCATAGATCCAATATCGCCATCTCCATCCTCAAATTCAACTAATAGTGATAGCCAATAATCAGTTGATCCTTCATTAACATGGAAAGCAATGTTTTTCCCGGGATACTTGCATGGAGTCCTGCAATTACAATAAAATTCCTTAAAATTATTAGAACTAAAATCCAGTTGTTTGAAAGTTGTACAAACACTACAAGAAAATATAATAAATGATAATAATTAAAAAAAAATGTTAACAATTATATATATTTAGTAATAAAAGAATTATTTTTTCAAGAGAATTATTTATACATTGTCAATAATGACAACATAATGTCTAAAGTGACAACATCGATTATGAGTGACACACTCATGTCTAAAGTTGCCCATGAAACTAACAGTAACAATTTAGTGAAAATAGAACCTTGTTACAAAATCATAGTAACAATCTATTTTTTTTATCAAATTGTCCCTATAGGAGTGTCCCCAATTGACAGTGGTGATAACTAAAACATTGAATGTTGCCACTAATGAGGGATGTTGAGATAATATAAAAGTTGTTATTACCAATTAAACTTAATTGATGACAAAATAAAAGAAATTATCACTTAATACAATTATTAGTGACGACTTTGGTTTTACCATTTTTATATTTTGTCATTAAGAATACTTTTTCTTGTAGTGAAACTTCGATTCATGAAAAAACAAACATATATATATATATATTATCTGACGCAAATTGTTGCCACAAAAATTTACATAATTATCCAAGAAAATCTTTTAGAAAGATATATATATATATATATATATATGTATATATATATACGTGTGCGCGCACGCGCGTGTATATTTTATGTATATAAATATAAATACCAAAACTATATAATAGGCTTTAATTGTATTATAGTCCATACTCTGTCTCCGAATATACGACCACAGAGCATTTTCTGAATTGTTTGGCATATCTCGATCTCATTGGGTCTGTCCAGACTCCAGAGGTGCTGTAAATTTTTGACCATTTCTCATGTGTGTAACTCTATTACATTTAACTAACAAATCCATAAATAATTAACTAAATATTTATTAATTAATAAATAAATATTTTTTTTATAACTTAATATATAAATAATTCAGTGCTGCAAAAATTTATGAGAATATATTTTGCAGAAAAAATTTGGCCTATCAAAAGCAATATTATCTCATGGTACTATCGTTTATGATATATGTGGGTATCTAGTAAGATATCGCTACTAATAATTATTTTCGAAGTACTACATGTTTGGGTCCCAAAATAATTGAATATTCACTACCGTTAGCTTTTTACTTGTATTGTGAATCTACGATTGTAATTTTCTAAATTTCATAATAAGATTATTTACAAAAATAGTCCACTCATTAAAAATGAAAAACAAAGGCATTAGGTTTCAACATTTAGTTAAAAATAATAAATAAATAAACATTTCAATGTCAAATTAGACATAATTTTACACGAATCCAAGAGTGGTTGGCAACCAACAAAAATACCCGTTTTAAAGAAGAAGAAAGGAAAAAATAGAAAACAAAAACAAAAAACTGGACATGATTTTAAAGATTTATAGTTACACAAAACGATTAAAATGTTTTTTTTTTAAAAATCGAAACATTAATTTCATAATTCACGGAGAGGCATGGGAAATTCTAATCCAAATCTGGTTTGGTTGAGCCTAGTATTAATCATGTGATGAGTGTTTTACACTTGACTTATGAGTGGTCGATAAGTTATAGGAGAGGGGAAATTATTACCAGCACCGAATTCTGCCACACTATGACTAATCAGGTGATGAGTGTTTTAGACTTGTTATGTGATTGGTGTACAGTTTAGGGAGAGTGACCAATGACAGGACAAGTATATTAACACTTACTATATGATTAGTTGGATGTGGCCAAATCAGGTTTGGGCAAGAATTTTTCTAGAGAGAGTGATCAGTCACTTGACAAATGCAATACACATGTCTTATGATTTGTTAGATTCGATCAAACCAAATTCGAGTTAGAATTTTCCGAAAGGCATATGTTAGTGTCAAAGAAAACGAGGCTTATGTTAGTTAGTTAACGGTTAATAATAATTTAAAAAAGAACATAAACCCACATTAAATATTAAATTAACTAAACTCTAAATCACAAAATGACAACAGTAAAAAAAAGGACCGTTAAAGAAAACACTACACCACTGTACTGCAAGCAAAACACGAACTAAAACATGCATTACCTCCGGTAGGTGACCGGAATCTCGCCACGGTTGCGCAGCTGCCCTCCGCTGCCGGCGACGGCCATCCTGCCAAAGGCGGCGCCGCTGAGGTCGAAATGCACTCGCCCATTGGAGCAGTATCCGCCGGGGCACTCGTCGGTGATAATCACCGTCACCGCCCTCCTCGAGCATATCGAGTGGTCCAAGCACTTCACTTTGTAGCACGCGCCGCACCCCTCGCCGTTCTTGAACAGCACAGGGCTCACCGCCCCCACCCGGGCCCTGAAAGGCTTCACGTCAACCAGCGACCCGTACCCGCACGCGCCGCCGTCGCTACCGTCGCCTTCCGGGCTGCCGTACCAAGTCGCGGTGGCTGGGTGCCAATGTGGGTCCGCGACGACGGCGGCGGAAGCGGCGGAGCCTGCTAGAGTGAAGAAAATGAGAATGTAGCAGAGACCATCCATAGTGTGAGTGAAATGGGGAGCGATTGTGCCGTCTCGGAGGACGCTATTAGCGGCGGCGCGTGGATATCGAGGTCGGAAATGGGCTGCCGACAGTTTTTTCTTTTCTTTTCTTTTTCTTTTGGTAACTAGCACTGTCGAAGCACAGTGCGGTTGGGACTTAGTATTCTACTAAGAAACTCTGTTGTATTTGATTGGTGTGGTAATGAGATATCTAATATATATATATATATATAGGGTCGCGTGACTCGCTTGAAAGTATATGCAACAAAATTTTCGATAATTGACAATTTTCCTTTTATCCCTTCGCAATATTTGTAAATACTATTATATAGTTGTAACAATAGTTCTTTTTAATAGCACTAATGCGAAATGCATATATGAAATTGTAATCTCTTTTGCTGTCATTCAAAAAAAATATTTTTTGGTTCATTTAAACTAATTATATGCATCATTAAATACTTAAGTGTCATTTATTGTAAGTACAAAGTCAAAAAAATTTGTTTATAAAGCGTGATTGAATCTTAATAAAAAATAGAAAGGTACTTTTATAATATTGGACTTGCAAAATTTCAAAATTTTTGAATAATTAATATAAAATTTATTTCTATATAAAGTTGGAAGGGTTAGATGCTCCTTTAATTTAAGGACGAAGTCAGAAATTTTTGTTTGCCAATACAAGACCAAATTTTTATAAAATATGAAAGGTATTTGTATTTTTTGGGGGAAGAGTGGACAAAATTTAAAATTTTCAGAAGAATAAATGTAAAATTCAGCTCAGTTTAGACTTGAGGGGGTGACTGCACCCACCAACCCCCCTAGCCCAGCCTCTGCTTTCATCCCTCCGACTTGGTTTTTTGATATGCTATTTTAACATCTTGATATTTTCATGGACGATTTATATTTGAACTAAATTTAATTAAACTCAATAAATTATATAATAAGTGCATTATATTTTATATATAATTTTGTCAATTTTATTTGAATGTACATCATTTATTTCACAGGTAAAATACAATCGTCACATGACTAGCTCTAATTTGACGGACTTAGCTCTGAACTAGAATTTTTCATATTTTTCTTTAAAATTGGGAGTATTAAAGCCCAACTTGGTATACCCATGTGGCCATTGAGATTCGCTTTATTCACGATGGTGCCATAACCTTTTTCGTGGGGCCCAACGACAGTTCAGGCGTTAAATCCGCAGGACAGCATCCACGTGTTCTGATGTTAAGTGTAAATGCTGCAAGGGGCAATTTGGTCATTAAGGTCAATAAGAAACTTTCAACATTCTACCGTTAGTCTTGTTTTGTATTTATTTATTGGATGTTGGGTACATGTGAGCATAGGGCTCACCGGGCCGAGTGGGGACCATACGAAGAGCAAGGAGGTCTCATTCTATGTAGAGGGAGTTTAGGATTCTTTTTATTTTTAGATAAATTGGAGTTATTGAAAAGTTGAATAATTAAGGTTGGTAATGTTTAAAAATAAAAGTAAGAATAAGTTAAAAATTAATAATAAAAATATAAAATATTTAAAAATAAAAATAAAAAACAGTCAAAAGTTGGTAGGTAACAGTTCAAAAAATTTAATTTATTTAAAAAAATATCAAGAAGCATTTTTAAGCTGATAGAAGCAATTTTCTCTCAAATTTTCAACTTTTGCCTTTTTTTTCTACTTAATTTAAGTAGAAGTTGAAAAAATCAACACTTAAAGTAGTTTTTTTGAAATTAAAAGCGCCAAAATACTTATTTGAAGTTTTTGCAAACACCCCGTTGTAATATATGTTTCTACATCCTGCAATTGTCTTATGGTTTGTTTGAACTATTAAGTAAAATTTTATCTTAATGGTCAGAAGAAAATTAACAGAAATTGATATTTTCGTTACTATATTTACGATACAATTAAAGATTACCCATCTCAGATGACGTTCTTAGGTCCACAAATCATACCACGGGATAATGCATAATATCCATAGCCATCTAAATTCCAATCATTCTTTACCCATTATGAGAACAATAAATCAGTCATCAAAATATAAACGCGCTATCTGAAAATTTTCACCAATAATGTTTCGGTAAGTAATATATATATATATATATATATATATATATATATTTTGTCATCAATCAAAAATTATTTGGCGACAGTGATTTTATCTTGTCGCTAAGTGATTTACATTTGACAAGATTTAACAGTTTAAGTTCTCAATATTTATAATTAATGACACCCCTATAATGACAATTTAGTAGTAAACCATCAACTATCAGTTAGTTTAGCAAAATGAGTCGTTACATCTTTTACCGGCATTTAAGATTTGAATTCTAAAATTATGAATGATGCAATTGGATATGGAGAGTCGCTCCCATATTAGGTCTTTGCAACTACCCGAATTCAAATTTTTTCATTAATGGATTGGAATCGAGTGGCTAATATATATATAAAAAAAATAGTAATAAACCAATTTTCACAATAAATTTGTGACAAGATTTTAGTTGTCACAAAATTATTGCTATATGAGCGTCATTAATTACCATTATTCGTGGCAACTTTAATACATGTTTGTCACTATTGATATTGTAGAAACCATTTTGTGACAAACAAAATTTCTTATTACTAAATATATATAATTAGTAATAAATTTTATTCTCACTTATTGTGTTGTCATTGATTTGATCTTTTCCTCATAACAACTTTTGATTATCTTTTTTTTTTCTCTTCTTTTTGTTAGAATAAAAGTCAAGTGTGGAGACTCGCTATGATTTTCTCAATTAAGGAAACTTAGTCTCACAAAATATTCATTTCATCACAACTCACTAAAGTCAAGTCCAATTAATGATACATGTAGCCCAACTTGATTACTATAACCCTATCTTAAATCTTATTTACTTTATTCGATTTTGTAATGTGTGCATTAAATTTATCAAATAGGTATGATCTAGTTGAATTTAGTGCATACACTGCTAAAAAAAATGGTCATCGACACACAACAAAGATCACTATAAGTGGATATCATTATGCTTTTTAATTTATAAATATACTAGCTAAAATTTTAAGTATTTGAACGTAGCAATAATCTGATTTGTTATATCACAATATTAAAAAACAAATACAATATAGTTACAATGTGGTATACCTTATTAAAGTACTTTTTTAAAACAAAAAAAATATTACAATCAATGTATAATTATAACACCTTTTAAAAAAATTATGTCACATATGTCAAATTATATATTTCAAATCTCGTAATCTGAATTTCTCAAAAGAAACAAAAATGTTAGTAGGTGTAAACTTGATTAATTGAGCTGATCAAATATCAAAGAAAATGCACTTTTCTCCATCTCTTTTTTGCCTTTTTCTTTCCTCCTTGACATTTTGGTCACTAGTCCACACGAGTCACGGCCGATCATCAATTCATGAAAGTGCATATAATTAAATGCATTTTTGGTTTGCATTAAAGATCTCTATATTGGGATTTTTTTTTTCTTTTTTTTTTGACTGTTTTGATGTACAAAATTTTCTCCCAATGGTGTGAATGTGGTTTGCCTCATAAATAAACGCTAGTAGTGTGAACGTTGCCACATACATTGACAGTGACGCTACAAGACCAGTCCTCTTCACCGCTACCATTGGCCCAATCAAGAGTATATTATCAACTCTCCTTTTCCACACCAAAGCCTCTATTCTAAAACTATATTTCATCTTCTGTTTCAATATATAAATATATATCAAGTGTAAAAATCTTAAATTAAATATATAATTAAAAAAGGCAATGAAAAAGGCGATGAAATATCATTTTATAATAGAAAATCATATCCCTCTTTTTCATACTTAAATATTATATTTTGATAGATTTTGATGGCTTTTACCTTTTTAGACGTTGTTTATTATCAAACTTTGTTAAGATTTCCATGATAAAATGCACGTGACTTTCACGTGTGTGGTAAGTATGGGAGGAACAACGTACACTTCTCCGTTAAAAAATTTATGAAAACTCGTTGACGGACCAATATTGAAAAGAAATGGGAATTGTGGAAAGAAATTTCAGAAAAAAAACAAGCAAATGATGGTACCAAATTGAACGAGACCTAACTGATGAGAGAGAGAGAGAGAGAGAGAGAGAGAGATTTAACCTAATTAACGTAAATGTATCATTAACTTTTACTAATTTCCTAGTTAAACATATTAAATTCATAAACTCAGTCCGAAACCCGGAGGGAGATTCAGTTATAGACGAAGACTTTAATAAAAGCTAGAAATAAATTTAGAACAAAATTCATAATGCCGGAACAAATTAAAAAAAAAAAATTAATAAAACAATTGGAAGTGATATTGAATATTGAAAAAAAATCAAAACAATTGGAAGTGATATTGAATATTGAAAAAAAATCAAAACAATTGGAAGTGATATTGAATATTGAAAAAAATTAGAAATAAAATTAATTTATAATCTAATTACTCTTTACATCGTGAGATTAAATTGAAAAATGATTTTTTTTCATTAAATAATAAATTTTTGATTTTTTATATGAATATATAAATCCTACAAAATCAAAATCTAAAAAATATCACAAAAAAATGTGAATAAGAGGAATTAAATTGAATTTGCCACAACAAAATCCATTCAACTATAATATTATACCGGGAGAGTTCACTTTATCACTAATATTCATGGTCAAAGAAATTATAAATCTAGCCAATTAATTGTAATATAAAAATAAATAGAGGAATTTTCCTAATCATCAGCCGAAGTGCTTACTAATAAAAATAACAAAATTTAAAAATCTAAAAGGACTAATATAAAAATAGATGACATTAAATCCTTAAATAACGGATATTTCAAGAAGAACGAGAAATCTTTTAATGAATTAGGTGAGAGAGAAGAAATAATTAAAGAAAAAAGAGAAATAGATGATTCTTTCACTTTATACAATAAGAATTAAAAGAAGGTATACAGTATTGATGATTGACTTAGAAGAGCAAAATAAGGATTAACTAAAGTTCATCCTGACATTATGAATTTTACTCTAAATTTATCACTAGTCATGATAAAATTTGTGTTATTGATCAATTGACTCGGTTATTTTGTTGCAAGTATGCCATGAAATAAATTATTGAACCTTTTCGAAGGTTTTTTTTTTTAAAACATCAAAGAGCACGATAAATGTGGAATTCATAATCTCACAATAAACCTCAATCATCTTTGGCTCAGCATGTGAATACATACAAAATCTCAATAAAACAGCACTCATGACGTGCAATTATGCGTTGACCTTTGGCTCATGTGCTAGCCAACTCTTTAAGCATTGATCAAATTCCACAAGGTTGCACTATAGATAGTACAACTATATATGTTAACTGAACTTCAAACCGAACATATGGTAATTTTTCTTTATTATTATTATTATTCAGCATCCATTAGTTGATACAGTATTTTATTATTTTTATTTATTATTATTGTTATGCATCCATTATTTGTATCATCATGATCATAATTCCCTTTTTATATTTCAACATAATAAGTGTAAGCATGCACGTCTCGTCTCGCGCGATCAATACAAATCTGTAGTACTCAGTGCATGGCCTCACTTGCGTAATCCCCACATACAAGACATTAAGAGGGTATATTTAGTAATTCAAATCACAATTAGTTCTCATAATTTAACTAGATGGATCGATTTAATTTTAATTTAAATTAGGGATAATTACACTGGAGTGCTATGAGGTTTGTCTAAATTACAAATAAAATCCTCTATTTTGGAAAATTACCTAAATAACCTGAGGTATGTAAACATTATATATATTTAACCCTCCTTCTATTGCCGTTAGGGTTTTTAACGAAAACCGTTAAATTTTAACACATTTTACCTATTTTACCTTTTGTCAAATTTGACCAAATTTTATAAATTGTCCAGGTTTGATTTCATAGTATTTTGAAATACATGAGGTTTATTTTGTAATATTTTATATTAAATTAACAAACAAAATCGCTAATAACCAAGCCAAAAAAAAAATACATGTATTAGAATCCGCATTGAAAAATTAGAATTTTTAAAAAAAACTAAATCCATGTTAATTAATTTTTGTAACACACCACATATATGATATGTTAAATATCATTCTCGATAAAAAAAAAAATACTAAACTACTGAAAAACATATTTTTTGATGAAAAAACATCATTCATCACAAAAGATCTAACGGAATTTTGTCTTTATCAAATCCATTTTAGTATTGTAATTTAGCATGCATACTTTAGGGTTATTTAGGTAATTTCTAAAATTTGGGTGTTAAATTTATAATTTTATCATACCTTAAGGTAGTTTAATGTAATTTACCCTTTTTCAATAGTAAAAGATTTGAGGACATTTTTGTGTTTCTCACATTTCCGTTAGCATTACAATTTAGTATGCAAACCTCAGGGTTATTTAGGTAATTTTCTTAAATAGAGGAATTTATTTGTAAATTAGACGAACCTCAGGGTAATTCGGTGTAATTATTCCTTTAAATTAGGTTCAAATGGGAATTAGTTACGAGTTTCATAAAAACGACTACTAAGGTAATTAATTGCAGAAACATAGTTCAAAAACTAAAGTAAATCTTAAGAATTTATTTTTCAGAAAAAAAAATTGTGGGAAAGAATGGCTATGAAGCATAAATTGGCTCAACTTGTCCGAATCTCTATAAAATATACAAGGTTCCAGCGTAGAACTCGAGTTATGCCCGGTATTGCTTTAAAAGTATAATATCGTTAAGAACTTATTAATATACATTAAATTTGATTATTATAAATTTATAAAAGATAATATAAAAAAGTAAATAGATCACAAATATAAAACGAAGTTATATTTTGATCAATAGAATAGATGAAAATGTATTAATATTATCATGAGAACCTCTTAATATTTTAAATATATTTATTATCAAATTTCATGTTAATTCTTGAGTGTAGACTATAAATCCCAACTTAATAAAGGTATAATAAAGAAAAAACCTCTTTTGGACGCTAACTATAAAACATCTAATATCTCTTAATAGGCACAACATTTAAAATAAAGGAGGAGAAAGTAATATATTTAATCTACTTAGTTTGTATCTTACTATTATTTAAATTAATGTATTTTATTCACATTATTATTAATATAGTAACTCATAAAACCAAAAAAAAATTGTACAACAAATATATAAAAATAAAAATAGGAGGCAAAAAATATTAATATGCAAAATATTTCGAACCATGATGAAAAATAAAAAAAATGAGAACTCCAATTAACTAATTATTTGGTAAAAGAATGATCAATATCAACAATTACAGGATAATCCATCACATTTAACAATTTTATATATATTGTAAGAATAATAAACATATTGGCTTGTAGTTATGATAATCTGTAACGTAGATGTAAAAAATTTATATCTCATGGACCACAAAGTAAAATAATAAGATCCAAAAGGAATTAATAAATAATAATCAATAAATTATTATAAAAAAGAATAATAGATAAATTAGATATGTCAACAATCTAGTACTCAAGAAAATTTGAAGACAAAGATATGACAATGTCTAGAGAGATATTAGGTAATAAAATTTTTATGTGGTGTTAAACTATATAAAAAGATATAATAGACATAGAAAGATGAAAAACATATATTGTAAATGATATTGCGTCCACATTTTAATTTTTTACGTCTTACTGTTATATAAGTTTCAGTTGAAAGTTTTTACCAATTTTGAGGAGAAATTTACTACGATATTACCACATTGACTTTTCTAATATTTCTTAAATTGAAACTAATCTTATGGCAATACATATTATTTCAATTAAAAAATTTCTTATCTATTTATGTTATTATGTTATTATTTGAAATTATTACTTATTCTATTTTTCCATTCTTGTTAGTGTTTATGTGTGTGTGTGTGTGTGTGTGTGAGAGAGAGAGAGAGAGAGAGAGAGAGGATTAAAAAATTATTAAATATAGATAGTTAGTAGACTTGAATGATTACGAGAGAGAATAAAGAAATTTATAATTAATGCAAACTAATCAAATAATTCATCATAAAAAATTAAAGAGTTAAATCCATTTTTAGTCCCATAGGAAATCGTCAATTTCACATTTAGTCCCATAGGATACGTTTTCTCACATTTAGTCCCATAGGAGTAGTTTTTACGCCACATTTAGTCCCACCGGCGGATTTTTTTGCAATTAAATTATGAAATTGGGTGATGTGTCCGATTACTAAATCTATGTGGCATTTTCTTCAGTGTATTGAATATGTGGCATATGACTTGGCATGATGAGTGTATAATAAAAATTAAAAATTAAATAAAATACTTATTTAAAATATAAATATAAATATAAATTAGTTAATATAATTATACTAAATAATATAAAAAAATAGACAATATATAATAAAAAAATAAATATTCAAAAAAAATATAACAATTTCACACACACACACACAAGAACACATGCACACACACGCCTACACACACACACACACACACACACACACACAAGAACACAAGAACACAAGCCCACACACAATTTCACACACACCTGCACACACACACCTACACATACACACAAAAGAACTCACGCATGCACACACACACACACACACACGCACCTGCGCGCACACACATACACACACAATTCAAATATGAAAAAAACAAAGAAAAAATCAGATCTAAAAAGGGGGTTGGGTGGGGGAGGGTGAGGGAGGAAGAAGAAGATGGTGGGTGGGGATGAGAAGAAAGGGGGTAAAAAATGTAAGGTCTGGATCTAGAAGAAAATGGCGACGACATCGGTCGTGGCGGCTGGAACAAGGAGATGGCGGTGGCGACGACTCCGACGGTGGCGGCCCCTGTGGGGAGGAGAACATGGTGAGGGGAGAGGAGTCAAGTGTGTGTGTGTGTGTGTGTTCTTGTGTGTGTGTGTGTGTGTGTGTGTGTGTGTGTGTGCTGGTGTGTGTGTTTGTGTGTGTTCTGGTGTATGTGTTTGTGCGTGTGTTCTTGTTTGTGTGTGTTCTGGTGTATGTGTTTGTGTGTGTGTGCAGGTGTGTGTGTGCTGGTGTGTGTGTTCGTGTGTGTTCTGGTGTGTGTGTTTGTGTGTGTGTTCTTGTTTGTGTGTGTTTTGGTGTATGTGTTTGTGTGTGTGTGCAGGTGTGTGTGTGCTGGTGTGTGTGTTCGTGTGTGTTCTGGTGTGTGTGTTTGTGTGTGTGTTCTTGTTTGTGTGTGTTTTGGTGTATGTGTTTGTGTGTGCAGGTGTGTGTGTGTTTGTGTGTGTTCTGGTGTGTGTGTGTGTGTGCGTGCAGACGTGTGTGTTTGTGTGTGTTCTGGTGTGTGTGTTTGTGTGTGTGTTATAATTATTTTCAATTTTTTATATATTATATTTGAGTTTAAATTTTTATAATATGTATTTTTTTTATGCAATTTTTATATTATTTAATTTTTTATATATTTTTTTAATTATATTTTATATTTTAAATGAATTAAGTGTTTTGTTATTGTCATGTCATGTACCACATATGCAAAAAAAATATTGAAAAATGCCATCTCAGCGTTTTTTTTCTTATGTCAGCAACGATTAATGCCACATGGGCTGTTTTGCCGGACACATCAGCAATTTTAAAAATCATAAATTAAAAAAGCCGCCGGTGGGACTAAATGTGGCGTAAAAACTACTCCTATGGGACTAAATGTGAGAAAACGCATCCTATGGGACTAAATGTGAAATTGACGATTTTCTATGGGACTAAAAATGGATTTAACTCAAAATTAAAATTAATTCAAAACTAAAAGAATTGAGAATTTGATCAAAATTGCACATTTTGGTTAATAAAACCTTTTTCAAATACAATTTAAGGGAGTAATAAAGTTCAACTTTACATAAATTTGAGGGGCAAATTTCCCTTTTGCCCTCTTGGACTGAATTATAAATATCTAAAAGAAAAACGAATTCTCCACCCAAAGAGAGAGAGGGAGAGCGAGAGGGAGAGGGTCTTACCTCAAATCATACGGAGATCTTGGTCATATATCACTATAAAATTTTAACCTAACTGCGTCATCCATTGTGTCCTTCGGTTGAGTTTTTGGTCCTCAAAGCGTTGATGGTTTGTGGCCTATAGAACTAACTATGGACCTCATCCATCAAGTGGAAAGTGGACCATTACATAAAACAAAAGGAACATGATCTAAATTATTAGCTCCTTGGTTTTTAGTGACTTCATGTGATCTCATATCTGATATTCAATCCCCAAATTCCCAATCCTACAACCATCACCAAAAACAATAAATAAATACAATATAAAACTGCGAAGGAACTCTAATTAATTATTGGATAAGTTGAAGTTCACTGTGAGGGCTCAACGTCCATGGTGAAATTTCAGTGTTTTCGGCCGCTAATTGCAATCAAGGCTGAAGGAAAAAAACTACAACCAAAAACGAATACTAGTAGCAAAAAATTAGGTAAAAATATAAAATTTATCATTAAATAGAAATATTAGGCGATAGAAAATTTTATTTTTTCCCAAATAATCATTTCTAGCTTAATACTGAAAAATTTGTTTTTATGTTAAAATTGCCACCATTGGTTATTATTAGCAAATCTATAGTGTGATAACAAATATAGTATAGGTTATAATGAAAATTTAAAATTTGATTATTAAAAATTATATTATTGCAAATAATGTTTATTATCATTTGATACATACTATTGTGATAACTTTTAAGTGGGCACTAAAAACTTTATCACCATTAAAGTTAGTCTGCAGTGAAAGTTGAACACATAAATACTTAGAACCCCCCAAACAACCACTACTAGAATAATGCTGTGATTCAAGACATTAACGAGAAACTTTTTTCAAACTATGTCTATAACATTGGAATTGAGACAATTTCACGAAAAGTGTTCATATATAGAGTTTTTATCAAAAACTTTTGTATACTAAAACAGGGGGTCTTCTAATAAATGGTAGCTTTGTACTACCTAACATTTGGTATGGTGTTAATTAATTGTCACGTGTAATTAAATTTAATTTTAACAGGTTTATATATTTTATTTTGACCTATAACCTGCTACATATGTAAGTTACAATTATTTATTTTGAATTATTAAAAATATGATACATATCTTTTCAAATCTCGTCAAATTTAAGGGATTAGTGAGGAGGGAATCCTAACAAGTAGGAAAGTTAATCAATGCTAATTAATTCCCCCCCCCCCTCTCCCCCCGGCCTTTTTGGCATCTTGTCTAACACATGATAAAAGAGTAATTATATAATGGAAAATGAGTGGTAAATATGTACATATATCAATTATATTATGATGAAATTTATAAGTGAGTAGAGTATAAATTTAAATAATATTAAATATCTTATTTTAATAATTTTATTTTCTGAATTAAAAATTGAAAGAATTTTTTTATTAGTATAAATTCATAGTTATCATTTGTATCAAAAACTTATTCATAGTTATCATTATAAAATATTTATTTACCCACTTAAATAAATTAAGTCATTATTATAAAAATTATTGATTTATGGGAGTTATGGAGTTTTAATTATAATTTTAGCGAATTGACATAAATTAACAAATGATGAATAGTGATATGGAACATTGATCAAAAATAAAACTAACTAAGAAGACGCATAAATATCATTAAAGTTATAATTAAGAGATGGATATATCATTTTAAGCATCAATTTAATTTTGAATATAAAATACATTTTAACCGCCAATTTAATATTTTAAGAAGCAATCAATTTTTTGTTGTTCTATTCAATTAAAAAATATATTACAAAAAAAATTAATAATACATTGGAATAAGAAATTTGTTGAAATTAATATAAATTATAATATTTTTTATTAAAATTTGTATGATATAATCCTCTACATGTTATTATGTTTGGTGATAGATCAAATGTTAAAATATATCTAATAAAAAATAATAAAAAAAGTTATATTATAAATGGATAAGATAGATTTAATATAATGGATCTCGCATGAACATATAAATAAAATTTAAAAAGTATAGGTAAATAAGTAGTAGGCAATAACAATTTGCATATTAAGTTGCAGGTAAACGTAACCTGTAAAATAGGTAATATGTACTCTAATAAAATAAGGGTACAACCTAACATTAAACTTTTTCTACTCTACCTAACAATAGACTAACCCCTAAAACATATTCTAAAGACGTTATGAAATATCATCAAAGATTTTTAGAATACCTAAACACACGATACTTTAATTAGCGTCATAAAATCAAAAATGTCACAATATCCATTTATAATGAGTTTATGGTATCTCAATTGACATTTTTTGATAGTAAATCTTGGGTTGGTTTTATGTCGTGGGCCATTCTCTCGGGCATATACATTTGCCTTTTCCTTTTTCTTTTCTTTTTTCTTTTCAATTCCAAATTGAGTTTACATTTTGACGCAACCAACATGTTGCCTCCAATCATTTATGGCTTAGGTTTCTAATGATTTCGATGCTATTTGTATGCAAGGAAATTCTTTGACAAGTTCTCTCTTTGGTATGATCGTGAGCGCACATCCATCATATATATAGATATATATATTAGCAAGACAAAAGGTGAACGTAAATTTCGTGATTGTTAAATAAGGGACAGGTGCACTTTCGATAGAACATGCCATGATTGCTCGTTTCCATCTAAGTTGATTAACAAAATTCTCTCTCATTTTTATCTAGTACCTCTATACCAATTGTTTGTACTCAAAATATCGAATATTCTTTTTTTTTTTGAGGGAAAAATATCGAATATTCTGAATATATGTTATTTTGGCATATAAATTCATGAGATTGTGTACGATATGAACAAATCCTACACATTTGAAATAAAATAATATATTTATTGGAGATGAAGTCACATCTTTAATGTTTGGCAAGAATAAAGTGCCAAAAGCCATTTAGATATTTTGGTGAAAACAATGAAGAAAAAGATAAGAATGGAATTTTTCTTGTACAAGTTTTTTTTTTAAAATACAATCAACTCAGGACACTTTATAAATGTCAATCGAAATGTCACTATAACACATACACTCATCCAAATAAGAAGGGGAGAGAACAAGAGGGTTCGAATTTGACTCATCCGGCGCCAAACCCTAGCAAGGTCATCAGTTCTCGGATCCCATCATTTGTGCTTGCAATGGCTAGAGGTCCTAGACCTGATGGGTCGATCTCACTGGTTACGGCGTTGGTGTTTGTGTTAGTTAGGTCCGTAGTTAACGGACTCTACCACCTCTTCTCTGTAACTTTGATGGCGGCTTTCAGGAGCACGTGAATTTTCATACGATGGGAAAGGATAGGTATCCCAACTTTGATGCACAGGGGCGCTCATTTCATCGGGGGATGGACCGATAGCAAAAGAAATGGAAATTGTGGAAAGAAATTTCAGAAAAAAAAAGCAAATGATGGTACCAAAATTGAACGAGACCTAACTTATGAGAGAGAGAGAGAGAGAGACAGAGAGAGAGAGATTTACCCTAATTAATGTACATGTATCATCAACTTTTACTAATTTTCTAGTTAAACATATGAAATTCATAAACACAGTCCGAAACCCGGAGGGAGATTCAGTTATAGACGAAGACTTTAATAAAAGCTAGTAATAAATTTAGAGCGAAATTCATAAAGCCAGAACAAATTTAAAAAAAAATTGAACAATTGGATGTGATATTGAATATTGAAAAAAATTAGAAAAAAAATTATCTTATAATCTAATCACTTTTACATCGAGATTAAATTGAACAATGAATTTTTTCATTAAATAATAAATTTTTGATTTTTATATGAATACATAAATCCTACAAAATCAAAATCTAAAAAATATCACAAAACAAAATGTGAATAAGAGGAGTTAAATTGAATTTGCCACTACAAAATCCACTCAACTATAATATTATACCGGGGGAGTTCACTTTATCACTAATATTCATGGTCAAAGAAATTATAAATCTAGCCAATTAATCGTAATATAAAAATAAATAGAGGAGTTTTCCTAATCATCAACCAAAGTGCTTACTAATGAAAATAACAAAAGTTTAAAATTTAAAAGGACTAATATAAAAATAGATGACATTAAATCCTTAAATAAAGGATATTTCAAGAAGAACGAGAAATCTTTTAATGAATTAGGTGAGAGAGAAGAAATAATTAAAGAAAAAAAAGAAATAGATGATTCTTTCACTTTATACAATAAGAATTAAAAGAAGGCGTACAATATCGATGATTGACTTAGAAGAGCAAAATAATGATTAACTAAAATTCATCCTGACATTATGAATTTTACTCTCCTAAACGCCCCCTGAGGGCAAACGTATAAGAGTTTGATCGTCACACGCTCCTAACAAATCTCTAATCCTGCTGATTGGGAGGGTCATGGTTTGCTCCACCATGACTGTCTCTTGCCTTACAAGAGGTAGGTGATGAGATAGCTCGATCTCGTGAGCGGCCAGAGGTGGGGGTTCTCGTGACCTTTTCCTTTTTCTACTATATTTACATTCTCTTTCCCCCTTCTATTAGAGACTTCCAAGGGTCGCGGTTATCTGGAATCAAATGTGTGTGGAGGCATTTATTCTACTAGTGTTCTCCATGACTAATAATATCTTCTGATAGGAGGACCTCCCTCTAGCGCCAAGTGATGCGGTGCCTTTTTGGTTGGCAATGTGGCAAAGCTTCTTGCTTCGGGATGTATGCTGGTGGTCAACCTATCAAAAGGGATATGACTACACGTGAGACTAATCGATTCTGTCCCGTCGTAGGCTCTTCGATACTGAAGTTAGTGAAGGTTTTTTTAGTGATAAGGAAGTAGAAGATGAATAGTAGAATATGAGGGATAAAAATGTTAGATACCTTGTTTTGGTGAGGTAGGAGCCTATTTATATGAGATAGGCCATGTTTTGACACGTTTGATGAGGGTTGGTCCATTGATGGACAGTTAAAGTACGTAAGGACATGTTAGGTCATGATCTTTGCCTTTCGGACCCACCAACAAGATGGCTTGATCATACTCTTCATTTAATGGGGCTTGACTTTACATGTAATGCATATCACATGCAATTAATGCCAAAGGTATCCCTTAAGAGTGGCATTAATGGCTCCTGGGACTAACTCAATAGCTGCACCGTGCTAGGCCGTGGTTGGTGGCTGTAATTGTCCTTACCTATCAAGGGTCGGTAGTTGTCCTCTTAGGATTTGATAGCCACATACTTGGTTTGGCGTTGAAGGGACCTCATATTCCCTACCCTCATACTAGGTTTCGTCCTTTGGAGACACTCCATCTCTTGGGGCTTTTGAGGGAATCCACTATTTATCGACCAGCTTCAGAATTAGATCTTCTCACCTAGGGCCATCCTTCAAGGATATTCTTCCTCAAACTTAACCTAGACACACTACAAGAAAATTGATGTTTAGCCATAGTTTTTTTTTAAAAAAAATCCAGTAAAAAATAGCCATAGATTTTTCGTGGCTAAATTAGATCGAAATTTGGCACCAAGTTAGCCACGAATTTTTTATAGCTAAATCAGTAGTTGGGTTTAGCTATGAAAAATCTATGGCTTTTTCGTGACTATTAGCCTATTGTGTAAAATCAAATTGGTGGTTTTTTGTTAAATGTATAAATCAAATATTTGAATTTCTTTTATTAAATTAGTGATTAGTTCTCTAGAAAACTATTCAAATTGAATTTCTCATTTAATAAATATATAATCATATAGAAACTATGCAAATTGAATTTCTCAATTAATTCAATTGGTCAATTAATACATATATAATCATATCACCTCGAATATTTAGTTTGATTAACCGTCAAATTTCAAATCTGTGGATCTGTCGATGGCAAGGTGTTTGATAATTTTGATTGATTTAATTTTGATAAAGTCAAAAGTAAATCCGTGGCAAAATCTTTTTTTTTTTTTTTTCTGTAGTGACAGGCGTAGGACATGGCATCCTTTAGTGTCTTCATTCTCTCGAGGCCTTCTAGGGAAGTCAAACTCCTTTCAAGGGACTTTTGTCTCCTCAAGGGCTTTTCTTTCTCACACTACAATAAATTATAAAATTTGCAATGATTTCTTTTACTACAATATTTTTTTCGTTGCAATTAGTTAAGCTTTGGTAACAAAAATTGATATTTGTTATTTATCAATGATTCTTTTAGAACAAAAACTTTTATTGTTTCAAAAAATATGATTTTTTTCAGCTATCACTTTTGTAATTTATTTGGCAATGATATTTACAAATCACAACAAAATATTTTGTTACAAAACAACAATTGTTTTAGGAACAATATGAAGAGGTAGCTAATATTGTTGTTTTTGCAACAAATTATAATTGTAGGTTATAGATATATTTAGGCAATGAAACTTATTGTTGATAATAATTTTAAGTAACTGGCGATGAAATATTATTGTGCCAATATATTAAAATTTATATAACAAAAAATTCGTGGCAGTTGTACCTTAGTAGGCAACGAAATATAGCATCGTAAATATATATATTGATAAATTAGGAACTAAATTTTTTGTTGGGAAATAATTGTGAGTTTTTATGAACAAAGTTTTTCGTGCTAAAATGTTTAGTAAATTTGTGCATGAAATATTTCATTACAAATTAGTGAGTGCTTTTAGTGTGAAAAGTTTCATTGCAGATAATTAAACATTTTTACCGAAAAAGTCTTTGTTGCGAATAATCTAATGCTTTTGGACACCAAAAATTTTGTTGTACATTGTAAAAATATTTAGGAGAATTCTTAAAACCTTATAACTTTTTCTTCTTTATTTAAAATCCCAATCAAATTAAGTTTTAATTAATAGACTTTTAAATTAATTTAACAATGTCAAAAAATATCTATCAATTCCTCTTTTTTTATTAAATAGAGGATATATATATAGATATATATATATATATATATTTGTATTTTTAAATTCAAATAATAATGTAGGACTTTTAATAAATTAATAATTTAACCTAAATTTAATTATTTGTTAAACCGAGTTGTTTAATTGTGCAAACTACAAACCAAGGATAAGTAATGACTTCATAATATTAAAAATAATAAATTTATAATCTCACCTGAATTTAATAAGTGAAAACATAGCAATACATAAATAAATTATCAATATAGCCTAACTGCAAGCCAACTTCCATGCCTCACGCAATACCTGGGTTCGATTCTGGACTATAGCACATATTTGTGATGGCTCAAACTATGGTTCAAATCGTGCGATGAGCAAGGGCTTGCTTTATTGAGGGTTCGAATCACGCGATGAGCAAGGGGATTAACTGAGAGTTCGAATCACAATTGATTTTGGGAGTGTGCTTTTTGGAACAAAAATTATTTGTAACAAAAAAATATTTTTAGGCACAAATAGTTTCATAGCGAAAAGAAGTTTTTGATAACAAACATTTTCGTTGTCAAAAAATATTTTAAGGCACGAAATATTTTGTTATTAAAGATCATGCCTTTTTTGCAACAAAATGTATCATTGCAAATCTCATAAAATGCTAACTTCATTATATGACGTTTAGCAATAAAATATTTTCTTCACCAATGAAAACATATAGTTTTCGATACAATATTATTTATTACCAATCAAGAAAAAGTTGGTAACAAAATAATGCTGCCTATATACAATGTATAGGCAATGAATTCTACTTTTAATTGCAATGAACTTTTAGCAACGAGAATTTGCCTACAAATAGAAAGGAGATTTAATTTATTAAAAAAGTTTTATCATCACCGATGAGGCCATGCCTTAATGGTATGGTGGAGGCTCTGTAATTTGAAGGTTACTATGGGTTCTATTCTCAGTGAATACGGGTGTTTTTCTAGTCTAATACTAGTTTGTTTCTACTGCATAGTAGGCTGTATTTAATAGTCATTTGATGATATTTATTTGTAGTAGTTTGCCTCTTTATTTGGAAGGCAAAATTGCATTTTTCGTCCTGTATTTATTGGTGTTTGGCATTTTTGGTCCTGTCCAAATTAAAATTCGCAATGTCGTCCTGTATCTTTCAAAAATCCAAAAATTTAGTCCTTTTTTGGTTGGAGCTTACATCAGTTGTCGGAATCAGTCACGTGCGCGGCACAGTTTGCCTGAAGTTGATTACGCGGACATTTTAATCCTACATGGCTGGAAATGGTGTACAATTTAAACAAAATGAATGACACGTATAATTATTGGAGGGGAAAATATGGAGTCACAAGACAATCACGTGTCTCAAATTTGAAATTCTTAAAACAAAAATTATTTAATGTAATTTGGGGGGTTTTTTAAAAAAAACCCCTAACTTCTTTGTAGTTTAGAAAACACGAAGAATCAAGAGAGGAAGTAGAAATTTCTTCTTTTTTTTTTAACCTAAAAATAACCTAGTTTTAGGTTTTAATTTGGGGAAAAGACAATGTTGTGGAATAGAGAAGTCGTGGCAAGCAAGATTTTTGAGTAGACCCTCACTCTTTGCTTTGTTGCTTTCTGCTATAAATATGCATGTTTTTTGTGTATTGAATGTTTTGTTGACGTTTGCACTTTATTGGAGTTGGATGCCCTAATTTTGTATTGGTTGTGGTCCCATTTAGACAGTGAGTAATGGGGTATGGGCCTGCATATGTTGCTTTTTGTACTTGGAATCTTGTTTAATAATTTTTTTAAAAATGCATCAAGTTGTTTTGTCATTGTATATCATAGATTGTTTTTTTCGTTTAGGGTTTGTTGTTACTAATTCTGCTATAAATAGTGACATGGTGAAAGTGATGCTTTTTTTGTTATTTGATTGTGTAGATTTTTTGCAACCAACTTTGCAACCTAGTCAGCAAACCTCTTATCAACTTGTAGATGCTAATGTGGAGTTAAATGAAAACGAAAATGGGGGTGAACAAAATGTTGAGACTGATGCTAATACAGGGATCAATGATGTGAATGAGGCTTATGATTCTGTCTCATTAGTTGACAGTGAATATGAATTATGTGATGATGAAACAATTAATGATGATAACTTGTGTGCTAAGAATGTTGATAGAGAAAATGAAGTGGGTAACACAAATAATAATATAATTGAGGAGAGTAGTGAAGACAATAAGAGTGGGGAGGAAGACGTTGTGGGTAGTGATGATGATCTAGATGAGAACAAGTTGTCTGATGATGATGTCAAATTCCCTGAAGCACCAATATTTAATCATGCTATGATATATTATCTAGATTTTATAATTGGGACAAAATTCAACAATAAAGAACTTTTTAAGAAGGCAGCGAATTCACTTGCAATTAAAACAAAAAGAAGCATAAGTTTACAAAGAATGACAAAATCAGAGTATATGCAAGATTTGAAGGGGAGGGTTGTGAATGGAGGATGAATGCAGTGAGAGTACCTAATGAAATCACTTTATGCTGAAAGAGTACAACCCCAGTCATACATGTCAACAAGAGTTTTATGTAAAGAATGTTAAAACAAAGTGGCTAACTGAGAGGTATCTACAAAAGTTCAAGTCAGATCCTAAGAGGAATGTGGAAGGATTTAGGGAGGAGGTTATGGATGAGATTAATTGTAATGTAAGTAAGGATCAAGCATATAGGACTAAGAGAGTAGCTCTAAAAAAACTTGAGGGTAGTCCAGATAGTCAGTACTTTAAGCTTTGGGACTATGCAGACGAAATTAGAAGAACCAATCCTAGTACTACTATGATATTGGGTACAGAGGAGGTGGATGGAGAGACAAGATTTGCTAAGTTCTATGTGTGTTTATTTGTTTTAAAGCAGGGTTTCAAGGCTGGTTGTAGGCCCCTGATTGAGGTGGATGGGTGCCACTTGAAGGGACCTCATGGAGGTATATTGTTATCTGTTGTAGGGGTAGACCCTAACAATGCCACTTATCCCATTGCTTACTCAGTTGTATGTGAGGAAAAGAAAGAAACTTGGGAATGGTTTTTGAGAATTTTGAAGAGTGATTTGGGAATACAAAGAGATTGTGAGATGATATTTATGTATGACAAATAGAAAGGTTTAATCCAAGCATTCCAAGAAGTATTTCCAGGTAGTGATCACAGGTTTTGTGTGAGACATATGGTCAAAATTTAAAAATGCAGGATTTAGGGGTATAAGCGTTTCAAAACTTGGTGTGGAAAGCTGCAAAAGCAAGCACAGTAGGTGAGTTTAAGATGGTGATGCAACAATTGAAGGATATGGATTTGTCTACAACTGAATGGTTTCTTGACAAAAGCCCAATGCATTGGTGCAAATCCCATTTCAGTGAAGTCTTAAAATGTGACATACTCCTAAACAATTGTTGTAAAACATTCAATAGCAATATCCTAGATGCCAGGGATAAGCCTATTATTACTATGTTAGACTGGATTAGGGAGTATCTTATGAAGAGGTTGCAAACTAATAGGGACAATGCTGATAACAAGTGGAAAGGTAAAGTGTGTCTAAACATTGTTAATCTCATTGACAAGCATGCTGCAAAAGTGGGAGATTGCATTCATATAAAGGCAGATAACACTCATTATCAAATCAGATGTTTGAGTGGAGGCCAATTTGTAGTTGATTTACAACAATTCAGTTGCACATACAGAAAATGGGGCTTGACTGGTGTGCCATGCAAACATGCTGTAAGTGCTATCATAGCTCAAAAAAGATCACCTCATGATTTTGTACATCCATGCTACTTGGTAGATACTTACAAGAAGGTATATACTCCTGCTATAATGCCAATTAGTAGCCAAGATATGTGGGTTGAAACATTGTTCATACCACCTTTGCCTCCCAATTTTGGAAGGGCTGCCGGAAGGCCTTCCAAGTGTAGAACAAGAGAACAAGATTAGTCAATACCAAAAACTAAGAAAAGAATAAGGGGCAAGCTTGTTATGAAGTTAAGGAGGCAACAAAGTACTGTAAAATGCAGAATTTGTGGGCAACCAAAACACAATTCAGCAACTTGTCCGACTAAGGATATGGCTTCAGGACCCAATCTGCATAATATTGAAGTCAACCAATTTGAATCAATGAGAAGCACTAGACCCAAACCAAGTGTTAGTTTTTCATTTTTTTTAAAAAAATAATAGAAATTTAATTATATGGTTAATATTATGCTTGTGTTCTTATTTGATTATATTCATTGAATATGTGTTTGTAGATGAGAAAGGGTACTAAGAGAGGTATGAATTGCAAGAATGGAGCTGATTCTACAAGGCCACTTGCAGATGCCAATGTAAGTATTTTTTCTTAATTATTTAAATATTTTTAATGGAGTTAAAATGAGATTATATATTTAAATGTTTTTTAGGATTGTGAAGAAGTGAATGTGGACAAGACAGGTAGGATTGATACACAACAGTCTTGGAACTTTCTACCAAGCATACCCCATATTCCAGGACCAACTCCTTACAAGCAAATGCAGATTAGGAGATCACATTCTAGGTCCTCATAGCAAACCTTGCACACTGGCATTGTTCCAAGACCACCCATTCACCATGGAGTGAACATTAGAGCACCCCCACCCATGGTTGGATGTTCTTTTCTATCCTTCAGCAATTTGACGAAGTCTCAAGCCTATATACATATCATACTAGAGGGTGGCAAAAAATATGTGGATCTGAACCAATCTACTTAACTTAGCCAGTCAAGTGTGAAGAACAAATATACTAAAAAAAAAAGTTTTAAAAGTAGATTACTGGTTGTTATAGATTTTTGTCAAACATTTACTAGCAAAGTCTCTTTTGGCTACTGATTATGACTTATTTTGCTTGGGCTTGTGTAATGAACTAATTTTATGTACTTTGCTTTTATGATTTCACAATGGTTCAATCTTCTCTTTTGCTTGACATCTTTTGCATTCTATTTCTATTTTGAAACTCAAATGAGTAAACGAAATCCAAATATATTTTTATGAATTCATTGTCTGGCAAAAGTTACAATACCTGACCCAAGTGCATTTCCTAAACACTTAACACAATAGACAAGTAACTAGCTTACAAATTAGAGAAAAAAAATTACAAGCCATTCATCAAAATTTTCAAAATGGATCCAAAGCTAAAACATGTGATTTGAGATAGCTTTAGGTAGCCGTTTCCTATATCCTTCACCAAAGCACAATTGCAGCCTTCTTTTTTGCTAGACACGAGAACCAAGATCACAGTCCAAATCAACAAGGGCAAGAACAATTCTTGTAGTCTTTTCTTCTTCAACAACTTTAGTTCATTCTCAGCTTCTTTTTTCCTCCTCAAGAGCCCGGGAATAGTGATTCTAGCTCTCTCACACAGAGGATCCTCAAACCATAGAAAGAAGTTACAAACTTGAGCCTGCTAAAAGAAGGCTTCACATTGACAAAAAAAAAAAACAAAGGAAACAAGGATTGGAGAGACAACAACAAACATTACAACACAAGAGAGGAACCTGCGCCCATAGTTCTCATCAGTCCACGATGTGCGAAGGGCAACTCTCCGACCACAGTTGCAAGGAACGTTAATGATTCCTTCCATGTATATCTCTCAGTTTGTTTTCAGAAGTATGGATATGAAGATGGTCTTCAAAAATTCCCAAGAGGCAGCATCTTTTAATTAGGCCTACTGGGTGGTTTGGGGGGAAAATTTCCCAGCAAAAAATAAGCCAACTTGTCTTATTTTTTTAGCCATGTAGGATTCCTTCCATGTACACTACTTCCAGCCATGTAGGATCAAAATGTCCACATAATCCACTTCAGGCGAATTGTGCTGCGCACGTGATTGATTCCAACAACTGATGTAAGCTCCGACTAAAAAAGGACTAAATTTTCGGATTTTTTAAAGATATAGGACAACATTGCGAATTTTAATTTGGACATGATCAAAAATGCTAAACACCAATAGTTACAGGATCAAAAATGCAATTTTGCCTTATTCGGAATATTCATGCAATGATTGTAATACATTTGATTGATTGTAATAGATCCACTTTATAAAAAAAAAAGTTTTATCATGGTTATACTGACAAATACAAAGCAACATTAGTTGATAAAGCTTTTTAAACAAAAAGGAGAACTTGATTTCTTTGATACATGTTCTCTTATAACTATAATTACTTGAATGTAATTATTAATTTCTATAGTAGTTATTCATGATTCAATAATTTATCACATTGGTGTTAAAAAAGGTCTTTAGAATGGTGATTTAGTAGAAGAAATATATATGGACTAATCTGAAGGTTTTGTACAACCTAATATTTTGAAAATAAAGTTTGCAAAATGACTAAGTCATTATATGATTTGAAACAAGCGCCTAAACAATGATATGAAAATTTTGATTTTTGCCTGTTATCTAATGGATTTAAATCTAATGAGAGTGATAAGTTTATTTATTATTTCTCTAAAGATGGATTGCATATTATTATATGTTTCTACATTGATAATATTTTGATATCTTGCTCAATTATTGAAATTGTGAATTTTACTAAAGCTTTGCTTAAGAAATATTTTGATTTGAAAATTTTAGGTGAAGTAAATGTAATACTTGGTATGGAAAATCCCAAGTTACGTGAAGGATATTTTTAGATCAATCCCATTATATCGAGAAAATTTTGAAAAAATATAATAATTTAGATTGTAGGCCTATTAGTATCTCGTTTAATAATACAATTCTGTTGAAAATAATGATGATGTGGTGGATCAAAAATTCGATGCAAGCATAATTGGTTGCTAGCCTTAGATACACAATCGATCGACTATATACTTGGCTAGATATTGCATCTGCTGTTAATTTACAAGTAGGCCTAGTTTTGATCATTGGATTGCATTAAATCGTGCTATATGTTATCTTAAAAAAGACTATGAATTATGGTTTGTTATATAAAAAATACCCAGCTATTATTGAAGGGTCTAACGATGCTGCTTGGAATTTTGAATCAGAGAATTCACATTCCACCACCGGTTACGTGTTTACTTAGGGTGGAGGCCATAGCCATTTGTTGGCAATCCAAAAAGCAACATATCATTATTAAATCCACCCATGGGGGACTGAGTTGATTGCATTAGCATCAACATGTGAAGAATCATATAAGTTACGTGATTTATTATATGAGTTTTCAATGTGGAAAAACCTGTGCCTCCAGTATGAATACATTATGATAGTAAAGTTGCTATCGGGAGAGTGCAAAATTGTTAGTTTTGTATAGGCTTCGAGATGCTAATGTAGCGGAAATATAAATATTCAACACGTAACTATAATGTAAAAATGCATTTTGTTGCTATTGTGACGTGGACCTTATTCAAAAAACAAACACATTTATTAATCATATCAAAACAAACACATTTATTAAAGGTCAAACGGAATTATACCTTTTAAGCCTTTCGTTTGATGCAGGGAATTGTCGTATTCAAATACGAGTCATTCTTGAATTCCTGACTTGATCAATCCACGAAACCAAATGCATCGATGCGAATAGGAGCCCAAGCATTTTTCCTCTAAAGATAGTCCACACGAATGGATCTCATCAGGGTTCTTGATTCTATATTGGAATCGAATCAAAAACTATATAAATGTAAATGAAACTATGTCTATTCTAACTTTTAGAATAATTCCTAAACTCCTTTAGGAATACGTTGAGAATGGTGAATATATTTTCTAGTTGTATCTTTGTCCTATGATCATCAATTGATTAAGAACTAAGAACTTATTAATGAATCAAATGGGACGAGAATTCCAACCTCGAACAAGACTGAAAAATAACTTGAATTGAGCACCATGGGTGGATGGCCGCAATATATATATATTAGTCTTAGCCACTGATTCCGTGTAACGACCCGACTTTCTTGCATATGCGTTATATGAAATATTACGAGTAAAATTCTTACAAATTGAGAAAAAATAAGGAATTTTTTTAATATATAATGGTATTTTATTAAAATAGTAATCAGTACAACGGCTCAATTGGACTTATAACATAACAGAGTACAGTGCTTGTAAGATTATAAATACTTTAGTGACTTCTAACTAAGTTAACTTCTTCATAACTTCCTAGGTTTTCATCCACATTATCCTTGACAACACCCTTTTCCCTAAAATAGTGCATATGAGAAATGTCAGCGCGGCGGTTGAGTAAGAATTTCACTTAATCACATAAGGTGAATGTGTGTGTACAGTTAACATAATCACATTACTGTTCATATCATATCATATAATTTCACATTTACTTTACCTTTGGGTCACAATTTGTGATCACAACTTCCTTATAACTCCCAACACATTTCTCCTTTCCTACTTTATTCTCCAAATAATGTCAATTCCTACCTTATTCTCCGGTGGTCGTATCTCGAGATTAAGCCAAATTCCTACGACCCACTTCAGTACACGAAACACTCCGTCTATGTAAGAAAGGATTAGGACCAGGGATGGCGAGAACATATATTAAGGCTGGCAAGCCCATTGCTGCCAGACCGAACTCTGCCCCATCCCCACAGTAACACGTTTGGACCCAGCATGCACAATTAAGTTTCACATAAACATATTTGCAAATAAAAGCATAGTTTGAGCAACATAAATCGATCACATGAAAGCTATCAAAATTAGAACATAATTTGAAATATTACCTTGCATATATGCATAATAATTTTTAAACAAACATGCTAGAATCTAACTTAATCCTAAAGGTCTGAGCTTGTTTACACAAAACATAGGATATAATATGTATTAAGACATGTCATTCATGAAAACATAGATCATCATAATATCTTTATTTCTATAATGTGAGTGTGACTTTATCTACATAGATACATGTTATATGAATATAATAATATGCAATATGAATATATTAACATGTAATATAAGCATCATAACAATATGTAAGTAATTCTAGACTTATTCTAGTGTATTTGTGCTTGAATATGCAAAAGAATGGTAACTAGGATTTATGAACTAAAACTTATGAAATTAAGCAAAATCCTTACCTTAAAACTTGCCTTCTTGATATCTATATATATATATATATATATGCGTGTGTGTGTATATATGTGTGTATATGTATATAAATATAACCGTGTGTGTGTGTGTAGAGAATAGTGAAGTGAGTGTGTTTGTGTTGTGTGATGGAAATGAAGATCACCCCCTCCTATTTAGAGTTGTTGGCCAAGAAACAAGATTATTTTATTTGGTTTTATCTTGTTAATTAATGTGATCTTCAAACTAGGCTTATCATTAATTATGTTCACACCTAATTGTGGTTGTAATTTGCACAAGTGTTGCCCTAAATAATATGAGTTGTACCTAAATTATATTATGTGTCAGCCTAATTTAACATGATGCTAACAAGTGTCTTTCTCTTAAGATTAACCCTACAAATATTACCTAAATTTAATAAGATTTATACAAGTGTCTACAATCTTGATTTTTCTTGTAGCTTGGGTGTATAATTTTATTAATTAAAGATAGTGACATTTTTAGACATGCGTATTATAATCATCCTATTACATGTCTGCATATATATTTATTTATGTTTTTAATTTCGAAATATATATTTTTGTATTGTTAAAATGTGTAATATATATTTATATAGTAGTATATTTTCGAAAATAGTGAATATATTTTCTTAAATTTTCAAAAAAACCATAATTAGATATTTACGTGTGTAAAATATTGATATATTTATGTAAATATTGATTTTAGAGTATTTTACATTATGCTATAAATATTTTCAAAATATAAGTATATGTATATATCCATGTATGTTAATGTGCATGAAAATATTTCCTATAAATTATACATAAATTATATATGCACACACGTATATATATATATGTACATAACTATCATATTTCTTGTAAATATTACACAATGTTTATAAAGAAAATAAGAATTACATTAAACAATATCTAAATATTCACACATTTGTATACATATTAATCTTCTCTAAAATCCTACCTTATCTTATGGAACCTTATCCAAAATCTTATAATATCTTATGTAATCTTATCTTATCCTAACAAGATCTCATCCTATCTTAACATTTATTAGGGGAAGTATTATTTGGACAAGTGTATAATACTAGAAACAACCGTAGTTTATGTGTATATGTGTATATAAATATTTTCAAAAATAATGTGTATATATATGTCATTAATTTCAAAATTTATGTTATATATTTATATATTTTATAACTTTATATATCATATATTTTATAGTTTTCAAAATATATATTTATATATTGATTTCAAAATAATTCATATTGTTACACATATACTCGAGATATATGTACATATCTATATTTTGCATATATTTGTTCAAATTTATATATATCAATCTTATCACAATTAAAATAATTCCTAGGGTGACAATTATAGATTACACATAAATTATATATATATATATATATATATAAATTCATAGTTTACTAAAACACAGTTATAATTTAAATGACGCACAATCACATATGAGATTGAGGATAATCACATTGAACACTAGATAGATAATATATAATTAATTTTTATTTATTTATTATTTATTATTTATTATTATTATTATTATTATTATTTATTATTATTATTATTATTTATTATTATTTGTTTTAAATATTTGAAAGTGCCGGGATGTTACATTCCGACCCATTGGTTGACTAATGCGAATTGAGTACTGTAGATGCCCATTATGGGAGCGACTCTCCCAACCCAGTTGCTCCATTCACAATACCAGAATTTGAACTCTGGACGTTATTTAAGGGGTCTAACGTCTCAGCCCGTTAGGTCAACTGATAGTTGGTGACGGCCACAATATATTATTAATGGCATAAGGGAAAAAGAATTAGAAAACACCTTTTATGATATATCTATGTCTCTCTCTCTCTCTATATATATATATATATATGTTATGCCATCCCATTGGTTAACTTTGCCGTCTGTTTTCATCTCTTATGTCTATGCCCATCTTCTTCTTTATATATATCTATATCTACATATATATATATATATATATGTTATGATATATTCCGATGTATATCATATGTATATCTATATGATTTATATAATATCGTATATATAATATATATGATATACAATCTATCTATATCCTCGTGTATGTATATATTACATGAGACATATATATCATCTCTCTGTATAAAATGCATAGATATGATATATATATATATATATACATGTGTGTATGTCAAGGATTATTCTAATCTATTTCAAACTTTTTGGAAATAGACACCCATTTGATTTCTAGTTTGACAATGATAAGAATCTCTATTCTTATGTTAATCATAAATCAACTAAATCTCCATTTAATTGATTTAATCAATTAATCCTTAATTAATTGATTTCTCCCCATAAATTGATTTTTATCCATCAAATCAATTGATGGGTTTGGGCCTTTAAGGCCCAATTAAATTAATTATTTAATATAATTGAGCTCATCAATTAATTGAATATATTCTATTGATCAATTAATATCTAATTAATTAATGAATTGGGCTCTCAAGTTCAATTAAATTAACTCTTTAATTTAACTCAATCAAATCAACTCGTTGATTCCATTAAATCCATCAATTAATTAGTTAACTCAATCAATCGAATATACTCTATCTCAATTTGATTTAATCCAATTACATGTTTCATAAACTTTTAGGAGTTTATCCATTATTTGTGTATGACCCCTTAGGTTCACCGTGTAACGACCCTAGTAACTTATACTTTATTCATCACATATATGCAAAATTACATACATAAGTTTATTGTAATTACAAAGTAGCATCTACATAGATCATGTAGTAAGACAAAATGCAGCTAGAACTACAAATCACGTAGCCGAATATTAACACTTATTCTTCTAACAAAAGGCCTCAAAATGCTCCTCTTCCTCCACCTCACTAGTGGTGACTTCAATTTCGTCTAAAAGAATCATGCAAACCACAATCAACATATAGTTGAGTAGAAATATCACTTAATCACATAAGATGTCCGTGTGTGTGATTTGCACATAAACACGTAGTTTTCACATTTTTCTACCTTTCTTGTCACCTGTCAGTGACCCATATATCTCCTGACTGATTTATATATCACTTCCGACCTTATACTCCAAATTTCCCCAATTCCCTACCTTATTCCCTACCTTACATAAGGGTGGATTAGGAGATGGAGGTAGTGAGAACTCTTACAGTCGGCTACCCTATTGGTATGTCCCGGTGGAACTCACCCAAACGACTCCGACATATTTGGGCCTGATTCACATAATTTCAACCTATTGTTCACATAAGAGCATAATTTTTGGAAGTCTTGCTTCCATATCATATTGTAAGATTTCATTAACCATAAGACAAGTAAAGATCTTCTAATATATTCCTAAAACCTTATACTTGAATTAATCTCAACCGTCAATCCACACTTGGACATGGATATATGTTGCACACATATCTATATACTTAGGTATAGCCTATTTATAGATCAATCCAATTAATATATGTATATATATATATATAAACTTAACTGGTAAACTTCAAGAAAGTATTTGTGATAACCTCCCTCTAATGCAAAGTTTGTATCTTTCATACAATAGATTTGATGGCGCAATACCCTCAAGTTTATGGAAATGTGAGCGGCTTCAAGTATCGTCAATCTCATATAATAAATTCACTAGAAGCATACCACAAGAAATTGAAAACTCAAGTAACCTCGAATGATTGTATCTCAGTGACAACAACTTGGAAGGTATAATTGTGACGCCCCGAAATCTCTAGCTAATCATGCAACGTCTAACATATAACCATTTCTTTAAAACATGATAGCATAAAACATAATGAACCATATGTACGTACTAATATTCCAAAAGAGAGGTTTACATCATTCCTTTATTACATGTACACAAGTTTGACTTTCAAGTTTCTAGCATAACCTATATACATAATTAACTAAATGCCTCGAAGCGTCCGCTTACATTCTCCTCGAACCTATCCTCCGATGTCTCAATTCCGGCTAAAACATAATAAACAAAACAATGTCAACATATACACATGTTGAGTAGAAATTCGCATAGACATGAGGTGTTCGTGTGAAATTGCATAGTGTCATAAAAGTAAATAACCACACATAAAACCATATAAATTTCAGTTTTCATGATCAAATCATATAAAATTCCAGCTTTGATAGAGCATCACAATTTAACACGTTGTTACCGTTTTCCACCTCGAAGGGCGGCTACCTTATCTCGCCGTGCCGAAAACCAATTTCCAACCGAAACTCCCACCCAACCTAAACACACCGGTGGTCATATCTCGAGTATATGCCAAAAACCTACGACCCACAACCAATACATGAAACACTCCGTCCATACAAGATGAGAATAGGCATGGATGGCGAGAACTGGTTTAAGACCGGCAAGCCCATTGCCGCCCGGCCGAACTCTAGCCCCATCCATACCGAACACATATAGGGCCCTTACACACATAATTCCAACACATTAAAATCACAATTTCATCAGAATACACACTGATTCAGCTCAAATTCACCACAAAGTACCCAAATTTTCAGTTTTAGCGAAATCGACATTTACAACGTCGAACTGAAATTTTTAGCTTTCAACTACTGAAATTCCAACTTAAAACATACTGGAAATCCACACATATTTTCCCAAGGTTGTGAAATATACTTTTAGAGTATAAATTTCCGGATTTTCAGTTCACGAAACCTGAAACTTTCAGACTGCGACGCGAAACGATTTAGCGCGCATCTTCTGAAATTTCCGGCTTTAGCAATCCAAACCTCCAGCTTTTAAAAACCTGTTTCTACAACTTATTCTACACTGAATTTAAAGTATATAAACCAGATTTTTGGTTTGAAATTTTCGTATTTTTCAGTCATGCAAAAATCGAACTTTTCAGCTTTGAAAACAAGAGCTTATGCATGAACAGTAATTCCAGCATATGCACAACTTGAATTTTCAGCTTTCATAACTTAAAATTTTAGCTTCTAGCACATAAGCAAGACTCTAACAAGGTATACAACATGATAACCTAGAGTTCAAGCATCACTTAAGCATATTTACAACAATTTTCAGCATGCATATTCAAGGATCTTAACATAACATGCTCATAGAAACATCATATGCACAATATACACATATATAACCAACACATCTTGAAATCCCTTAAACCCAAGATGGAAACCAACTTGTGGTGACCTCCTAGGTCTTATAGGGAAGATAACATGCTAAGAAATTAAGAAAAAACCTAACTCTAACTCATGCCATAGGCAAATTTCTACCTTGATGTCTTCTTTGCTTTGTAGGGGTTTTGAAGAAGGAAAGGGTGTGAAGTTGGGAGATGGTTTGAAGAGTTGAAAGAGTGTAGGAAAAAGTGAAAGAAACAAGTGGAAATGGGGAGGGTTATGGCCGGATTTTTCCTTGGGTGTGTGAGGATGATTTTTATGTTTTTTCCTAAGTATTGAACATAGAAGATAGCATTAAAATAGTCTTAAGTCATTTTCCCAATTAATACCCTAATTGGCCAAGTAGATGGTCTAACATAGCCTAAGTGTATCTCTACATCAATATGAGCCAAGTATGTAGCTTTGTATCTAGAAGATATTGAACAAGTGTATAAATACATTGTATTTGGCAAGCTTGAAGGATAAGACTTCATATTCACCAAGTATTTAATACTTTCTATTTTGGAGAGCTAAAATTCGTTCACTCTCCTAATCCTCAGCCAAAATGTAGATTTTTTTTCTTATTTTATGTATAATAAGTCATTTTAGGGAAGAAAATAATATATAGGGGTAGAAAATACAATTTACCTAGGCTTTAGGGTTTTTTCCCAAAAGTTAGAAAAGTTACAAGGAAATCTACTAAGTCTAAGTATATATATACATATATAAACCGTATATATATATATATGTATGTATCCATGTATTTTCTTGAATTTTATAGTTTGTATGGTGATTAACGAAAACAAGAATGAATCCTAAACTTGTGCACGTTGCACTTAAAACGAACATGTACCATAAAGTATGAAAATAATGAACACTCATACATAGAAACATGTAAATTGTACACATTAGGTATAGACACACACACACATATATATATATATATAAGAGAAAGGAGAATTCGGGTCCTTACAATAATAAAAAACTCTTTTTAGTTTCTCTTGTTACTACTAATTGAAGGCAATGTTTTCCTTCTGGTAGGTCAAATACCAAGGGAGATAGGTCATATCCAGAAGCTAGAGGTATTTGGAATTAATTTTTGTGGCTTAAGTGGTTCCATTCTAGAAAGTATCTTCAATATGTCAGCACTGAGGCGTGTTTCAGTAGTGAACAATGATCTATCAAGTAATTAATCTCCCTACTCGTTTGGGCCAGGAGATCCTTAATCTTCAACACCTACTTTTGGGTACGAATAATTTGAGCGGGTTTATTCCGAATTCCATTTCGAATGCCTCAAAACTCATTTACCTGGGCCTTGGTAACAACAACTTCACGGGTCAAATTCCTACATCCCTAGGTAAGTTAGAATTTCTTTAACTTTTACATTTAGCAAACAACAGATTAACGAAATCTATCTTCAATTCATTGACAAATTGTCGACATCTAAGAATTTTGGGGCTTGCGCAAAACCCTTCAGGTGGAAAGCTTCCCACTTCAATTGGCAATTTATCTACCTCTCTAATAATATTTACTGCCTTTGGATGTGGACTTAAGGGACAAGTTCCTCAAGAAATAGGTAATCTAAGTAGTCTGCGAAAGTTGAATCTATTTGACAATGAGTTGGATGGAAATATTCCAACTACGATCATTGGATTACAAAAGCTTCAGGAACTATACTGGGAAATAACAAGATTAGAGGCTTTATTCCATATGAGATCTGTAGCTTTCCAGATCTAGGAGCGTTAGATTGACGCACGCAATAACCAAATTTTAGGCGCCTCGCCAGAATGTCTTAGAAATATGACATCTTTGAGAATTCTTTATCTAGCTTCAAACAAATTAAATTCTAGTTTACCAGCTGGTATTCGCAAGCTTAGTGATATTTTAGAATTCAATGCATCCTCGAACATGTTAAGTGGCAACTTACTTCTGGAACTCAGGAATTTGTAGGTTGCGGCTATTATTGATCTATCGATGAATAATTTGTCAGGCAAAATGCCTACCATTGTTAGCGATCTACAAAGCCTAATTTATCTTTCTTTGGCACATAATAAATTTGGGAGGGGGGAGGGGCTATTCCAAATTCATTTGGCAGAGTCTTAAGTTTAGAACATTTAGATATACAATATAACAATTTAACTGGAGAGATTCCAAAATCATTAGAGGCCCTCTCATATCTCAGATATTTCAATGCCTTGTCTAACAACCTAAGTGGTGAAATCCCAAATGGTGGCCCTTTCATGAACTTCACAAAGCAGTCTTTCATATCTAATTGGGACTTGGAGCTATAATTGTTGCAATGGTTGGATTAATGTTGTTATGGTATCGAAGGAGAATGGAAAATGGACAACATTAAACTCCTTTTTTACCTCATCGAGTTTCACATGAAAGAATTTCATACAATGAACTTCAAGAAGCTACCGATGGATTCAACGAAAACAACAAACTTGGTACACGGGCGTTCAGCTCTGTATATAAAGGGACATTGAGAGATGGAATACATGTAGCGGTGAAAGTATTCAATATCCAATTAGAGAGTGCTTTCAAGGGTTTTGACAAGGAATGTGAAGTAATTCGTAGTCTTCGCCAGACAAATCTGACCAAAGTAATCACTTCTTGCACTAATTTGCATTTCAGAGCTTTGGTGTTGGAGTACATGCCGAATGGGAGTCTTGAGAAATGGTTGTACTCTTACAACTATTTCTTAGATATTTTGCAAAGGTTGAATATTGTGATAGATATGGCACACGCACTAAATTACCTCCATATTGTGATACGTTGTGATGTTAAACTATGCAATGTCTTGCTTGACAACGAACTTGTTAGACATGTCAGTAACTTGGGTATCTCAAAGATGTTGCGGGCCGAAGAGGATGTAGCACAAACCAAGATAGTAGCTACTATTGGGTGCATCGCACTAGGTGACAAGTTTTCAAACTCATTACCTTTGAATATTTCTAATTTTCCACCTTACTTTTCTTTAAAGTTGAATATAGAGTGATTGTACGGTGTATTATGGGTTGTTTTGATACACAAAATATGGAGATGAAGATTTAGTATCCACAAGGAGTGATATTTATAGTTATGGTATACTGTTGATGGAAATATTTACAAGCACTACAGGAAAAAAGGCAAATTTCAGGGGAAAAATCCGGCGGAAATTTCGTTTGAAAATGCTAAATCTGGCGGAAAACCGGCAGAATCATGTATACCGAAAAAATGGCCCCGAAACCGCGTTTTCCGTCGGAATTCGGCCGGATTTCTTACCGGGGGAATCCGGCGGAATATTCCGCCGGATTCCGTCCGGGGGAATATTCCCCCAGTTTTCCGCCGGACGCTCCCGCCGGCCCGAAATCGCAGCTGCACCGCCTAGACCCGCCGTCGCAACGCTGCAGACACACCCCCCCGGAAAATCTCTTGTTATAAGAAAAAAAATGTTAACTTAAAATCTCTTGTTTAACATATGATTTAACACTATATAAACATATATACTAATTATAAGAAAAAATTATTGAAAATCCGTTAACTTAAAACTATCAAATTGATGCAGATGTGTTGCAGATGTCTATTACATGTGTTTTATCGCAATCAACAATATATACATTTATTATATATGGAGAGTGATGAAGCAAATTTTAATATGAATATGATCCAAATCAAATTTGACATTTAATATATTAACTCATTAAGACCTTATAAATCAAATTCGATTATGAATATTCATAATACAAAATAAATGAATTGAATATGCATGTAAGTAATTTGATTTATCCACAATCACATCCTAGTTAAAATTAAATAAATATTGTTACATATATATAATATTAATAAAATCTCTTAAATAGATAGTAACATCTAGCATTTATTAACTGATGCTCTGGTTGTTATTTTTCGAAGTATTTCATTTATGTCATGTTAATTATAGTCATGGTTATAAAACCCCAATATCTCTTGTTAATTATAAAAGTTATTCTCTTCATAATTTTTTTAGTACGTAAAAAAGTTATTGAGATGAAAAATATTATTTTAATAAAAGATTATTTATTATTGTTCTTGCTGTTATTTTTGTTTTTGTTAAAATGTTGGTCTACTTTAGCAAAGATCACTCTTAACATAAGTTAATAATTCAAACCTTGCGAAAAAATGTGATGTAAGAACTCCGTTTTGAAATTTATCAAACCTTAATAATTACATAAATACTTTAAATAAAATTGTAGTCCATTATTTTTATATATCTTTAGTTTTAAAATAAAAATTTTGAAGTGCATTTTTTATACATAATTATTAAATCGCACAAATTTAGTTATCTTATTATTCAAAATTATAGCTTTTTGAGATTTATTTTATACATTCTCCCAAAATCTTCCTCATTTAATTTAGAAATCAATAAGTTGACAGGAGAATTTTAAAAAAAATTAAAAAAAATTTAAAAAAATTCGGAGGAAATTTTCCCCCAGATTTTAATTAAAAAAAATTAAAAAAAACCAGGGGAAATTTCCCCCTAGATTTTCCTCAGTTTTTAATTAAAAAAATTCAAAAAAAATGGGAAAAATTTTCCCCCTAAATTTCCCCCGATTTTTAATTAAAAAAATTCAAAAAAAATCCAGGGGAAATTTTCCCTGAATTTTCCCCGAATTTTAATTAATAAAAAATTTAAAAAAATTGGGGGAAATTTTCCCCTGGATTTCCCCCAATTTTTAATTAAAAAAATTCAAAAAAAAATCGGGGGAAATTTTCCCCTAGATTTTCCCAGATTTTTAATTAAAAAAAATTAAACAAAAAAATTCCGGGGGAAATTTTCCCTCGGATTTCTCCCGGATTTTAATTAAAAAATATTAAAAAAAACCGGGGGAAATTTTCCCTTGGATTTCCCCCGATTTTTAATTAAAAAATTCAAAAACAATTTAGGGGAAAATTTTCCCCGAATTTCTCCCGGATTTTAATTAAAAAAATTTAAAAAAATCGGGGGAAATTTTCCCCGGATTTCCCCCAGTTTTTAATTAAAAAAAATAAAAAAAATCGGGGGTTTGACTCCGGCGGAATATTCCCCCGGAATAGTTCGCCGGAATCCGACATTTTTTCTGTAGTAAAGGACAAAGCCTAGCGATGATATGTTTGCCGGAGAATTGAGCCTCAAGCAGTGGATAAAGGATTCACTCCCAAGTGATATCACCACGGTCATAGATTCTAATTTACTAAAACAAGAAAAAGGAAATTTTGATGCAAAGGTTCAGTGCTTATTGTCAATCATGGAAGTGGCATTGAAATGCATTGAAGAAATGCATGAGTTGAGAATCAATATCACATATGCTTCCACGACGATGAACAAGATCAAACTTTAGTTTCTTAGAAGTTGTAGGAGAAGTCGAGAGTAGAAGAATAATGCAATTTTACATATTGTTTCACTTGGTTTTACATAATTTATCTGTCTTTTTTCCAGTTCAATGTTAACTGAAAAGTAAATATTTTATCTCATGCATTCTAAAAAGTTGAAGAAACATAAAGTTAACATCTGGCCCATCTGTCTAAAGTTATATAGCTTGGTTCGATGCAAATTTGGTGTGCAGAATCACAACCAGCATTGAGATTTTCTATTGATCTTCAAATAGAAAATGATATCGAGAAGCATTAGGATGATGAAGGGAGGTAGAAGCAATGTTCTGAAAATCGGACCGGACATAGAACCGACAACCTTACTGGTTATCGGTTCGATCGGTTCAACCACCAGTTCAATCGGTATGACGTCATAAATATATAATAATTATTAAATTAATTATTTATATAAAAAATATCATAAATACATAAAAAAAAATTAGAGATAGCCCAATAATAATGGAAAAATAAAAACCAAACGAGAATTTTACTCAAAATCTAATCATTCTTCCTAAATCATACAAAATTACTAAAAATACAATTTTTTTAATTGCAATTTTAATTAACAAAATCAATACATCAATTGACTATATAATAACTAAAAAAATATAATAGATAATAAAATCAATACATCTCTTTGTCTCTCACATTTTCTCTCTCTCTCCAGAACCTTTACCTCATGCTTTTTCTCTCTCTAGTCATTTGTCTCTCTCTCTCTCTTTTCCAGAACATTCAACTTCAAGCTCTGCAATTCTCCTTCTTGCTCATTTTTTTTTATATTTCAACCAAAGGAATCATGATTTTTTTATTGATCAATAATCTGAAATATTCTTCTTCTTCCTCTATTTTTCTTCTTCGTCATCTCATTCAATTTCTTCTTCTTCCTCCTCATGCTCTACAATTTCTTCTTCTATTTTTCTTCTTCGTCACCTCATTCAATTTCTTCTTCTTCCTCTATTTTTTTTCTTCTTCGTCCTCCTCATGCTCTACAATTTCTTCTTCCTCCTCTATTTTTTATTGATCAATAACTAGATCTGAAAATAAAATTCAAGCTTCGGAAAATTTTAGCAGCACTCAACCGTGCTCGGTGGTGCTGGGCCTCATAGCCACCGTCATCCGCCGCATTCAACCGCAAGCAAAAATCACAAAAAATTAATTTTTTTTAAAAACATTGGCCTGGCGATCCGATCCATGGATCGGGGCTGGTTCAGTCGGTTTTCACTGGTTCCCTGCGGGCCGATTCAATCCCGATTTTTCAGGACCATTCGGACCAGACCATTCGCCGGTCATCGGTCGGACCGGCCGGTCTGGTCCAGTTTTGAAAACATTGGGTAGAAGTCATTTATGTTAGAATACTAAGCTTATTTACCAATCAAGTTACGAGTTTATAATTGCGCACAAAGGGCATGTTTGCTACTCTAGATTGAATCTAATAGATACGTTTACCCATATAATTTGTCATTTGTTTGTAAAAATTTAGGCCCATGATTATATAACAGCCTGAGATCTATCTGACAGATTTAATTGATTACAGATCACACCTAAAAAGGTGTGATACATTTTCCATTCGTTTATTTTTTCCTTTAATAAATTTGGAAAGACAATCTTACCCTTCTTAAAATAAATAATGACCTCTTTTATAATTGGTAAAAACTGTTAACACAAACTTTTTTTAAATATTTCTCTTAATAAATACAAAATTCAGATAACACAAAGTTGAAACATATTTTGAATTATCAAAAATTGAATGTTCACAATGTTATGACTTACAAAAATAAATTTATTAACTTAAATGAAATTAATTAAATCAATCATATGAAAAAAATGGATAATAGTTTTACAAGTGAAACAATGGCTAAGTAAGTTTATGATTGAAACAGTGCTGTAAATTTTGACGGTGAATATGGGAACTCTTAAAAAATGAGATGACAATAAAATATTTTTTCATTTAATCCAACATAGTAAATCCACACAACCAAACAATAAACTAGTAAAAGCGTGAGATATCTAGAATAAACGAATAAGTTAACAAACAAAAAATTACTAACGATTTGATATAACTTCTTCATTAATAATCCATAGTTAATGAATCAAATTCAATCATATCCAAAGTAGCAAACGTGTCCAAACAATATCTCAATTTAGTGCCCGTTGCCTCTTTTTCTCATCATTAATATTCGTGGCCTTTTTAAAGTCTTCTGAGGGTTAATTTTATTTCTCTTGTGGTGTGGTTTTCTATAAAATAAAAAAATCATATGGCATGGTACAACATTTACCTTATTATTCATTTATTTATTTGAAAAATAAATTATTTCATGAAGTTAAAATTCAATAAAAGAACAAAGTTGATTTATGTACAAGCACTACATTGAAAAATGCATACGAGCTCTTTCAAAGTGAAAAAACAAATTATGTAAGCATTATAATCGAAAATACAATCGTGCTCTTTCAAAGTGCAAATATATATACACACACACACATTATAAATAGAGAGGGGCATTTTATTTTAGAATGTGGTTGTATTTGTTTTATATATAATAACATGAATGTTGTCATAATAACGAGAGCTAGCAAAGATGCTTTGATTTATTAGGATTTTCAAGTTGATAGAGATCATAGAATGTGCAACTTTTTCTATAGAGATGGTCGTTGTAGGATTGACTCTGAGACATTTGGTGAAGTGCTTTCATTTGACTATGGATTGACTTTTATGTCTGATGAAGCAGAAGCTTCTTTTTAGTGGTTGTTTAATACATTCCTTGAGATATTGATCTTGATGGTCAGTGTACTCAACGTGGCATCTTATTTGAATTTAAAGTACGATCTCAAGACAAACCGAGTTCACAAAGTTGTGTTTGATATTAAATCCCATGAAATAAAATGCAGTTATCAATACTTTGAGTCTATTGGTAAACTATGCCGTCGTGCATTATTAGTTTTGAAACAAATGAATGTGTATATTATACCAATGCAATACATAAAAGCACGGTGAACAAAAGGTGCAAGTGGTAGAGTGTGCCATAAGAAGAAACCATTTGTAGCAGTGATTAGGAATGAGAGCCTATTTATGTTAATCACATAATGAGGTATTGTCATGATCTTTCTGTGCGAAGTAAAGGACATTTGGAAGCTAGAAATCTTGTGAGGAATAAACTAAAGGATGTTGCTTCTGATTTGGAGGAATTTAGATACGTCAAATTTGAATATTGAAGAGCAAATTTGTAACCCGCTTTATGTCAAGCCAAAAGGAATTAGTAATACTCGTTTGCCTAACCATTGGGATCCAAAGAGCAAGAAAGGAAAATCAAACATTGGATCTTCAAGTAAGTTTTTAAATTTTTTTTAATTATTATTATTATTGTTGTTTTTGTTGTTTGTAATTCCTACACTTAGCTCAATACATTTTTCTAGATAAAACTACAAAAAATTCAAAAAGAAATTGCAAAGTTCACAAGGAGCAATTGATGCTACAAATCAATTTGGTTTCTATCAACCTCATGGGTTACATCTTATGCCATCTCCAAATATGTTTAGCTCAATACATATAGTAAGTTATGATTTACAATATTAATCTTTCTTTTACGTAAATGTAAATTGACATTTTTAACTTTATCCTTTAATGTTCAAGAACGTGGCATGACTCAATAATTTGGTCACATTCCACCTGATTGAGGCTATTGACCAAGGATGCAATTAAATAGGATATGTAATAGTTATAATTTTCATGTAATTGAGTTGGACGTGTAATAACTATAATTTTAGTTTTTATATTGTTGTTTTATCCTCATGGGAACATATTAATATAATAAAATTGCACTTATTTTCAATCTTAATTGTTGTACCATATTTATAGCATATTTGTGTGAGATTTAAGACTTTCAATTATTTTATATGTTCTGAAAATATATTAAATTGCACGGAAAAAAGGGAATTGAAGATACTAAATAGTGTTCATATTAAGTTGGGCCCACCAACCTCTAATTTTAATTTTAAAAAGAAAAAAAGAAAACAAAGTCTGCTGTGGGCGGGCCTATGGCAGATTACAAACCTTTTTTAATTAAAAAACAAAGAAGGGAAAACAACATAGTGACACGTGTCACTTTTCTAAGGCACCACATCGACGATGCCGTGAAAGAGCCACTTACGGTGCAGCTTTTTTCATCAACCCGAAGAAATTCTTGTACATTGCAAGTCATTATCTGGTGAGCTTTATAGTCTTATAGAGTTTCATCATTCAATTTCGCATTATTCCGCTTTTGAGTTCTTGTATCTCGGTACAATTTCTTTGTCCTCTGTATAAATGTATCTAACAAATCCAGGAATGCCAGTGATCAGAAAATAAAATAAATATGGGAAGAAATATGAAAATATTACTTAAACAGACAAATAAGAGAAGAAGTCACAGATAAAATCTTCACCAAATTCGATAAAAGCATGTGGTCTTGCAGCAGTCTCAGTCTGATTCCCATGGACACGCTCAAATTCGTTCTCGAGATCCTCCAGCTTTTGGAAGAAAAGTTTCTTACGATAAGCATGATCACACATTGTCAAATAGCATACACGCCCTTCAATGATATAACTAGCCACTCAAGTTAATATAAAGAATATAACAAAGTACGTTCACACTGAACTCAAATTCTTCTTCAATTGCTGCATATTATATATACAGTAAACTCATTCAAATACGAAATTTAAAATCAGGCAACCAACATAAACTAAAAGTATATTTTAGAAGTAAAATAAGTATAAACTACTTTATTAAATAAAGTGCGTCAATAATTGGAATAGTGATGTTATTTCGAAAACCGGTTAGGGGGTGAAGATAATTTTGGAAATGTATCAGGAGAGGTAAATGTAATTTCAAAAGATCCCAAAATTAACTACCGTTGGTTTACCACTTTTGATGAAAAAAATATAGACGGGGGACCAAAACTGATGGAAACTAAAAATGAGGGACCAAAAGTCATTTAGGAGTATAATTAGAAAACTAAAATGATATTTTTTCCTTAAAATTAATATATGAAATTACATTTAAATTATATATATGTGTATATATATATATATCTAAAAAAATTAATTAATTAAATTTAAAAAAAATCCAAAAATCTTCTTCACCACCCCACCCCCTTGTACCCTAGCCCCCGGGCCCCACCCACCTGTTCTTTCCCAAATCAAACACCTCCCCACCCCCACCCCCACCCCCACCCCCACCCCCGTCCTCTCTCTGTACATCTCTATTTGTATATATATAATAAATACATATATATACACACACATGTCAATACATATATATAAGTAATTATAAATATGTATATTTTGTGTGTGTGTGTGTATATATATATGTATACCAATTCACATATTTAAATGTATATAAAGATTATGGATATAAAAATATTTAATTATATCATTTATTTTTATAACGACCCCGGTAACCAAGTTTGTTAAAAATTTACATTCAAAAGCAAGTAATAGAAAACATACTTAAATATATAACAAAATATCAAGATAATACAATCCAGTTCAAAACGCCGGACACAAGGGTATATTCACAACATACATAAAATCAACAATTACAAAATAATAAGTACGCAACGGAATTTTGTCACTCTCTTTCTAATAAAAGGCTTCAAAGGGTTCTTCCTCCTCGCCTTTATTTAAGCTAGTATCGGGCTCATCTTAAAAAAAATATATCATATGAACACGATCAACATACAGTTGAGTAGAAATATTACTTAAGCACATAAGGTGCTCGTGTGTGTGATTTGCACATAAGCACATATGGTTACTTTACACGTAAAAAAAAATAGGTTTTCATTTCAAACCTTTCTCATCACCTAACAGTGGCCCTTTTGACTCCCCCGGCCGTATAACAACCAGCACATTACTCCCGCCTGCCTTATCCTCCAATGGTCGTATCCCGGGTGTTACGCCAATTTTTTCCTACGACCCACTCTCTTATATAGATCACTCTGTCTACATAACGGGGGATTAGGAGATGGAGGGAGTGAGAACTCTTACAGCCGGCTACCCCATTGGTATGTCCCTGCGGAACTCACCCAAACCACTCCGATATATTTCGGGCCCGTTTCATAATCACAATTTGTGCACATAGCATAATCTTGGAAGTCTTGCTTCCATATTTCAACATATGATTCCAACATCTTAGAAAATAATATTATCAATATGAAATAAAATAATAGAAAATAATGTCTCGTAATAGAAAATAATGAAATACCAAATTTAAACTAAAATATAATCTATTTAATATAGATATATACATATATCAAATACCAAATTTAAACTAAAATATAATCAAAACATAATAATATGTATATATATATATATGTACACGGCAACACACATACATATGTCAATATAATGAAACATAAATATATAAATATATATATATATATATGCGTCTTATGTAGGCATAAGTAAGTATACTATTTATATATACACCTATTTCGCTAATCTATATTATCATCTTCTTAATCATGATTATGTAGATATATATATATATATATATATATATACGTACTATGTGTCTATTTATCAACTATATAAATATAATTATTTATATACCTATTTATGTACTATGTATATATGATACGTATATATATATATATATGATATATAGATATATACAAACATAAAAAGGTTTATTTGGCCCATATATATTTATAGAGGATACAATATAAATATATTTTGTAACTTTAAATCATTTATTTGCAAGAAATCATATATTTTATCAAACTAACACTTTTCATAGAACATATTAAATTTTTCAAATAAGATGAACATAATGTCAAATATACTATATTACCCTAAACTTGTAATATAGTAAACTTTCATGAACATCTAAGCACATAATGATCATATAATATATCATAAAATGAAATAATATTTGCAAGACCATATTCTAGCACATAATTCTAACTAAGAATGCACAAAGTAGTGAAACTAATTTCATGACTTCATGTATCCTCCTTCAAGAGACAAGAAAAACCTCTACTTATATGATTAAGTAAGGTTTCTACCTTTGTTCTTTTCTTTTGTTTTGAGGGTATAGTGTAGTGTAGTGTTGGGAAGATAGGAAATTAGTGGGTTTTGGAAGAAAACAAAGAAAGTGTGAGAGTGTGTGTGGAGTGGCCGGTTGAAAATGTGGGGGAAAAGGGCATCTTTTGGTCTTGTTTATAGGATGAAGAGGAAGAAAGCAATTATTTTATTATTAGGTCATTTTCTTCATAATTACAATTTTTCCACCTAGATTAATACATTGAATGAATTCTTCCATGTGGAAGACTAATTAGTCTTGGGTATACATGCTATGATATGATTCATAGGCTAAGTAAATGTGAGCCATGCAACAATATTTATTTATGGTATATTAGAGAAGATTTTTCTTGCATAAATATCCTAAAATAGGTTAGAATCCATAATTTATATTTTGCCTTCAATTAAAATCCGAAAATTACGGTTTAATTCTTTAAAATTCGAAATTTATACTTATAAATTTAGGAAATATATTATAGTAATTAAAAATTTGAAATTTATATTTTTATTTGGAAGTTTATAATTTTATTGGAAATTTATGCTTTAATTTGAGCAAAATTCGAAAATTAAGGAAATTAAATTCTAATTTTTGAAAAATATATTTTTCCAAGTCATAATAGTGCTACGATATGTAATTATTAATTATTAAGGAATAAAATACAATTTTGAAAAAATATTATGTGTAGAGAAAGTAAACTTATAAATTCTTATAAATAAGAAAACAATTTAAAAAGCTTAATGATTTTAGGAGATTATTTTTCCTCAATATATATATATATATATATATATATATATAATGGTAGGAGAGAGATAGCCAATATACAACTATATATGAATGGTAAAGATTAATACACACTTTGTTAGGTAAAATACTAAGAGTGAAATTGTACAAGTAGTCTTTCTTTTTACCACATTTTACATAAAACTGACATAAATAGGTAATTAAACTAATAGAAAACATATTTAACTAATTATATGTATTATTTTTAGGGTATTTTCGGATTTTATATCGATATATATATATATTTTGATAACATTATTTCAAAAATGTTAAAAATGTGAAGTAAATAATTAATTCTAGTAAATGTATAGTTTCTAAAATAATTTTTAGTATTAATTTCGAATTTAGGGAGGAAAATGAAACATAAATTTCATGATATAGAAACAATTGTACCAATAAGAAAATTAAAACCGACAGTTTAGGTTTGTGGGTAGTTTTCGAAAAAAATTAAGGAGAAATTCGTAGGTTTCAATTTCACTAAGAACAAGTCACATTTTTAATAAATACATGTAATGCAATGCACATGTATTCACAATAAAAGGATTTTTTCATAAAATAGTAAGCATGCTTCGTAATTCCAAATTTAAAGTAATGCAGTTTACCGGGTCGTTACATTTTTTGATAGGAATTATATTTTTATTTTATTATTTGATGAAGTTGTATCTCGTTCTTGTCCACATTTTCAGATTTTGAGTGAGCTGGATCGAGTAAGTTGCTAGTAGGCCTTCAACCTATCAAAAGGCAAGTATCACTACTAAAAAAGGGGGATTTGGCCACGGATTTTGAAAAAAATCAGTAACCAAAAAAATTGCTATGGATCTAGCCGTAGAAAAAATCTGTAGCCAAATATGGCGTGGCTAAAATTGGCCATAGATTTTTTCAATTTTGGCCACGGACAACCTTTTTTATTTTTTCAGAATTTTAAATTTGGCCATGGATTTACCTTTTCTAGTTTTTTAAAAAATTTAAATTTAGCCACAGAGAAATCCGTGGCCAGCCTTTTTTATTTTTTTAAAAAATTTACATTTAGCCACGGATTTATCCATGGCAATTTTTATAATTTTTTTTATTTTTTTAACTTATCCACGGATAAACCCGTAGCTAAAATTTAATTATTCTTTATATTTTGTTAATTTAGCCATGGAATAATCCGTGGCTATTTTCAATATTTTTAAATCTTTTTTAATTTCTTTTTAGTTTAGCCACCAAAAAATTCGTGGATAAAATAACTTTTTTTTATGATTTATTTTGTTTTAATGCACCCCAAAACCTTGCAATTTTTTTTTTCAAAAATCAAAATCCCAACAAACATATACCACCAAACTATCAACAAAGATAATACTAATAATTCACAAGGCATATTCTATCAAATATATAATTAATAATTAATATTATCCTACTAATTAAAAACAACAATTCATACAACAATACATATATAACAGTATCTAATAGTCAAATGCATGAATATCATGGTCACCATTAGCCTCCTCATCATTACCATCGTCGTCATCGCCATCGTCGTCTTCATTTTCATGACGAGCAACAGGAGTAGACGAAGTAGAGCCCTTCTTACGTCCCGGGAGCTAATCAGCACGTGAGTTTTTTTACTTGGCCGCTATTAGGGACACGGTCTTTTGGAGGCATAAGATCTCTCTCCTATGCTTTTCTTTCATCTCGGCCATCTTCTGACCGTGCTTCTCCTTAAGCTCGCTCATCTTTTGTGTCAGCTCTTGTGTATTGGGTGAACCCAAGTATTCAAGTTAGTCCATAAGCCGGAAGGCTCAATAGTCACACTAGAGGGTCTACCAACAACACCATACCACTGACCCTTCTTTGGACCGCCGACTATCTACTTCCAAATCTAAAACAAGAAAAAAAAAAGACAATTATAGCTTTATGTGGTATATATTTTTTAATACTGTAGTATTGCTTCGACGAAGTATAATTAAATGGATTAATTCCATCGGCACATAATCCAAGCCTAATGTTTCATGGCTTAGCAACAAAGTCAGAATGCTTTTTATTGAAAAGTTTCCATGCCAGACCATCAGATGGATGACAAAGAACACCAGATCCACCTCTGTGCTCATGATACCACCTCATTTGATCAGCTGATTTTGAAGAAGCATACAACCTTTTCAATCTTGGAATAAGAGGCATGTAGTGCATCCTTTTGTAAGAAACACGATTCCTAGTTCCTCTCCTAGATGGTTTAAATCTTGGATGCCTACAAAACTTACATTCCTCTAAACATGAATTTTCATTGTAATACAACATACACCCCTCGATGCAACAATGAATCTTCACCGATGTTAAATGTAACTTCTTAACTATTTTTCTTACTTCATAATAGATAGTTGTTAGGAACATGATTATCCGACAGATTTGACGATTTCACAAGTTCTGCCATTCAATCAAAACAACCCTGAGATAAATTGTAGTTGAATTTTATTGATATCATTTGAAGAGTCAATCATAACCCCGTCTATATGTCACAACCTGACCACAATGGTCGATGCGTAGCCTCGAATATGTCATAAAACTATTGAGCTTGCATATTAGAAAATTGTTCATTGTTTCGCTCAATCTCAGTGTCATGACTCACATCCACATTCGAATCGAAATGATAATGCATACCATGGTGAAATGAGTTCACACCCATAGCATCATATACCAAATTCTCGTAATTATTGAGTCCATACGAAAAATTAGCCTGATTCGAAGAACTAGCACCATCGAATTCCATATTTTGAGTTTCTGGGGCTAACTCGTCATGTGAAATCTAATACCAATACTCAGGTTGAAACCCAAATTTCATCAAATTGCAACGTACATTACCAGTATTCTTATATTTTCTATTAGTACACTTTGAACCCGGACACCTAATAAGGCCTTTATCAGCTATATATTGTGGTTGTGTAGTTGCGAATTGAATAAACCGATTATGGCCATTCGTAAATTGCTTAGTGTAATTTTTTCGATCAATAGTTAACCTATTATACATCCAACCTTGAATTTCCCGTATATCCATATTCTGTAAACATAAAACAAAAGTAAGTTAATGCCAATGCTAGACTTCATATCTAGATTGAACAAGCTTGTCATTAATATTTGTTACTGTTGTCATTTATATTTGTAGATTAGTATGCTTTCTGCCTTTCTGACTAGAACACACACATTTTATCGATTTCACTTTCAACAACTATAATGTAACTAAAAATGGAGTCTAATTTTATAAGGACTTAAAACAAAGCAAATTATTTCACACATTGTTCAACATACTTCCTATCAAATATATTTCACCCAATTTTTACCCCACCTCAACAACAAAATTCACCCCAACAAAAATTATATACTCTATTTGACAATGAAATAATATTGTTCAAACTTGTTCATAACAATCCATAATCACTCAATTTTTACCCACCTCAACAACAAAATTCACCCCAACAAAAATTATATACTCTATTTGACAATCAATAATATTGTTCAAACCTGTTCATAACAATCCATAATCCAAACAAACTTGTTCATAACAATCCATAATTCAAATGTGTTCGCAATAATATTTGACAACAAAATTCACCTCAACAAAAATCATAACAATTCATACCTTGTTCGAACTTTATCTCTACAAATTGTATATATAATATCCACCTAAAAAAATACCAAATAAACCAAGACAATAAACAAAATTAAAATTTAATCTCAAAAAATTTAAAAAAAATAGAAAGTTAAAAATAACAAGAATGTGTGTGTGCATGTGTGTGTGGGTGGGGGGGGGTGGGAGAGGGGCTGGGGGTTGGGAAGGAAGGGGTGGGGGGGCTAGGAGGCTGGAAAGGAGGGGGTGGACGAGCTGGGGGGCTAGGAAAGAAAGGGTGAGGGGTGCTAGAGGGTGGGCTTGGGGGGCTGCAAGCCGTGGGGGGGGGGGGGGGCGGGGGGGAGAGGGGGGCTGCGGGGCGCTCGTCGGGGTGTGTGGACGGCGGCGGCAATAGAAGGCTTGTGGGGGGGGGGGTTGAGAGAGATTAGATTACCTTTTGGGGCGGGGGCGGGGGCGGGGGGGAGAGACTAGATCAGAAAATGACTAAGTGTTGCTTTTATATTAGCACCTAACCACGGATTTATCCGTGGCTAAGCAAGATATTTTTAAAAGAAATTTAAATACTTAGCCATGAATAAAACCATGGCTAAGTCTAAAATTCAAAAAAAATATTAATACTTAGCCACAGATAAATCCGTAGCTAAGATTCAAGTTTAAAAAAATAAAACAAATTTTTTCTTAGGCGCGGATTTATCCGTGGCTAAGCAAGCGATTTTTTTTTTTAAAAAAAAAAATTAATCTTTAGCCATGGATAAAACTGTGGCTAATCCTTTATTCAAAAAAAAAATAAAAAATAATACTTAGCCATGGATAAAACCGTGGCTTAGAGTACAATTTTTTTAAAAAAATATATTAAAGTTCATTGGCCATGGATTTTTCCGTGTCTAGGAGTCAAAACAAGCAGTTGACTTTTTTTGAATCGGACGTTTTCATTAATTAGCTTATATGTAACCGTGCAATTGGAGTAATACAAACTTGAAACTTCTCAATATAGTTGAACTAATGGTTTGAAAGTCAATTTATTGACAATTTGTGACAAGTTTATTGACATTAATATACAATTGTTACCGAATTACGAAGTTATTCATATATATCACTGAAAAAGGAAAAACGTATTTCTTGAAATAAATTGTAATATTTAACTCATAAAACACAAAATATAATAATCATGACGAAAACAATATGATTTTGAAAGAGTTTAAACCTTTTTAACTCATAAAATGTCGGATCGAGCGATATAAGTGAGCCATTTAAAAAAAAATTAATAATAATTTTTTTCTTAGCCACGGATAAATCTGTGGCTAAGCAAGCCATTTCTTTTTTAAAAAAATTAATCCTTAGCCATGGATAAAACCGTTGATAATCCTTTATTAAAAAAAAAATTTAATACTTAGCCACGGATAAAACCGTGGCTAAGAGTCCAATTTTTTTTAAAAATATAATAAAGTTCATTGGCCACGGATTTTTCCGTGGCAAAGAGTCAAATATTAGCAGTTGACTTTTTTCAAATCGGATGTTTTCGTTAATTAGCTTAGACGTAACCATATAATTGGAGTAATACAACTTGTAAACTACTCAATATAGTTGAAGTAGTAGTTTGAAAGTCAATTTTTTTGATAATTTGTGACCAGTTAATTGACATTAGTATATAATTGTTATCGAACTATGAAGTCATTCATATATATCACTGAAAAGGGAAAAACATTTTATATTTAACTCATAAAACACAAAATATAATAATCTTGACGAAAACAATAAGATTTTGAAATGGTTTAAACCATTTTAACTCTCGAAATGTCGGATCAATCGATATAAGCGAGTCATTTAAAATAAAAAACAATAATTTCTTTTCTTAGCCACGGATAAATCCTTGGCCAAGCAAGCCATTCTTTTAAAAAACCGTTTTTTTTTTGATCTAGCCACGGATAAAAATGTGGCCAAATTACCCATTTTTATTCGTGGCTAAGTACATTAGATAAAAAAAAATTAGTTTAGCGGCGGATAAAACCGTGGCCAAATTACCCAATTTTTTTTAGAAAAAAAATAGTTTTTCTAACCACGGGTTTATCCGTGGCTAAGTGCAGTACATAAATAATTTTTTTTTGATCTAGCCACGTGGCTAGAAAACCCATTCTTTTTTTAAAAAAATTAAATTATTTTTCTAGCCACGGTTTTATCCGTGTCTAAGTGCAATAGATAACAAAAAAATTATTTGGTTTAGCCACGGATAAAACTGTGGCTAAACTACCCATTTTTTAAAAAATAAAACAAAATACTTTTCCTAGCCATGGTTTTATCAGTGGCTATGTGCACTACATAAATTATTTTTATCTAGGCACGGAAAAAACCGTGGCTAAATTACCCAATTTTTATAAAAATAAAATAAAATTCTAGCCATGGGTTTATCCGTGGCTAAGTGCAATATGTTAATTTTTTTTTGGATCTAGCCACGGATAAAACCGTGGCTAAGCGACCAATTTTTTTTAAAAAAATTAAATTATTTTTCTAGCCACGGTTTTATCCGTAGCTAAGTGCAATATATATATATATATATATAATTGATTTAGCCATGGATAAAACTGTGGGTCAACTACCCACTTTTAAAAAAAAATAAAATATTTTTGTTAGCCACAGTTTTGTCTGTGGTTAAGTGCATTAATATTGAAAAAAAAAATCGCCATCTAGCTACAAATTTTTGATTATTTAACTACGAAAAAATCCGTGGCTAGATTTATTTGTGTTGTTTCAATATACATGGTTAGATCTATAGCTGTTAGCAACCTATTTTGTCCGTAGCTAAATATCTGTGGCTATTTTCCTATTTTCTAGTAGTGTGTATGTGAGCTTAGCCAAAAATATTAGCAGCAAAGATGCTCCACCGCTTAAGTGAGCATGTGAATATTTTAGTAGAGTAATGGTAAGGTTAGTGAATAATGCATACAAGTATGATTTTCAATGGGTATTCATAGTTGAGGTTGATGTGAGAACTTGGTTAGAACTGATATGGAGGGTACAAGCAATGCCCTTGGATGTCAGAAGGGACAAGTGTGGCTTGTGCACAACGAGGGTAGGAACCATCATACCGAAAGCAAATATCCCAGCCAGTGGCGGCTTTAAATTATATTCCATTTTTATTTTGCACAAGCATAAAATGTGCCACACCCTACTAGTTATTATTATTATTATTATTATTATTATTACTACTACTACTACTACTACAAAGACCTCATTTAAATGTACAATATAACATCTTGTACCTGCTTAAATCAAAACCGGACACTTAGACCACATTTAAAAAATTATGTTACATTTTTTTCTGATTGTTCCTTGTGATCTTATAATTAGTTTCGAGCACTAGCGGAGCCACTAATGTGTGAGTGGGTTCAATTGAACCCACTCAAAATTTGAAAATTTTATTATAGGACACACACACACACACAGAGAAATACATAAAACGAAGATGAAATTAGAAGAGCTTATCTTCAAAAAGGGCCTTGTCTACCTCGTAAATATAATTTTCCTCAAAAAGATATTGGTGGTTTGATTTGTCGCTTTAATCCTAAGTGGTTTGATACATATGGAATTTGGTTTCAATACAGTGTATGTAAAGATGCGGCATTTTGTTTGTTTTGTTATTTGTTCAAAATCGTGGTCCGGAAACAAGGTGGAGGTGACTGTTTTGTTACTACTGGATTTAAATCTTTTAATAAAAAAATTGGTTGGTTGCTCATGTTGGTGGTTGTAATAGTACACACAATTAAGAATGTAAACAATATTCAGATTTGATGAAGGAGGACCAACATATTTATTTTGCATTTAACAGGCAAATTGATGAATTAAAAAGGGAGTATCGTATTAAGTTACTTGTCTCAATTGATTGTTTACAGTTTCTTTTGCGGCAAGGTCTAGCATTTCATGGTCATGATGAATCGAAACATTCAAATAACATAAGCAACTTTATTGAGCTTATAAACTCTATTGCAAATCATAATGAAGAAATAAATGAAATTGTTGTTAGAAAATTGCAGAAAAATCTAAAATTGATATCACCAGTTAGAATGGTTAAATGATTACTTGGTTACATGCATTGAAAAAAACATGTTTGACAATGTTCCCAATGAGTTGATCATTAATTAGTTTCAAAATATGAGAAGCCAACGTGGACATTTATGACAAATAAATTTGTAAATATCCAACTCTCACCTATTTATTTATTTTTTTTTGAAATGTAAGTGCTTAAACTTTTTATTTATTATTTTCTTTCTTTTTATATTTCTCGACTGACCCCGCTGAACAAAATTTCTGGCTCCGCCACTGGTTCCTAACTTAGAGAAAGCAAGCATCTTGCATTCTGTTGCAACTTTTAATCTCTCCAACCAAATGACATGAGAAAACAAGAACTTCCTACGGTTTTTTCAACGAATTTTTATCAAAATGAAACAGAATACTTAAAATACAGCCGAATTTATCTTTTTAAGACGACAGTCATATAGGATATAGCATAAAAAGTCATTAGTTGATATTGGTAAATCCCATATATATTTTTCACTCAAGTACCATTGATAAATTAAGGTGCAATTATTGGCACTAAACAACAACCGACTGCTGCTTTATATCTGTCGAAATATAAATAAAAATGGGTCTCATGTAAATGAAACCTATATAACTGATAACTGGGCTCTTATCCAATTAATTAGTATTTCAAACCGTCAAGCAACGTTGCAACAAGGCATGCATTTCAATCAAAGTGAGGTGCCAAAGTCCGGTTATGAATTAATGAACAGAGAAACTGTTATCAAAACATAATAATAGACTAGCTGGCTAGAATGACTGATGGTCAATATAAATACAAATTAAGGATATAGAGATTTATATCTACAAATCTGAAGAAGTGCAGAGAAGTTAATTAATACATCGCCGAAATCTCTTACACCTAAAATGATGAAAAATTTTCATCTACAAATGAAAAATATTAACAAAACAAAGACAATGTAAAATTAGTTGAAATGAACAAATGAATGGAAAATAGAATCGTTTGGTGTAGAAATAGTTGAATGGGGAGAAAGGCAGTGGGGTTTGTGGTTTATGAGCATTCAGGCTTAGTTGCTTGTTAATTTGTTCTCTTGTAATCTCTATTTCTTGTAATTGCTTTATCTTATCTGATACAAAGATTTTGGACTATGCAATCCATCAAAACAATGAATTAAAGTCCTCTACTCTAATATCACCACATCAAGGAACTTTAAACATGTATCAAATTAATTAATAGGACAACAAATAATTCATACTATTCAACGAATATATATATATATATATATATATATATGTATGTATGTATGTGGGTGTGGGTGCGCGCGCGCATGCGTAGCCAAATGGGTTGCACGACATTACTCTTTGCATCTAAGAAATGGTATGAATTGCGTTGTACACTTACATTTTTCTCAAATCCAACAGTCCACATGGATTTGGAATTAAGAAATGTTAGGAAAACTAAGTAGAAACCCAAATTGAAAAGGACAATCTATCATTATAAAAGAGCACCTCCTTTACTAACGGCGAAATCCATCACAAATTAAGTGAAATCCGTCACAGAATACAGTTCACAAATCCATTAATACATTATTTGTCACTATTTAGTTGCGTTTTAGATCTTAATTTTAATTGGCTATAAATTTGTCACATCACATGCAAAATTGCAATGTGAGAACACTATGTTGGTACACATTTAGGACAATCAAAATTTCAGATGGCAAATTTGGTATAAAAAGTTACAAAAAATTTGCAATTGAAGGATCTTGGCCACCGCAGTGGCGATTTTAAACGAAAATTCGCCGTCTTTTGGTAAGTAGTATGTATATATATACTAATATTTTCCATTATTTAATTTTTTGACCATGTTCTTCTGAATTTTCTTTCTGTAGCTTTTTCTAAATTTCAACATTACTCGTTCAATCATATTCCATGATGCAAAATCCACCTTTTCTCCACAGAATTACAATTCAAAAAAAAGAATCTCTCTATAGTCAATGGAGGACACCAACAGCTCTCCTGCTGGAGCAACTCCTAGCTCTCTCTCTCGAAGACTCATCCGACGCTCTGCCAAGAAGATCAAGACCACTGGCATCGAGGATGCAGTCATGGAAGAAACTGCCATGAGGCAGCAGGAGGACAGTCACGACAAAGCGCAGACAAGCCGTTACTATCTAGAGTCATTAATTGGACGTGAAAGGGGGAAGGCCATAAAGCTCACCAAGCAAGGACTCCTAAACCTGGATAAAGTGAAAGTTATCGATCCCTTAGAAGAGTGGCCTTTCCCAAGGATTGTACTGGATCCTGAATACGATTGGCAAATCCAAGCTCCGTGGAGTGATACTATCATCCTGAAGATGCTTGGGCGGTCCATCAACTACAACGTTTTGTCGGCAAGGATTAACTGCATGTGGAGACTTCAAGGGGAGTTCGAACTTATCGATCTTGGCCATAACTATTTCATCCTTAAGATTTATGATGAGAAGAAAGCGGAGTTTATTTTAACGGAGGGACCGTGGGTGATCTTTAACAATTATTTGATTACTCGCAAATGGTATCCACGATTCCAACCCTCGAAAGATAAACTGAATTCGGCCATTGTTTGGGCACGAGTCCCTGAACTATTCGTTGAATTTTATGAGGAAGATATCATCTTCTCGTTAGCGTCCAGTCTTGGTATCCCTATTAAGGTGGACCACAATACCTATTGGGCGTCTAGAGGGAAGTTTGCCCGTTTTTGTGTCCAGATCGACCTAGCGAAACCTCTAAGAAGTGCAATGGCTATCGGTGACAAGTTATTTCCTGTGGAGTATGAGAACCTACCTGTAATTTGCTTCGCCTGCTGGAGGGTGGGCCATCGAGAGACAGATTGCCCTCAACGACCTACAAACTCGCCTGAGATGGAAGAAAATTTAGCCACACACCACTCCGATACACCGGAGATCAGCCAACGGATACAAGAAGAACGTTATGGGGACTGGATGAATGTGAGAAGATAAAGACAAAAATCCCAGCTTAGGAGGACAGTCGGCGGCAGTCAAAAAGCTGTAACAAATAACAAATTTGGAGTGTTGGGTGAGGAGGTACAAAGAACTGAGATACTAGGTCCCTACAGGTCAAATTACACGGAATTAAGAAAACATGCGGAGGGATCACATTTACAGGCTAAAGGAAAAACTAGAGCATCCCAAAATAGCATACAGACCATGCAGACTTACACAAAGAAGAGGTCACTCCAACCTAACCCGAGTCAAAAGAACATTGTAACCGCACCTCAAAAGGATACCTTCATGGTTGATACCAAGGCTGACAATCTGAAAACAGTGGTCGATATGGACCTGGTTGAGGTCCCATTGAACAGTCAAAATCAAACACCTGCCCACATTAAGACAAATATCTACAATACACCACCCCCAGGTCAACCACTCCATTTGGATCTCCATAACAATGGAACTCCTTTTGTCACATGCGAGGAGGAACACACCAGTGATGACGGTCGATTCAGACTTGAGAGCTTTGGGTGTTCATCTCACAATTGTTCACCCATTGTTCTAGCAAGTCCACGCACAATGCATAATGTATGCCCATGTGATTCGCCAGTCGACAGAATGCTGGATGGTGATCAGGATCAGCAACTGGGAGATGATGCGTCGAACTTCAATAGGGTTGAGCACAATAAAACAACCCTTTTGGAACTCGAAAGGTAACCTTTCGGACCCTGGTCTAACTAGCTGCCACTGTAATTGTATCTCCATGGAAATCATATCTCAGAATTGTCAAGGGGCTGGGAGCCCTCAATTTCTTAGGAACCTCAGGGAGATTATCCGACAGCATGACCCAGATGTGGTGTTTTTACTTGAAACAAAAGTTTCAAAACAAAAGGCGAATGTAATTTCCATGAACTTGGGATTTACTAACATTTCTCGTGCGCCCGCGGATGGCTGCAGGGGAGGTATTTTGGTTGTTATGGAATGAGGCGCATATCCAAATCAGTGTTTTCGCCGTTACGGATCAAGCCATCCATGCAATCATCGGCCCGCATACTCAAGCGAGTTGGGTTTGCTCTGGTGTATATGCAAGCCCGAATAAGAGAAAGCGTTATGACTTATGGGTGGATCTATTTGGCTTGGGCTTTACGTTAGGTAAACCCTTCTTTCTAACGGGAGATTTCAACGACATTGCGAGGGTGTATAAGAAGAAAGGGCATATCCCAGCCCACTGGTCTCGTTGTACTCGCCTACTTGATGGAATGGAAAAGTGTAATCTTAGTGACCTTGGAGTGCAAGGCCCCAAGCTCACTTGGTCCAATAAGAGGGATGGCCCTCAGAACACTCAAGCCCGTCTGGATCGTGCCCTTGCTAACTCAGATTGGCGTCTACATTTTCTGGAGGCTCTTGTTCTTGTTCTATCTAGAACGCATTCAGATCACAGTTCGCATTTAACTTTATGCGAGGGCATGAAAACACACAGAATCGAGAAGCCCTTTAGATTCGAAATGGCGTGGATCTCTCATCCGAAGTGCACTGAAACTATAGCATCAGTTTGGTACACAGGAGAGCATGTCATCACAGGAGTGGAATAGAAAACACTTCGGGAATATTTTTCACAAAAAAAGATCACTCTTGAGGAGACTAAACGGTATCCAAAAAATCCTTCCGACTAGAGATGCCCCACACCTTGTTAACTTGGAACGTACCTTGATCCAAGAATACAACACCACACTGCAACAAGAAGAGACACTTTGGTATCAAAAGTCTAGGATTAATTGGCTTGCCTTGGGAAACAAAAAATACAAGGGTTTTTTTTCATATTTCCACCATAAGTCGAAGGCGAAGAAACAAGATTAACTCTTTAAAAGTCGATGGGGTATGGGAAACTAATCAGCAGGTTATCAAACACCAAGTATATTCATACTTTAACAGGCTATTTGATGGAGTTTCTGGTGCCTCCACAAGGAACTTGACCATGAGCCCCCTACAACGGTCTTTGGCAGATGAACAAACTGTAGAACTGGTCAATCCACCAAGTTTTGAAAAGGTTTGGGCTGTGTTCAAGGCAATGTACCCTCACAAGGCCTCGGCCCCAGACGGATGCCAAGCGTTCTTCTACCAACACTTTTGGAACATTGTTAGGACCTCAGTCTCGAACTTCATTCAAGATTGATTTATCTGAGGAAAGATCCCAGCGGAGATTGGTGACGCGTTCATTGTGCTCATACCTAAAGTGCCCAAACCGAGTACAGTTTTCGAGTTCCGTCCAATTGCGCTATGCAATGTCATTTTAAAGGCGATCACAAAAACAATGGTTCTTCGATTAAAGTGTCATATTCAAGAGCTAGTTGGACCATGGAAAAGTAGTTTTATTCCTGGTCGGGGGATGCATGATAATGTTTCGATTGTCCAAGAACTGTTCCACTCTATTAACAAATCGAGGAGTAGATATGGGGGCACAATCGTTAAGCTTGATCTTGAGAAAGCTTACGACAAAATCCAATGGGAGTTTCTTCAACAAACCCTTCAGTTCTTTAATTTCTCAGATAAGCTTGTCGGTTTAATCATGGAATGCATTAAATGTATCAAACCGCGTATTCTTTGGAACGGGGAGCCTATGGAACCGTTTGTTACTAGGTGTGACCTAAGACATGGAGATCCTATTCTCCCTATCTTTTTGTGTTATGCATGGAGAGATTAGCTTATATGATTGAGGAGGCAGTACACACAAAAAAATGAAAACCAACTTCACTTGTCGTGGTGGACTGGAACTATCACATATACTTTTTGCTGATGATATTATACTCATCGGTAAGTCGGGAGTGCAAAATACGAAAGTGATTAAGAGAATCATTGATGATTTCTGCGATGCATTGAGTCTTAGAGTGAATTTATCAAAGTCCAAAGTTTATATGGCGCCTTGAATCCCTTTATCCACTAGGAATGAGATATGCGAGGTGCTTGGTATTAAAAGGATGAATTGTCTTGGTAAATACTTGGGACTCAAGATTGTTAAGGACAGAAACTACTCCATCGCGCTGTCAGAGTTGGTGGATAGAGTACACACCAAATTATCTACTTGGAAAGCCTCTAACTTGAACCTCGTTGGCCGGCTTACACTTGTCAAATTGGTCATGGCTGCTATCCCTATATACTATATGCAAACCAGTTAGATTCCATCGAAAGTGTGTAAACACTTGAATCAGATTAACAAGAGTTTCCTGTGGAGTGGTATGGAGCAGTCCAAGAAAATACACCTAGTTGGATGGAACAAAGTGATCCGTCCCAAAGAGAAGGGGAGTTTGGGCATCAAGGAGGCCCGTCATATGAACATTGCACTTCTAAGCAAGGTGGGATAGCGGGTGCTAAAGAATGACTCTTGTATGTGGGCAAGAATCTTCACCCAAAAATATCTTGTATGTGGGCAAGAATCTTCACCCAAAAATATCTGAAGGGAGAAGATCTGCTCCAACACAAACCAAAGCCTAATGCATCAAGAGTTTGGAAAGGTATCGTTCGAAGTGTCAAAGAGCTAGAAGGAGGGATCGGCTGGCGCATAGGGAGTGGAGATAGCATCTTGTTTTGGTTCGATAGATGGCTTGGCCGGGACAAAGTTACTGAGCTAATTAGTAGTAATGTTGAGAGAGAGGATGCGCTACTTATGGTAGACGATCTAGATTCTAATAAGTGAGGGTACTGGGACCTAAGCTCAATAAAGACACCAATTCCAGTTGAAGTCTAGAAGAGAATCAAGAAGATGCCTTTACCCTTCAACGATTGAGCAATTGACACCCGAGTTTGGATGGGAGCTCCGGATGGAAAGTTCACATGCAAATCGGCATACACAGATCTCATCTTGAAAAGTAGTATAGTTGGGCCGAAATCGAATGAGCGGTCTTGGATTTGGAAAATGAATAGCCCTAAAAAGTATAAAACTCTATTGTGGTTGTGCAACCATAAAAGCATGCTTACGAACTCTTTGCGGTTCCGTAGAACCCTCTCACAAGTGGAAACATGCCCCCTCTGTCTAGGAGCTAGAGAAGATGAGTTGTATATCTTCTGGAAATGCCAGAGGGCAATGAGGGTGTGGGAATACATCATTTCACCTACCCAATTCATGGAATTCATGCACATGGATCAAGACTAGTGGTTTAAGAAGAACTTGGACGCTAGGTTCACCAATATTATCCTTTCTGAATGCTGATGGGTGTTTGTGACAACAGTTTGGGCGATTTTGTGACACCCCCCTCGCTAGGATCTTCCTATACGAGTAGGCTCACTCAATGGTCTTACTGAGTACTTTTTTTTTTTTTCGAACGGTACCCGATACTTGCATACTTATTTTGCCCAATAACATAATTGCAATAAAATAAACACGCAATTGACTTACATAGAATTATATGGTAATAATCTATCCAAGTACAACACTTTAAATAGTGACTTTCTATTTCCCATTAAACTAGCAATTCTTTTATACAGAATAAAGAACTATATACTAATAACTTGCAACACACCGATCGCCTTAACTGAGTTCTCTCAATCTTTGTTCCTGAAACTGAGGTAATGAACAAAAAGAACTTGGGGTGGTACGTCCAAATAACTTAGTGAGGTTGAAAATATACATATAAATATATTTGCAAGAAATAATATTCATAAAATCAATAAAGTAATGAATCACAGAAAAGCGCGTTGTAGTATGAAGCGCGTATATACAAACTTGAACAAGACGGATAGTAAGCCATGAACAGAATCTCCAACATTATGACTACCCAAAATAGATAAACATAACAGAAACCCTTATGCCTCCCTCGTCAAGGAGCGACCTCGACATTAAATTGAACGGAGATGTATCACGCGTCCGTGCAATACATCGCTCCAATCTCTACTACAGTCATGCTCTGGCTGTATCTAGAAATTGGTTTCACTGAATGGTATCATATAAAAGCTTCCATCCACAGTCCGTTCTGCCCAATAGAATTTCTCTTTTAAGTACCTGGGCCCAAACTTTCCAAGGACGTCCCCAAGGGTAGATGGAAGTATAACAGAACAAATATAGCTCACAAACTGTTGGTAAAGAAATAACTTGTTTTTACACCCAGGATACATAAAAAATATAATTAAAATATGATATCCCAAAGGTGTCAAGAAATCATTTCAGGATAGATAAATTGACAATATCATAAATGCAATATTTTTAGATATAACTTCACTTATAATTTGGAGAAATATTTTGTTGAAACACAAGGAGCAAGATATAATTTCAGAAAGATCGGATAATAGAAATACAATAGGGTAGGCTATACAAATAATAATATTTATAGCATATAGTTCATTGCCCCAGCAAGCAATGTAAAAGGCACTCACCTAAAGAGCTTATCAAGTTTATAGACGTGGTTTGACTAGATCGACTTGGTATCCTCCTTTTCAAGAGTGTTTGAGGAAATAGGGGGATATATAGAAGGCTAATAGGTATATATGTATGTAAAAAGAAGGGTTTATTGATATATATATATATATATATGTGTGTGTGTGTGTGTGTGTGTGAAAGATATGCTATAAAAGGAGAGTGTTTTGTATGTTGAGAGTAGAGTGAGTATGGGTGGGTGTGTTCTAGGCGGGATTTAGTATGATAAAACTGGGGTGCCAAGCTTCCCTATTTATAGCAATTGTTGTAAGAAATAGGATTATTATATACTTTATGTCAATTTCTAATTATTATTATCTTATCCAAATCTTATCATAATCTTATCCAATCTTATCTAATCTTATCCAATCTTATCATAATCTTATCTAATCTTATCATAATCTTATCTAACCTTATCCAAATCTTATCATAATTTTATCCAAATCTTATCTTAAATTTTATAAATACAAGTGTCTCAACATATGGAATAAAAAAAAAATAACCCGACTATATTTCATGTATATAAAAATTGGGATGTTACAGATTTGGCTTGCCTAAAATAATCTTTTCTTTTGGGTTCATATACAAGAGACAAAAGAAACGATTAACAACATTAAGAGCCTTCTACTGGACATCACCAAAGCTACACACATCAGGCGAAACATTGCAACGTCCGCTGCATGGCTGGGTAAAGTTGAACACCGATGGGAGCCTCATAATGCAAAGAAAGTTAGGAGCTGCAGAAGGACTTGTTAGAGACCATCTCGGCTAATGGATTTTTGGGTTTTCACTGAATTTGGGACTAGCAACAGTGGTAGTGTGTGAGCTACTTGGTTTGCGCTAAGGTCTCATGCTTGCTTGGGAAAGAAGGTTTCAAAGGATTGAGATTGAGATTGATTCACAAGTTATTATCTAGCTTCTGAATTCAGCAGACACTAGTCAACACCCGCTGGGGCTCCTAATTGAAGATTGTAGGAGGCTTCTTCATATGCCTTGGAACTCTAAAATTCGTCATGTTCGAAGATCTTGCAACTCATGCGCCTACACTCTAGCTCGATTAAGCCATAATTTGGAGAATTCTCCATGTATCTGGGGTACTCCACCCACGAGGGAGATCCGTGATTTGATTACAGAGGAACTCGAGGTGTAATTGTGTTTAGTTTCTCCTAACCAAAAAAATAATAATAATAATTCAGAAATTTCTCTGTAACTTAGTCTCCGTGCCCACTTCGCTATATTAATTACACATATATATAAGATCAGTTGTATGCTATTGATAATTAATTTGGTCGCCGGAGCCAACTGTTCATTAAGCCAACCAAATACACTTGATTCCTACCTTCAGAAGAAAACGAGGTCATTCACTCTATTCACTATCAGACAAATCGTCAATCTTCTCCAAGACAAAAATTGTAAAACGCTTTCACCTCTTCATTTCTTTGAATTTTCTCTTGATTTTTATCATTTCTTCTAACGCCTTTTTCACTTTACCTAATTTTCTTTTGAGGTTGCCTCTTCTTTCATTGAGTTTTCTCACCTATTTAATGGATTACCTTGCTACCAACTTGTTCCTAAAGCAAGCAGATAAGAGCCACAGGGTGTTTGGATCTCAAGCTCTACTCCTTCATCTTCCTACTAATTTGTCGAGGCAAGTCAGATGATTGACTTATCGTTATATTTTCCTTCCAATTGCATGTGCTTCCACCTTGAATGGAATTCAAATTCACTACATTAGTTCCCTAGAAAAAAAATTGAAGAAAAAACGTTGGGCAATGGGGTTTCTTTGGGCAAATCATAATATTAGCATTCATGATTCATGCTTTGTTTTCAAAGACAGAAGAGAGAGAAGTGTAACAAATTTTGCAAACCCTAGCCCCAAATTTCAAGCCTTGTTGCCAGCAATCTGCCAAAAACTTGCCGCCATCTGCCGCCTTGTCAATGCATAACCCACCATCTCGATTGACCATCCCCTTTGTGACAATGAAGCGATAAGAAATGACACAGAGAGTGAGAGAGAACATAGATACTGTACACACTACACAGAGACAGAGGCGAGCCTTGACTGGAGTGGCATAAGATTCTCAGATTAAGGAGAGGAAAGAGAGCAGAGAGTAGCGTCAGATTAGGGGGAGAAAGAAAGCAACGTGAGATTCAGTGGTGAAATAGAGAACATATAGTCTCATAAGATTAGGTGGGGAGAGTGAAAGGCGTTAGATTAGGGGAAGAGAGAGTAGAGGACGGATTGGGTAGGAAGGGAGAGATAACATCTTTATGTCCATGCACACCCAAAACATGATTGGCTCTCTTTTGAAAATGGGTTGGATTCTTTTGTTATAATGAAAGGCCAAATATATTTTACCGCTGTGAATATTTTTACAACAAGTTGTGGCTTACATGTCCTTAGATTTTTATTTTATATAGAGAAAGGTCTTAAATTTTATCACAATGAACATTTTATATAGGTCAAACTCCCATTTAATACAGACCCAAAGCATGATTGAGAATCTTTTGTCCTTTTCTTAAAATGCTCTCCATTTTTGTTCCAAAAAAATGACAAAATATTTTATGATGGGATTATGCTGGCATAGGATAATAAGTGTATCATTAACCAAGTCTATATGATGTGTTGTTTCTTCAGGTTTTGATGGATGAATGTGTGTTTTGATAATAACTTATATCCATAAGGATTAATTTGAAACAAAAAAATCAAATTAATTCATCATTATAAGTACAAATATCTGGTTATGGATTTTAAGAATCGTGAAAAAAAAATTAAAAAAAAATGGAAAACTTTTGGGAGAACAAAGGTATAATGTGCATCAACATATAAGGGTGTTTATATTACGATACTTGAGACAATATAATATTAGCACTAGGGATGCAAATAGGTTGAGTCGGCTTGCGAGCCTGACGAGCCAGCTAGACCCCTGTTCGAGCTCGAATTCGATGAATTCGAGCTCGAGCCAAGCTTAATAATTTGTGTTCACTAGCTTGTGAGCCTTTAATATTTTAATATTTATTTATTATATATATATATAATGTTGTAAAAAAATTAAAATTAGGACTTAGGAGTCAAAACTGATCCCAAGTTAAAAACCCTACCCAATCTGAAAATTTCTTCTCTCTCGCGTCTGGTGACTTGATTGTCTTCTCTCTCTTGCGTCTCTTCTCCCATCTCTCCGCCTCCGTCTTCGCTGTTGCGTCTCCACCGCTGCCTCCGTGTCTCCACCGTTGGCTCTCTCCGCCTCCGCATCTCCACTGCCGGGTTGCATCTCTAACGCCTCGTCTCCACCTCCGCCTGTTAGCTTCTGTATCCCCACGCCGCGTGCCTCCACCTCCATTGGATAAAGTTAGTTTTCTCTTTCTATGTCTATATTTATAAGTTATTCATCCTTTTTTTTTTCACACCTTTAATTTCTTTATTTTTCTTTCATCTGAACCTGTTAAAAAAACTTTTTTTTTGGTTAATTTTACCTTAATTTGATGTTTTTTGGCTTTATATTTGTTTTTACGGACACCCATGCTTAATTTTTGTTTGTCGATTGATTTTGTTGCTAATCTTTGTTGCTAATATTTGACTTTAGAAATCCTTGTTGCTAATTTATGATATAGAACCATGCTAGTTTATTGTCATGCACATTATGGACATTGAATTGTGGAGACTTGTTTGTACAATTTATACAATTTATGACTTGTTTGGACAGTGAATTGTGGCCCTAGTAAATGACTTTGAATTGTGGAGACTTGTTTGTACAGTTTGTTGTCATGCACATTGTGTATGAAGTCCAATGTCATTTTACTAGGCATTGTTTTTATCAATATTTATATATTATGATGGCCCAAGTCTTTTATTGATTTATGTTATTGTTTGCATTCTATTGCTTGTTTTATGTTTGATAACATCTGTAGTTTAAATGCAAGTTTTGCACTAATTATGGTGCTCAAAATCATATTTGATGAATTACTATTTCAATTCATTTTGTACAACTACAATAAAAGAGTACCCTTGGAAACTTAATGTGGGAAGGATATCCAATTATCCATGGACTTAATGTCTTATAATTTTAGGTCGAACATGAGTTTCACTTAGGTTAAACTCTGAGATAGTTTCTTATTTGTTAGTGTTCTTAGTTGGCACAATAATTGTTAGTGTTCTTATTTGGCACAATAACTATTAGTGCTCTTATTTGGCATAGTCTGACACAGTTTCCAAAGCTTAAGAATACTAATTCTTTTATGTGCATTGCCAACTTCTAAAAATCTTTTATCTTTGCGCTATCAATTGATACGATTATTTTATTGTAACAGGGAGTTGTAATTTCTCATATTATGTCAACTTCATGTTCAAAAGTTGATTCTACAAGTCCCACTGCAACGTCTGAGGGTTTTGAATTTGAATATCAATTAGCATCCAATGATGAAATGATAAATCAGGATCAAACAAATAAGACAGATATCAGGACTGAAGATGTGCAAACTGAAATCGATGATGATAATCCATTCAACAAAGCGAAAAGACAATTAACATTTGATGTTTGGTCGGTGATGGAAAATGTACTTGATGCACAAGGAGAGACAATCAAGTATCAATGCAAGCATTGCAAAGCCTTTGACCAAGTGTGCCAAGTACTTGGAGATTCAAAGACAGAAGGATGCAAAAAGTACTGGACAGATGTAATTAGGGTTTGGTCCTGCAAGATAGAAAATTTGATATGGAGAAGATAAAAGAAGTAGCTGCCATATGGATACTCATGCATGATCATCCTTTCACAATGGTGGAGGAGGAAGGACTCAATTTGTTTTGTAAACGGGGGATACTGGAATGGACTTGTATATCCCAGACCACAACAAGAAAAAATTGTTTCAAGGTAAATAAAATGGAGAAAATCAAAATGAGAAATGCGTTGAATTCAGTCAAAAAGATTTGCATAACAACAGATTTGTAGAAGTCAAAAAATCAAAAGCTTGAGTATATAGTGATAACTGGACATTGGATTGATTCAAGCTGGAAGTTAAACAAGTGTGTTCTCAATTTCGTCTAGCTTCCACCCCCTCGTGGCGGAATTCAAATTGCAGATATAGTATTGAGATGTTTGAGTGAGTGGGAAATTGAGAACAAGATATGCTCAGTCTCTGTCGACAATGCTAGTGCTAATGATGCTGCGATTAGCATTATGAGAGACTCTTTTACAAGAACAAGCAGACTTTTTGATGGAAAATTGTTTCATGTCAAATGTACTGCACATATCTTGAATCTCATAGCACAGGATGGGCTTAGTGAGATAAAGCATATCATTTCTATTATTCGAGTGAGCATTGATTTCAGTAAACAGACGGATGGTAGACTGATAGTCTTTTTTGAGGTTGCAAAGCAATTGAAGTTGCCAAACCGAAACTTGATTGATGATTGCAAACTCGATGAAATTCAATGTATGAGATGTTGAATGTAGCATTGACTTTTAAAGAGGTTTTCCCAAGGTTCAAGGTACGAGAACCAGCTTATGATCATTGCCCCACTGATGATGATTGGGAGAAGTTAGAAAAAGTGATTTCCATCCTACGAGTTTTCTTTGATGCTATGAAGATCATTTCTGGAAGTGACTACCCAACTTCAAACTTATTCTCAGTGAGATGTTTGAGGTGAAGTTTTTACTTGATGAGATGACATTGGATGACAACAAGTTTATCCAGGAAACAACTACCAAAATGAAGCCTAAATTTGATAAGTATTGAGGAGAGTCCAACATGTTGATGGCTATTGGTGCCGTCTTAGATCTAAGAGTCAAATGGAAACAAATTGAATATTATTATGGACAATTTTTTTTTCCAAAGAAGAGGCTACAACAAGAATTAATGATGTGAAGAAAATTACGTACGAGTTTTATAATGAGTACATGGTTAGTGATAAACCTACAAAGCATGCAGGATTCAAAAGAAAGTTCCAATCAAGTCAAGGATGTGGAGAATCTAGTTGAAGTGTTCCATCTCGTGGTTGGAATCGCTTGACCACTACTGTCCAATCGAGCAAAACCGAGGCACCTAAAAATGCAAGTTAGATGCTTATTTTAAAGAAACAACTCTAGAATTTAATCCACAAGATGCATATTCTGTGTTTGATATATTGTCATGGTGGAAATTGAACTCGTACAAGTTTCCGACACTATCGTTAATGGCTAGAGATATTCTTGTGACGGCCCGATAAACCCTATTATTTATAAATTATGTGGCAAGTATTATTTGACTTATTATTTGATGAAAAGGATTTCAAAAAATAGATATGGTGCATTTTAAAAACATGATCATTTCTCTATTAGTAGTGAAATTTTAAACTTATATATTTATTTTTAATTTCAAACATCATTATTTCTTGTTATTTTGTTTTTCACCAATATAATATATTGTTGTTATTTTATTATTGGAATTTAATTTTAATTTTACATTTAAGTTTTGAGAAATATAGAAATACTTGTTTTCACCTTAGAAAAAATACATCTATTAGATTTACTTATTCATTTAACATTTCTAAACTCATTACATTAGTTTATGTGTATATATATAACCAATATATATATATATAAGGATATATTTAATTAGTTAAATACTTGTCTTTGGACACACACACGTACATATATATATCTATATATATTATAACTTGTAGACTAATTATATATATATATATATAACTACCTATATACACACATACACACGTTTACATATACATATATATATATATATATCTATTTCATTAGTTAACTACTTATAGTTATACATACACACACGTACCTACATATATATATATATCTTGATACACACACAGACACACATATATATATAGATATATGTTTAAATACTTGGTAATATATATATATCTACATATACACACACCCATCCATATACATACTAGTGGTAAAATATCTATCTACATATATACACACACATCCATATATATACTAGTGGTAAATTATATCTCTATACACACACACACACATCCATATATCACCTAGTGGTGATTTCTATATCAACATATCCACACACACATCCGCATATATAGACTAGTGGTGATTTATATATCTACATATACACCTACGTATCCATATATATCTACATATACAAGTTAGTTAATATAGTGATGTGTATATATTAATATCCATATAGAATGTATGATTATATATTAATATCCATATAGAATGTATGATTTATATATTTATTTTGTTATAATATTAGACATTTCTTCTCTTCCACCTCTATAAATGGATCACAACCCCAACCCAATTTTCCTCCCACAAATCCCACCTAAAAACACACCCCCACATTCATTCTACTCTCAACACCCAAAACACTTCCTATTTATAGCCTATCTTCCACGCACATATATATATATATATATATATATATATATACAAACCCTTCTATTTTCATCCATATATACCTATTAGCCTTCCATATAGCCTTTTATATACCCTCTTTTGTCCCTAAAAACATTTGAAAGGTTGAATTATTACATTTCTCATAAGTAGTTTAGGCAAAATAGTCTTACATTATTTTTATAAATAAGGCTTTAAATTGGATTTACCAAATAATAGTAAAATACCAAGTAATTGCCTATGTTCACATTTTTAAGATTTTATGCCTCATAATATTTGCTATACAGGTTAATATCATGATAATTATTTTCATGCTATTATGCTTTCATAAAAGTATATGCATGAACATGATATATTTATTTATGCTCTTTATGATCTATGTGTTATGAGAAATTATTTCTCAATTATGTGTTGGGCTCGAAATATTGTCGAATGGATGTGGCTGAGTTCCGTCGGGACATTCTATTGGAGATGCCGGTATTAAGTGTTCCACCCCTCCATCTCCTAATCCCTCCTCATATGGACGGAGTGTTCTATATGAGAGTGGGTCGTAGGCTTCGGCATATACCCGGATTATGACCACTGGTGTGACTCGGTTGGGATTGGTGGAATCACGGAGTGACTTGGTTGGAATATTGATTAATTGATCATGGTGGGAGTTATAAGGTATTACGTCACTGTATGTGACGAACAGGGAGTATTATGTGATTTTACATGTTTATGTGCAATTTTCACACACTTGCACCTTATGTGATTGTGTAATAGTTCTACTCAACATGTTTGTTGACTGTGTTTCACATGTCTATTTTAGATCAACTTGAACCAGATCATCAGGAGAGCGGAACTGAGGAGTACTATAAAGCTTTTACTTAGACTTAATAGGGATTAATTAAGATGTACCATGAAAGCCATCATATTTTGTACTAAACGTGTTATTTATGAATCTCAATATAGTATTGTATATTTTTCTGGGTCGTGACATTCTTGATGTTCCAATTACGACCGTAGCATCAGAGGCTACTTTTAGAGCCGGAAGTCGAGTGATTGACAAGTATTGTGCTAGATTAGTTCCATAAATTGTTGAAGTGTTGATGTGTGCTGGAGATTGGTGTCGAAAACATTACGAAGAGAAGAAAAAGCCGAAGGTAATTTCTGGATGTTGATTTCTATATGTTTCTATTATATTGCTACTTGCTATTATATGTTTTTCTTTTTTCTGGTCTATTTCTACTTGCTGCTATATGCTACTTTCTTGAATGTCTTGAAGTTGAAAATGGTTTATGTGCAGTTTGATCAGGATGCATTAGAGATTGAGTTGCCAGATGTTTGAGGTAATCCTTATTATCCCCAAGTGTTCTTGGATATTTATATCCCCAAGTTTTCTTATTATCCTTATTTTCCCTAGACTATTTGCTTGGATAATGTATGTTGGCCGACAAAAATGGAGTTATATCATGTTTGATTTCAATATATACTAAATTTCATGAAATAGCTATATATAGTTATATACTTTATTGTTACTGTTTATTACTTTGTTGGTGGTGTTTATTATAGGAGGATTTGTTACTGATTGAAATGATAATGAAGATGGAAAAGGTTGCTGAAAAGAAGTTGGGTACCCAGATTGATGTTATTGCTCCAATCAAGCGATTAGTTTTTTGTTGTGACAATGTTGTTCGTTAATGGAATGTAATATTTAATTTGGTGCCCAATTTTTGGTTTGAAGGCTAGTTCGACCTTATTGTATTTGTATTTGCATAATTTGTACTCACTATGGACAAAACTAGACTGTTCATTGTGTTGTTATTTGCATAAGTTGTAGTCTCTATTGACATATGGTTAGTTTGTATTTGTGTAATTTTTTTTATTTGATAAGTGTGTGACTCATAAGAGGCCAAGATACAGGTTCTCAAGCTCGAGCTCAAGCAAGTTGTGCCAAACGAGCTGAGCTTGAACCTATGTTCGAGCTGAGCGTGAGCCTCAAATTTCCAGCTCACCGAGCTCGAGCTCGAGCCTTGAAAAAATGCTAAGTTTCAGCTCAGCTCGGCTCGTTTGTAATCTTAAGAGAAAAAATTAGCACCTTTGTAATCTTAAGAGATAAGTGTATCATTTAATATTTTTACATTCATACGTAGGAATTTTTTCAATTTCAAATCCAAGTATTTCAATATAGTCAATACGCACTTTACATGTCAATACTTCATTGTCGAATAAGGAAAATATCATATGTTTCACTCGTGGTTAACCAAGTTTATAATCGCATCTATGCGTATGTTATATTTTGACTGTACGATACATAGAAATATAATTTATTGCCAAATAGTTTATCAATTTTTAGGGACTTGAGACAATTTATCACAATTATTTATGTACGACGAATTTAACCAAATAAATAATTATAATTATCCTGTGAACTCACTAACTCAATGCAACCTAAAACAATACAAACCTATTTTATAAAAGAAAGGCAATTCATGTGCTAATTCATGTGCACACATATATATATATTAGTCGGTCAAGCACACTCAATAGTCTTCATTAATTATTCATTTGATAATCTTATATATTGTTACATTTAGTCTTCATTAATTATTCAAAATTTATTTAAGTTATAAAACTTATATTCATCTTTCAATGAAAAACTTACAGTTCTGATTTGCGTTCTATATTTGTTTTGAATGAAAAGTGAGAGAAAGCCATTATCGATCAGTTTACAGGAATTGGGTAACAAAAGAAATTTAAAAACAACTTGCCATTCTAATTACAATAATAATACTTTACTTGTTTTTGATGCCAATCAACCTAACATAGTCATATTATATTACATTTATAATATATATATATATATATATGTATGTGGGTGTGTGTAATATTTTTTCCCTTTTGAGTAATTTTTGGTTTTTTTTTTTTTTTTTTTTGTAATTTCCTACTTACTATTTACTCCAAAGATTGTGTTGTCAATCCTTTACATTTGTAACTCTTCACTTTCTTCCCTTCTTTTGAATAGAAAGGAAGAGTGATTATTATCAAATGTTAAAACGGGTTATCTAGATGTTCAATTATATGACATTCTTAGTTGTTGTCTTAATATTCAAATTGTTCTAATCAATATTCATTTATAGTGATATTTTATAATATTTCAGTAGTATTTTTTCGTAGTGGAATGAGTCTATGTTCCAAAATTTACTATGTATTCTTATGTTACTTGAATTTTCATTTCTTAAGTGAATATTGGTTTTTGAACTAAATTTTAATACTGAATCTACTATCGTCATTTTGCTATTCATGCATGTCGTATAAGTTGTATGTACTCATACAACATAAATACTTTTGTTGTATTTCCTTTTATATTTTTCAATGAGTTTGTAGTGACAAAATGCTCAAAATATTTAACGATAAATCATAACTTGAAGAAAATATGATTCGACATAACTATCATATGAAGTATAAATCCACACTAGGTTTAACAAATTACTTACAAGAAAATAATTTATCTAATTTTCTATCTATTATTTCAACAATAAATATGCAGTGGTTTTCACAATTTATGTGCAAGCACATGTTAGAAAGTGTGGCATTCATAATGAAAAAAAACAATAGATTGGTCAGTCCATCATAAATACCCAACCTTTGAGATCCCATGAATTTTGTCCTTGGTTATTGAATAGAAATGTCTAACAAGTTTATTTTATGGAGTTTTGAAATTTATATCCTATTAATAATCCACTTTTATTTTTAATAAAAATTTTCCTATAGATGTCACTTACACCAATTTTTTTTATCTTTTTTTTTCACAAGAAACCGCCAATCAAGCACCAAGACATAAATTTTCACATATGCCAATTTGTATCTTCCATTACCAACCTCTATGGCAATAAACATTATTTTCTAGCAATACCACAATTCATTTACCGCCATCCTGTCTTAGAGACATAAAACGTATTGTATTAAAATATGGGTGGCAAATTTTTTTAAGTTAAACCATTTTTTGAGATAATGAATTCTTTTAGTATCAATTTCACTATAAAATGTGATTTGTGTTGTTGAGACTCATCTTAATACAAACCCTACAATAGTCAAGTTGGCATAGGGTTTAACAATGGGTTAAGGTTATTTGCAAATTCCTTTCATTGGTTTTTCATTACTTTCAAGTTGTTTCTCTGCTTTCAGCAATCAATCTTTCAAGTTTATTTTCTCATCTTCCTAATCTACACAAAATACAGGGTTTGTTGCAATTAAAATTCTATTCCAACAACTTTGTTCGGTTGAGTCATACTTTGCGATTTGGGAGTACTATCTCTTTACTTGCCCTATAATTTAATTCATATGCCTACATAGATTTGTTTTGAAGTTGTGATTATGCAATATGTTCTTGCTTTTATTTAGCTCTTTATTTAAAGACATCCTTCTTTGCTTTTTTTATTTGTTGTTATTGACCTAACTGTTGTAGGAATTTTCTGATTAGTTCTTGTTCCTACAATCCTATCGTTCCTTATCTTCTTATTTGTTTTTTTGTAGAACATAGCACTTCTCACACAATTTATAATAAATGGAGTGAAATGAAACCACGCCCATTCATAGGCTATGTAAACGAGCCCAACACAATGCAAAAAGGAGGGAAGCTTACAGTCAGATGTCTGTTGATAAAAAAAAAATGATTTGAACACCTGTCGTAGAGTGGCTTATGCACAAAAAAGTTCAATTAGGAGGCTATTATCTATTGTTGCTCCTTTTCGTGCTTCAACCAGACAAGAAGTTGGTTGCGCTTCTAACTCTCTTCCTATCCAATGCACGAGCCTGCCTAGATCTCCAATTCAATCTAATGCTCAAATGGAAAATGTAATATATTTTCCACTATCGAATGAGCCTTGTTTGTTTGATGTCCCTATAGATTTAGAGGCTTCATAGGATGAAATCATTCAACATACATATGGTAATAAATCAACACACTATATTCATCATGATATATATTTCTTCATCCCATATGTTTTAAGTTTTTAACTTTTTTCCCTTCCATTGTTGTCCTTTTTGTTTTTTCTTGTCCATCCTCTTTAAAGACAATCAAGGAGAGCTCTTATCAGTTATCAACGAAGTCGTTTTTCCAAATTCAACATCTGTTGGTTTCTGACGTCTTATTGAGATTAAGGATCATCCATGGTGTCTGCCAGAAGCACCCTCATGCATACATGATATACTGCGGTTCCGTCTAGAACCTCTTGGTTTTTGTTGTTCTAAAGGCCAAGTGTTTCTTTCACCCATGGATGTTCCCGATCAATTGCATAATTTGTTTCTTGGCAATTCTCAACTTTCTTTGAACTTCAGAGCCAATTCTCGTACATACAATAATACTTTTGCTTTCACTTTTTTGGGTTAATATATGATAAAGATCTTTGTCGTAATGGTAAGAATGTGTACACATTTAAAGTACAAGGCATGGTTTATCATTTCATTAATGATCTTATTCTCGCCGAGGGCAGACCAACAAATTTACAACTTTATTTTCACGATGTGGAGAATGAGGTCAATAATCGCCTATCCATCTCTGATAAATTGAAAGCTTTTCTTTTTTCCGTTCATTGCGAGAAAATATGGATTTTCATGAATGTAAGACACTCCTTGTGATACCCGTACCCATTTATCTGCCTTATTATTATTATTATTAGTATTATTATTGTTGTTGTTGTTATTGTTGTTGTTATTATTATTGTTATTATTATTGTTATTATTATTGATATTGTTATTGCCGTTATTTCTATTAATAATACTTTCGCATATTCTGAGTTATGTAGGGGAAATCCAACATAGTTTTCATGACATGAGTTGTATACATAACTAGAAATAAAGGCTACTTGAGGTTGTATGGGCTGATCACTCAATATTGTTGCAAGACAAAATACAACAACAACAACAACAACAATAATAATACTAATAATAATAATAATAATAATAAGGTTGATAAATGGGTACGGGTATCACATTCTCTCCTCCTTACAAAAAGTTTCGTCCTTGAAACTTGCTATACCTTAGGTTTCAAAAGAGCCAGGATAGACTCGCACAAGTTCTCTTCCAACATCACTCATTAGTGAAAGTTTGTAACTGAATAACTCCCTAATTGGGTAGCTAAAACTTTACTCATATTTCACAAATCATTCTAAGAAAAGGAATAAAGTATAAATATATATGCACTCTTTTGCTCTAGTCCTAAAACGTGCAGGATTTACCCTATAGCATGTCTCAGCTTAGCATTTAAACCTTGATTAAATTTCTAGGTTAAGCTATTAAAATCTTAGAGTACCCCAAACTAGTTACGCTCCATCATCCATCACTTATGCAAATGATTAAATCACTAACTCGTCGTTGTGTCTGATCGATAGAATCCCAAAGATCATAACCTAAGCTCTGATACCACTTCTGTCACGCCCCGGATCCGGGATGCAACACGGCGATGCCCCTAAGCCCAAAGGACTCAGAGACACCAAGCCACGGAAATCAGAACATACTAAAATGCCATAAAATATTTATTGAAAAATCTTACTCGAACATTGCAGCGGAAAAGATAATAACCTTAACCATTACATCTCCAGTTCTAAAATATAAATCGTAAACCAATCTATAATAGTCTTAATGGATAGTCATAAAAGAAAACATCAAAACAAATAACTATAACTAAAGTCTCTAAGCAGGGACCTTCAATCCAATCACCAAACCCAAAAGTGTTCCTCGTCACCTTTCTCGGCACTATCCTCTGCAAAATGATTGTTAGTGGTGTGAGCGCACTCGCCCAGTAAGGGATCCCTTGACCCTCTATCGAATTTGAGCAAGTTACATATATATATATATATATATTAAAATCACACATTGCACACATAGACAATATTCAAAAATCAATATTTTCCACCTTCAAGTAACGAAACGGATAACAAAACAGAATCAGACAAATTCATTTATATATCCATGCTCGTGAACATTCGAAATCTCTATTGGCCAACTTGATCAAGCCCTAACTATAACCCCGTTAGGTGGGTTCGGACACTACTATTATTACCCGTAGGAGGGCCTTAACTACAACCCCGTTAAGTGGGTTCGGACACTACTATTATTACCCGTAGGGGGGCCTTAACTACAACCCCGTTAAGTGGGTTCGGACGCTACTATTATCACCCGTAGGAGGGCCTTAACTACAACCCCGTTAAGTGGGTTCGGAAATTGCTACTGTACCCCGTAGCTCGGTCGGAAATTTCAGAACTCATTCCTACCAATAGTATCCAAGTGTTCGGAGCATGCTCATATATACACATATAGCACAACACTAAACAATTTTAGTTTTTTCATATAGAAAATTCATAAAATAGCATGCTCAAATCCACTTTTTATATGCGAAAATCACTTTTTCAACGAAAGACATATTTTTATAAAAACAAATAGAGGGAAGAGACCACTTACCTCAATCAATCACTCCCTTAATTTGTCAAACCCTTGACCACTCAAAAATCTAATCCCGATCCGCTGAATCTAAACATATAAGACATGGATATTAAGCTATTGCTACATAATCGTATAAAATTCATAATTGCAGAACCTCATGAAAACCTAACCCTAATCTCTCTCTCTATTATCTATTTTTTTTTCTTACTATCCAAATTATAGAAATCAAATCGTGTAACTATTACTAAGCTAATATTATACTACTATTACAAGAGCATATAGATACATATATACATATATATATATATACGTACATATACCCCTAGATAACCAACCCTCATATATATATATACATATACATATATAAAAGGAACTCAAGCTTCTTATTCCACACACACCAAAAGGTGAAAATCACACACACAATTTGTAATCATTACAATGAACAAAATAATACATTAACACCTTAAGTGTGTGTTTGTGTCATTCATATACTCCAATTCAATGTCCAATCCTTAAACCAATACGTACAAGTCTATTATTATACAAAACAATCTAAAAAAACTAATTGTACAATCCTTAAAGCAATACGTACAAGTCTATTATTAAACAAAACAATCTAAAACACAACTCTTTGTTTCCTATTCCACACACACCAAAAGGTGAAATTTGCACACACAATGTAATGATTGCAAATTTAAAACACACATTAACACCTTTTGTGTGTGCCCATGTTATATGTGTACGGTGATATGTGCACCATCCAATTTAACTAATGTGTGTGTATGTGGATGAATGTCTAATCATATCAAGCCACAATGCTCTCGTTGCCCTTTTTCTTTTTATTGTATAGTCCTATTAAGGCTTTTATTAATATTATTAGTAGTAAAATCCTATTGGGCTTAGGTTTATTAGGCTAATTCTATTAGGCTTAGGATTGTTGGGCTAATTATATTAGGCCTAAGACTATTTCATGACTTATAAATCCTATAACCTATCATAGTTAGGATTGTTAGGATTAATAAGTCATGAAATAGTCTTAGGCCTAATATAATTAGCCCAACAATCCTAAGCCTAATAGAATTAGCCTAATAAACCTAAGCCCAATAGGATTTTACTACTAATAATATTAATAATAGCCATAATTATGATAATAATAATAACAATGAAAATAATAATCATTATAATAATAGTAAACAGTATGAATAATAATAATAATAATAACAATGGAAATATTAATAATAAAGTAATATTATCCGAGTGAAATACAAACTCCAAGAATCTCAAACATAATTACGGATCTCGACCTTAATTAACTACATAATAATAGAGCTCTACCATTGCAATGATAATACTTGTTCAGCAACAATAAACAAACAAAGCCCCAGGCACTAACGTCCAAAATAGTGGAAATAGGATTGTCAAACTCTACTTTGCATGTTCACCTTACAAGACAAAATACAATATTGAGTGATCAGCCCATACAACCTCAAGTAGCCTCTATTTCTAGTTATGTATACAACTCATGTCATGAAAACTATGTTGGATTTCCCCTACATAACTCAGAATATGCGAAAGTATTATTAATAGAAATAACGGCAATAACAATATCAATAATAATAATAATAATAACAACAACAACAACAACAACAATAATAATACTACTAATAATAATAATAATAAGGCTGATAAATGGTTTGGACCACCGCACACATAATGTTCCCACTACTGAACAAGTAACAACAATTTGGAAAGACTCAGATCACTCTAATGAATCTCAATGTTGATATATTAGAGTATAAGCAAATTTTGATCGAAGCCAAAATGTTCAATATTATTATGGATGCTACGATTCATTGAAATACCCCTTGCTCTTTCCTTACGGTGAACCTAAATGGTATGTGGGTATCAAGAGAATCATTCCATCTCAGATGGAGATAGCTCTTGGCAAAAAAAGAATAAAACCTTGTGATGTGAACATTTGACCAACCTTTTACATGTTTCCTTCTGGTACCCAATTGCTTAAGTCAGAAGCAGCAGACATGTGCTTCAGCCTATTTTTTAACCTTTAAAATACCTCATTTCTACTTTTTCCACATTGTCTGATAATATCTCTTAAATGTTTCTTGTTTTTGTACTTGCAGCCACTAAAAAATTCTCACTTAAGAAGGGTTTTGTATCTGCTTGAGAGTACTATTGTTATAGGCTCCAAATGTGTCTAGATGATAATTCGATATTGCTGCACTCTGACAAACTATTACAACAATACTTGAACGATATGCACATCAAAGTCGAGACACAATGACTAGATTACTTTCAGTCTTCAACAAAGATAGAAAAAGGCTAAAATGGAGTTTCTCCAAGGCATAATAGACAACCTTGGAATACACGGTGAGAACGACCCTAACAAAGTTGGCCAACGCATTCGCATATTTTATAGGGGGTCCTCGGGATATGCAAAAAGATATACGTATGCCATGACCTTAGTCCAGAAGTATGGCAAACCAGATATCTTTCTAAAGATGACTTGCAACCCAAATTGGTTAGAAATCACTTCGAATAAACTCAAGCATGAATTGCCCCAAAACTGACCGGATTTGTTAGCTCGAGCTTTTAGAGCTAGGCTTCAAGAGCTGAAAGATGAATTGATAAATAAAAAGATATTTGGGGACGTTATAGCTAACACTTATGTCATTGAATTTCAAAAGAGAGGCCTTCCCCACGCACATTGGTTATTGATACTGAAAGATAGGTATAAGATTAAATCTCTAGATGCATATGATAAGTTTATAAATGCAGAATTACCTAATAAAACCAAACACTGTTATCTTTATTCTTTGGTTGCTAAAGATATGATGCACGATCCTTGAGGTCACTTAAATATGAATTATGTGTGCATAAGAGACGGTGCATGTAAAAATTCACTATCCAAGAGATTTTTACGATATCACATCTCATGGAAAAAATTCATACCCTAATTACAGAAGAATGAGTAATGGAAGTATTGCTTCTGTAAGAAAAATTTTTCTTGACAATCGTTGGGTTGTATCATATTGTCCTTATTTACTAGCAAAGTTTGATTTTCAGTTAATGTAGAGATTTGCTTTGATATAAAATTAGTTAAATACTTATATAAGTACATATATAAAGGGCATGATTGAGTGGCTTACAATGTTGTTGCAAATGATTCATGTGTCATTCATTATGAAATTAAACAATTCCAATTAGGAAGGTAGATGGCAACTCCAGAATTAGCTTGGAGGCTTTTTAGTTTTCCTATGGTTAAACGCATCCTTTTGTTATTACTTTACAATTGCATATCCCTAATTATCAGTATGTATCATTCAAATGCATACAAACTTTAGAGCAAGTAGTTTCTAATCCAATGGCATAAAAAACAATGCTAACAAAATATTTTTACATGAATGCTCGTGATGAAAGAGCCAAGAGTTTAAATTTGTTGTACAGAGAGTTCCCTCAATATTTTTTATGGAATGCTCAAGATAAGATCTGGACACCTAGAAAGAATGGGACTATTGTTGGCAAAATTGTTAATGCCAGTCCTATTGAAGGTGAAAGATACTATTTGAGAATTCTGCAACAAAATATTAGGTGTCCAACATCTTTTGAATTTTTAAAAACAGTTTCTAGCACATGCTATGATACATTCCAAGATCCATCTACAAGTTTAGGATTGTTAGAGTTGAATGACTCTTTGGAACAATGCCTTGAAGAAGTAACTCAATATCAAATGCCTTATAGTTTAAGAAGACTTTTTGCTACTATGTTGGTTTAATGTTCTCCATCAAACCTAAAAAAATTGTGGCAAAAATTTAAATCTTGCATGTTTGAAGATTTTCGTAGTAATCAACATTTGTCAAATCATGAAATTGAGATCAAAACATTGAAACAGATCAATGAATTTTTGGAAAGTTTAGAGAGATCTTTGAAAGAATTCCATCTTACTTCTTTTCCAATCTGATTTTTCGAAGTTGATAAATATACAAAGTATATAATCATGAAAAAAACATTGAAATACCAGAAGTTGACTTACTTTCAATTGCTAAGTTGTTGTTGAGTGTAAAATAAAGTGTAAAATAAGTCAAGAAATCACACTTGCTAAGTTGTTGTTGAGTGCCATGTTAATAATATGGGATGAGGTGTCAATGGCTAGAAGGCATACAATTGAAGCTTTACGTGATATTTTGCAAGATGTAACTGGTTCAAACGTCCCTTTAGGTGGTAAAGTTGTTGTTTTTGGGGGCGACTATAGACAAATTGCACCAGTTGTACCTAGAGGTAAAAAAGAGGACATGACTAATGCAAGTTTTGCAAGTTCTTCATTAAACCAACATGTTCAGAAGCTATTTTTGAGAGAAAATATGCGTTCTAAGGAAGATCCATTGTTCACCAATTTTTTGCTAAGAGTGGGCGATAGAAATGAACCTCAAGTCATTGATGATAGAATTGAAATTCCAAATAGCATGATTTTTGCCATTTGTCGAGCCCCACAAGTCATTGAATGATCTATTTGAAATAGTCTTCCCATGCTTGGATCTCTTCTTCACCAGCCCTTCATTAGTAATAAATAGGTCAATTCTAGCACCAAAAAAAGATTATGTTAATGGAATAAATAATTAATAAATTTCCCGGGCAATGAAAGCAATTTGTTAGTCTTAACAAGGCATATGATCCATCACACCAAGGTCAATATGAGGATTTCTAGAATTCCATCACCACAGGTGGTCTACCAACACATATATTGTAACGACCAGATAAACATCATTATTTTAAATTTGGAATTAGAAAGAATTATTTTATTTTAGAAGGATTTATTTTATTATGAATAAATGTGCATTGTATTACATACAGTAAATTAGTCTTCCACAAGGAAGAATTCATTTAATGAACTAACTTAGGTGTAAAATGGCAATAATGAAGAAAATGACCTTAATAATAAACTAATTCATTTCTTCCTCTTATTTTCTGTAAACAAGACCAATATTTCACCCCCTTCTTCCCACTGAAAACCAGCCACAACACACACTTACACACACTCTTCTAAATTTTCTCCCAAACACCCAAATTTCCTACTCTTTTTACCCCACATTACACTACACCCAAAGGAAAGAGAAAGAAGGTAGAAGCCTTACTTTAATTACATAAGCAGAGGGTTTTCTTGTTTCTTGGAGTAGGATAATCCCACTAAAGGCAAGCTTCCATACTCATGAGCCAAAGCTTTGTTAAAATCAAGCTTTAATGCTCTTGGGTGAGAGCTTTTGCCAAACATGCTCTTATGTTTCATTTAGGAGCTATTTTGATTTTAGCATGAATTTACTTGTTGATATGTTATGTGCTTCATGTGCAAGTTGTCTTTTGAATGGTAAAGTATGTGTTGGTTCTAAGAGGTTATGCTAGTTAGAGTCACTACTTATTTTATGGTTACCATGAACTCATGAAAGTAGTTTCACTACTTGAGTCCTATTTATGTGTTAGCTTGTGATCTTGCAAGGATTATGTGAATTTTATGAAGTATTACATGCTTTATGAAAGTGTTATGTCCCTAGAAGTTCATTAAATATACTATATATTTTATGTTAAAATAGTACATTTGGAACTATGTTCATTTTAGTTGGAATTATTTTTGTAAAACTATATTTCTTCAAAGTTGTCAAAATATATACATATATAGTGTCCGTGTGTATATATCAATATATGCATGGGTTTGTTACATGTTTAATCTACCTACTTACCTACTTACTGATAAGTATACTCTAATTACTCATATTTATATATGATATACGTATATGTATGTATCTATCCATCTAATTATATTTTAGTTGTATTTTAGCCTAAATATATGTATATGGATATATTACACGTATACATCTCTATATCCATATATGTGTGTTTAATTATATTTAAGTCAAAATCTATATATGTATATACATACTACACGTAGATACATCTATATGTATATATATCCATATATATATATATATTATGTTTTACTTATATTTAGTCTAAATCTACATATTTGTTATATATATATATACATATATAGATATAAATATCTTTTGATATATCTTTACGTTTGATTTTAGATAGTCTACACCTAATATTTTTATACATATAAATGTATATATCTTCATGTCTTTATATATGTAAAAAAAAGTTTATGAAATATTATCTTTTATTATTTTATTCGATATTGATGTTATTCTTTTCTAAGATGTTAGAATAATATGTTCAAATACGGAAGCAAGACTTCCAAGATCATGCTATGTTTATAAATTGTGCTTTTGTGAAATGGGCCAAATATATATCGGAATGGTTGGGTGAGTTCCGCCGGGACATGCCATTGGGGTAGCCGGCTGTAAGAGTTATTGTAATGACCCGGTATTTCTAAGTATTTTAAAAGTTAATTATAGTGATTAAATTATCTAGTGTTTTATGTAATTATTCTTTTGTATGTGAAATATGTGATTAAATTGTTTCGTGTTTTATTATTTTATAGGTGAAATATGCAATAACTACTATGTTTTCATACTAACCATTTGATTCTACATATGTGCATATAAATCAATTTACATGCACTTTTTAAAATTATAATGATAGGAATTATTAGTAATAAAGTCATATATATAGTATTTTTATGTTTCGAAATATATAAATAAGTAGTAGTTAAAACAATTTTCAATAATTATTATAATTTCTTACATATTAATATCTATACTTATAATTTTTAAGATATAAGGAAAATATATATACTTTTTTTTAAATTACGTACACACACAAATATTAAGATTAATATATTGATATATATATATAAATTCATACATATATATGCAGACTTACATAAATAGATCTATATATCTATATACATATAAGTTCGTGTATACATATATACACTCACATAAATAACTTAAACACGAAATATGATTAAAAATATTTAATTAGATATTTAACAAACACTTATATCAAAATAGTCGTATATATATGCTGATATTCTACTCATATATCCATATAGTCAAATATATATATATATATAGTCATATAGATATATACATATCTACAAACTAAGAAAATCTACATATCTACATATATATATGACCGTGTGTATATATATATAATCTACACATAATTGTTGATAAAAATATGTTATCTTTTATCTTATCTTTTAAAGATATTTGAGCCTAACATTAAATGACACTTCATACTTGTATAAATCATGTTACAAAGAGTAACATTTGTAATCATCAAGTTTACCTAGAGTATGATTCATGGGATTAGGGTAACAACTAAGGGGAATTAGAGTAACACTTGTATAAGTGTAGACTACCACCTATCCATTGAGTTGGAAGATAACCATTAATACTAATTAATGTTATAAAATATAATAATGCCATTCCTTAGTATAAGAACTATAAATAGAAGACTTTGTCCTTTATTCACAAACACAACACACACACTTCATACACACACACGGTACATACATGTATATATATATATAGTGCACATGACACACATACAACACAAACACAAACACAAACACACTCCCTACTAGCTATACACACACAGTTCACGTCACACACACACACAATTCTCTTCACACACACACACGGTGCACATATACACACACACCCACATATCTATATTTATATAGTATTCTCTCTCTCTCACACACACACACACACAAATATAAATATATATATATATATATAGATATATAAATATCAAGAAGGCTAGTTTAAGGTAGGAATTTCCTTAATTACATAAGTTAATTTCTAATGCTAGTTTATCATTTTATTATCATGATATCATGCTTCATTATGCTACTACAAGTTATTAGAAATTATGTTCCTAGTTATATTTATATCTTATGTTCATGTATGTTTATTATTCCAAAATATGCTATTTGTATATGTTCTTTATGTGAAAATTTGTGGAACTCTTTATTTGTGCATGCCGGGCCCAAATGTGTTTTCGGTGTGGATGGGGCTGAGTTCGGCTAGGCGGCAATGGGCTTGCCGGTCTTAAACAGTTCTCGGCATCCATCCCATCTTACGTGGACGGAGTGTTCCATGTGTTGGTATTGGTTGTAGGGAATTGGCATAATCTCGAGATATGGCCACCGATGTGAACGGATGGAAATGATGTGGATGGATGGAATATGGGGATTAATGATGTGAACAGTTGGAATATTGTACTGTGGGAGACATAAGGGAGTCAATAATAAGTGACTCAAACGGTAATGTTATGTGAAATATTATGTGAGATATTATGACTATGTGCACATATTATACACACGAGCACCTTATGTTATTAAGTGAAAATTCCTACTCAACGTTTATGTTGACCATTTCTCCCTGTGATAATTTTAGCCGAGAAGGAGGTGGGAATTACTAAGGACGATAGCGAGGAACGGTTCGGCGCCTTTAACTAGTCGGAATTAAGCTTAAAATTTTGTATTTTGGAGAGGTCGTGATGTTATAAATTTTGTATTACTATGTATTATGCGCACTACTCTGATATATTTTCAATAAAATAAGTATAGTTTCATGTTTTAGTTGGCTACGTTTTGATAAATTAGTTAAAGGTCTGGGTCGTTACAGTTATCATTCCCTCCATCTCCTAATCCCCCCTTATGTAGACGGAATGCTCTATGTAAGAGAGCGGGTCGTAGAAAATTTGTCATGACACCTGGGGTACGACCACTGGAGGATAAGGCAGGCGGGAGAAATGGGCAGATTATATATGTCTACTTGGGTAGTCATAAACGTCAATATTAGGTGACGAGAAAGGTTTGAAATGAGAAAACTATGTGCCTATGTGCAAAGTGAAAATATGTGTTTCTATGCAAATTACACACGAACACCTTATGTGGTTAAGTAATGTGTCTACTCAGCTATATGTTGATGGTGTGCCTATAACGTGTTTTAGACGAACCCGAGGCTAGCTTTTACGCGGCCGAGGAGGAGGAACAATTTGAAGCTTTTTATTAGAAAAAGAGCTGCTGGTTTCCGCTGTGTACTTGTTGTTTTTGCATGTTCGGTCTTATATATGTTGTAACTAAATAATTATCCGGAGTTTTGCACATGATGTATCATTACTCTACTAAACTTTTGATATTCGGATTTTCTTTTAAGTTTATTTTCTATTACATGCTTTATTTGTAAATTATAATAAGCATGGGTTACCGGGGTTGTTATAAGTGGTATCAGAGCATGATTTTGGGAGACCCGAGCTTTTATATATGTCCAAACTCATGTTTACAGTGTTGTGTAGGATGGCTCACTCGGGGAAATCATTTAATATGAAACCACGTCATAATCGTGGAGCTCAAAGCTTTTGTTGATGAATTACTTGAGGAACTCACAGAGCTTAGAGAGGAAAATATGAAGTTGCATGAAGACTTGTATTTTATGAAGCTTAGCCTTGACGGCGCTCAGAAGCATGTTGAGGAAATCCAATGTAAACAGAGTCTGCTAGAGTTAGTTTGCATAAAGAGTAGAGACTTGATAAATCTAGTCGCGGAAAATTTCGAACCACCCCTTCTTGTTGAACCAGCTCCCATGGAGTGTGGCATAGGAAATAGTTTTGTCCCGATTCTCCTTGACTAGGTTGTTGAGAACTAGATAGTATTTTGGACGATAATAGTAATGTGTGGGTGTGACTTATGATAAGTAGTAAATGATGTTATGTTTTTATACTTTGCTTTAGCTAGTTACGTATTACATCTTGTAAATATATGACTAAAGAGACGCATAGATGGTAAACAGTCTTTTGGGTGTATATTTGTGTTGCCATCACCTAAATAAAGAGTATGTATTTTATGGTAGTTGTGTTGTTATTAAGTTAACTTCTTTACTTTTAGATTTAGATGGCACCAAAACTGACTCACGACAATACTGAATATCAAGAAGATCGGTTCTCGGCAGTGTTTGAGCGAATCACGATGATTTTAGAGAACCAAAACAACAACAACCATAACAACAATAACCATGAGGAAACTGTGAATGCGCCCTGCCAAAGTTCTTAGAGTTGGGACCACCCGACTTTAAGGGCGAACCAGACGATGTAAAGGCAACGAACTGGCTTGATGCTATAGAGAAGATTTTTGAGGTTATAGACTGAAGCGAGGAACGAAAAGTAGTGTTAGTGACTTTTCGGTTAGAAGCAGGCGCACGGCACTGATGGAAATGAGTTAGTGGTAAGTGGGATATAACGAGAACCCCGCATACATGGGAAAATTTCGTTAAAGAGTTTAACCTGCAGTATGTTCCCCGAAATAGTGCAAGAGAAACGAAAGAGAGAGTTTCAGAACCTTGAGCAACGTGGGCTAAGTGTTTCACAGTACGAAGTGATGTTTACCAAATCAGCCAGATTCACCTCTTATTTCATCAAGGATGAAGAAAGAAAAATTTGGAAGTTTGTAGGAGGATTGCGGATGGAGATACAAGATAGATTGGCTCCGGTACAGATGCTAACTTATTCAATGGAAGTGGAAACCGCGTCAAAAGTTAAGAGCACTGGTGGAACAGCTAAAGACAAAGAGGAACCAATTTTTCCGAACATCAAATGCAGGAGGACAATGAAGGAAAGTGATGGGTGGACAAAATAAGATGGCAAGGTTCGACACTCGGGGCTATAAGGGTAAGTTTAAGGGATCTCCGACCTGAGAAAACATTAGTTGTAGCCACTGTGGAAAACCCAATCACACGACGGATCAGTGTTGGCACAAGGCAAAGAAGTGCCCTAGATGCTAGAACAGCGGGCACTATATCTCAAATTGCCCTCAGCTCAGCACAGTTCGAGGGTCAAACTCAACAAGGACCGTTAAGAAGAATGGGAATCAAAGAGGAAAACCCAGGATGCAAGGAAAAGTGTTTGCGATGAGTCAATCCGAAATAGAAAAACCTACAGTAGTGGAAGGTACACTTTTCGTCTGCCAACATTATGCTAAAGTGTTAATAGATCCTGGATCTACCCATTCATATATATATTCGAATTTCTCTTCTCATTTAACAATTCAGCTCGAAGTCTTATCATATGAATTAGAAGTATCTAAGCCCTTTGGAAGAACTTGGAAGACAGATCTAGTTCATAAGGATTGTGAAATAGAAATCAGTGGTCGGAAAATAACTGCTGACTTAGTAGTATTGCCTATACCAGAATATGATGTTATTTTAGGCATGGACTGGTTAGCTTCACACTATGCCTAAGTAAACTGTCATCATAAGATAGTAAGACTATGCTTTCCAAACCACCCTATTATTGAAATAGTAGGGAATAAACCTATAAAAACAATACCTATTATCTCCTCCCTGCAAGCTCACAAATTATTGCAAAAGGGTAATTACGCATTTCTAGCCCACATCATTAATAAATCTGAAGATCAAAGAAAGCTTGAAGAGGTACCAGTGGTAAACGAATATCCCGACGTGTTCCCCGATGATTTAAAAGTTTTACCCCCACATAGGGAGATTGACTTTGTGATTGAACTAACACCTAGAACCGCTCCGATCTCCAAAACCTCTTATCGAATGGCCCCTGTAGAATTGAAAGAACTTAAGACTCAGCTTTAGGAACTATTAGACAAAGATTTATTCGGCCAAGTTCATCGCCCTGGGCAGCTCTTGTACTGTTAGTCAAAAAGAAAGATGGGTCTTGGAGATTATGTATCGATTACCGCTCTCTTAACCAAGTTACCATCAAGAATAAATACCCTCTCCCGAACATCGATGAATTGTTTGATGAACTACAAAGAGATGTGGTCTATTCAAAATTAGATCTAAAATCTGGATATCATCAAGTAAGGATCCGAGAGGAGGATATCCCTAAAATCGCTCTCAACACTCGATATGGTCACTACAAATTTGTGGTAATGCCTTTTGGAGTAACAAATGCCCTGCAACATTTATGGATCTGATGAATCGAATATTCCGACCGTACTTAGACCAATTTGTAGTCATATTTATAGATGATATATTAGTGTATTCAAAGTCGGAAGAAGAACACAAGTAACATTTGAGAGTAGTACTCTGGACATTGAAGGAAGAAAAGTTGTAGGCTAAATTCAGCAAGTGTGAGTTCTGGCTTACACAGTTAGCATTTCTCGGACATATAGTATCGAAGGACGGATTTGCAGTTGATCCAAGCAAAGTCAAGACAGTGGTAGAATGGAATCAACCCACGACTGTTACGGAAGTCAGAAGCTTCTTGGGTTTGGCAAGATATTATCGATGCTTTATCAAGGATTTTTTGAAGATAGCCCCTCCCTTGACCAGATTAACCCAATCCAAGGTACGATTTGTTTGGGATAAGCATTATGAAAACGGCTTTAAAGAGTTAAAGAATCGAATTGGTCACTGCTCCTGTATTAACTTTCCCACAAGGAAATGACGGCTTCCTAGTTTATACTGATGCCTCCAAGGAAGGTCTAGGAGGTGTACTCACGCAGAACCAGAAGGTAGTGGCCTATGCCTCACGGAGGCTGAAACCGTATGAAGAGAATTATCCAACCCATGATTTAGAACTGACAGCTTGTTCTCCAAAAATGGAGACACTACCTTTATGGAACTTCCTTCGAAATATTTACCGACCATAAGAGCCTCAAGTATCTATTCTCTCAAAAAGAGTTGAATATAAGACAACGAAGGTGGTTAGAAAGGTTAGCCGACTTCAATTGCAATATTCAATACCATCTTGGAAAAGCGAATGTCGTCGCTGACGCGCTAAGTAGAAAGGCCAATCTTGCATATATAATGACTCGATAATGGAAGATGTTAGAGGACATCTCAAATTGGAAACCTAAGGAAAGAGAATTTGGAATTTTATTTTCACACTTGCATGCACAGCCCGTCCTAATCCAAAGGATCAAAGAAGCTCAGGAAATGGACGAGGAACTTCAACGAATTAATAATAGGATTAACCGTAGAGAAGAAAAGGAGTTTATATTACCAGATGATGGAATTCTAAGACTCAAAGACCGAATATGTGTTCCAGATGATGAGCAGTTGAAATGCAAAATCTTAGAAGAGAGTCACAATACGAAATATACAATCCATCCAGGGACGAACAAGATATATCAAGATGTGAAACAACAATATTGGTGGCCAAAAATGTAGCGGCAAACAGCAGAGTTCGTATCCAAATGTTCAACATGCCAATAAGTTAAAGCAAGTCATCAAAAGCCGTTTGGGTTACTTCAACCATTACAGATCCCCAAATGGAAATGGGAACACATTACAATGGATTTTGTTATGGGACTACTGCGAACGCAAAAGGGACATGATGCAGTATGGGTAGTAGTGGATAGACTCATGAAAAGCACCCATTTTATTGCATTTTCGAAGACCTGTTCATTGGACAAAATGGCAGAGATCTATAAGACTGAGATTGTCAGATTACATGGTGTTCCAATGAGTATAGTATCCGACCGAGACCCTAGGTTTGTTTCTAAGTTTTGGAAAGGGTTACAAAAGGCTCTGGATACCAAGTTAAACTTCAGTACAGTGTTTCACCCACAAACCAATGGACAGACTGAAAGAGTTATCCAAATTCTAGAAGATATGCTTAGGGCTTGTACCTTAGATTTTGGTGGAAGTTGGGATTGACACCTATCTCTTGCAGAATTCGCTTATAATAATAGTTATCAAGCCACAATAGGAATGGCTCTGTTTGAAGCTCTTTATGGATGTAAGTGCAGATCCGCTGTTTGTTGGAGCGAAGTAGGTGAAAGTAAACTTTTAGGCCCGGAACTGACTCACGAGACAACTGAGGTTATTAAGATAATTAAGAAACGAATGGAGACAGCACAAAGTCGTCAGAAAAGTTATGCCGACAAAAGGAGAAAAGACCTGGAATTCGAGGAGGGTGACTTTGTATTCTTGAAGGTTTCGCCAAGGAAAGGAATAGTAAAGTTCAGAAGAAAAGGAAAGCTAAGCCCCCGCTATGTTGGACCTTTCGAAATACCAGCAAAAGTAGGAAAAGTTGCTTGCAAATTATCCCTGCCTCCAGCCTTAGTTGAAGTACATGATGTATTTCATGTCTCTATACTTAAGAAATATCAATCTGATCCCTCCCACGTCGTGAACCATGAATCCCTCGATATTGGCAAAGACCTAACTTATATTGAAGAACCAATTAAGATCCTAGACTTCCAAGAGCATGCGTTAAGAAATAAAACGACTCCGTTAATACGCGTTCTATGGAAGTAGCATGGGATAGAAAAAAGTACCTGGGAACGGCTAGAGGAGATGCAAGAAAAATATCCGCAGTTGTTCAATTAGGCGTAAGACACAATTTTGAGGACGAAATTTTCTACGGAGGGGAGGATGTGACATCCCGATAAACCTCGTTATTTTAAATTTGGAATTAGAAAGAATTATTTTATTTTAGGAGAATTTATTTTATTGTGAATAAATATGCATTGCATAACATACAGTTTATAAAAATAAGACTGGTTATTTTCTTATTGGTATTATTGTTTCCATATCTTGAAATTTTCATTTTATATTTCTCTATAGCTTCAAAAATAATGGGAATAATTATTTCAAATTAGAAAATATGCATTAATTATAGGAAAATATAAGAAAATCATTTTTCTAAAATCATTAAGTTTTCTAATTATTTTCTTATAAGAATTTAGCAATTTCCTTTCTCTACAAAATTAGAACAACATAAAAATATTTTAGTCTTTAATAATTAATAATTATATATCCTAGACTATTATTTCTTGGAGAAATATAACTTTCCAAATTAGAATTTATTTTCTTTAATTTTTGAATTTTGTTCAAAATGAATCATAAATTCCCCATAAATTAATAAAATTCCAAATAAAATTATAATTTTTCGAATTTTAGAAATACAATAAATATTTCCTAAAACTTATATGTGTAATTTTTGAATTTTAATGAATTAAAAACCTGATTTTTTTATTTTAGTTGAAGGAAAAATACATATTCTAGATTTTAACCTATTTTATGATATTTTTGCAAGAAAATCTTCCCTAATACACCATAAATAAATATTTTTGCATGGTTCATATTTACTTTGCTTGCTGAATCATGTAATAGCATGTACACCCAAGTCTAAATTAGTCTTCCACATGGAAGAATTCATTTAACGAACTAACTTAGGTGTAAAATGGCAATAATGAAGAAAATGACCTTAATAATAAACTAATTCATTTATTCCTCTTATTTTCTATAAACAAGACCAAAATTCCACCCCCTTCTTCCACCTAAAACCAGCCACAACACACACTTACACACACTCTTCTAAATTTTCTCCCGAACTCCCTTATTTCCTACTCTTTTTACCCTACATTACACTACACCCAAAAAAAGAAAGAAGGTTGAAACCTTACTTTAATTACATAAGCAGAGGGTTTTCTTATTTCTTGGAGTAGGATAATCCCACTAAAGGCAAACTTCCATACTCATGAGCCAAAGCTTTGTTAAAATCAAGCTTTAATGCTGTTGGGTTAGAGCTTTAGCCAAACATGCTCCCATGTTTCATTTAGGAGTTATTTTGATTTTAGCATGAATTCACTTGTTGATATGTTATGCGCTTCATGTGCAAGTTTTCTTTTGAACGATAAAGTATGTGTTGGTTCTAAGAGGTTATGCTAGTTAGAGTCACTACTTATTTTATGGTTACCATAAACTCATGAAAGTAGTTTCACCACTTGAATCCTATTTATGTGTTAGCTTGTGATCTTGCAAGGATTATGTGAATTTTATGAAGTATTACATGCTTTATGAAAGTGTTATGTCCCTAGAAGTTCATAAAATATACTATATATTTTATGTTAAAATAGTACATTTGGAACTATGTTCATTTTAGTTGGAATTATTTTTGTAAAACTATATTTCTTCAAAGTTGTCTAAATATATACATATATAGTGTCCGTGTGTATATATAAATATATGTATGGGTTTGTTACATGTTTAATCTACCTACTTACCTACTTACTGATAAGTATACTCAAATTACTCATATTTATATATGATATACGTATATATATGTATCTATCCATCTAATTATATTTTAGTTATATTTTAGCCTAAATATATGTATATGGATATATTACACGTATACATCTCTATACCCATATATGTGTGCTTAATTATATTTAAGTCAAAATCTATATATGTATATACATACTACACGTAGATACATCTATATATTTTTATATTATGTTTTACTTATATTTAGTCTAAATGTACATATGTGTTATATATATACATATATAGATATAAATATCTTTTGATATATCATTATGTTTGATTTAAGATAGTCTACACCTAATATTTTTATACATATAAATGTATATATCTTCATATATTTATATATGTAAAAATAAGTTTATGAAATATTATATTTTATTATTTTATTCGATACTGATGTTATTCTTTTCTAAGATGTTAGAATAATATGTTCAAATACGGAAGTAAGACTTCCAAGATCATGCTATGTGTATAAATTGTGCTTTTGTGAAATGGGACCAATATATATCGGAATGGTTGGGTGAGTTCCGCCGGGACATGCCAATGGGGTAGCCGGCTGTAAGAGTTATCACTCCCTCCATCTCCTAATCCTCCCTTATGTAGACGGAATGCTCTATGTAAGAGAGCGGATCGTAGAAAATTTGGCATGACACCCGGGGTTGAAGATAAGGTAGGCGGGAGTAATGGGCGGACTATATATATCAGGTTGGATAGTCATAGGGGTCACTGTTAGGTGACGAGAAAGGTTTGAAATGAGAAAACTGTGTCTATGTACAAAGTGAAAATATGTGTTTATGTGCAAATCACACACGAACACGCCTTATGTGGTTAAGTAGTGTGTCTACTCAACTATATGTTGATGGTGTGCCTATAGCATGTTTTAGAAAAACCCGAGGCTAGCTTTTACGAGGCCAAGGAGGAGGAACAAGTTGAAGCTTTTTATTAGAAAGAGAGTTGCTGGTTTGCACTGCGTATTTGTTATTTTTGTAAGTTCGGTCTTATGTATGTTATAACTAAATAATTATCTGGAGTTTTGCAAATGATGTATCATTACTCCACTAAGCTTTTGATATTTTGATTTTCTTTTAAGTTTATTTTTCTATTACATGCTTTATTTGTAAATTATAACAAGCATGGGTTACCGGGGTCGTTATATATATTGACCTTAAAAGTGGGCTGCCCAATTATGCTATTAAGGAATATCAATCCTATCGAAGGACTTTGCAATGGTACACGATTGATTTTTTGACATTTAGGACAAAAGTTATTCGTGTTGAAATTGCAACAGGTCATTTTAAGGGAAAATAAACATTTATTCCTAGAATACCTTTGGAATCTCCAGACAAGCGTAAATGTCCATTTCCTTTTGTTAGGAAACAATTTCCAATCAAACCATGTTTTGCAATGACTATTAATAAAGCTCCAGGGCAAACCTTAAATTTTGTTGGTATTTACTTAAGAGAGCCTATCTTTAGTCATGGTCAATTATATGTTGCTCTATCTCAAGCACAAAATGGAGCTTCTGTAAGAGTTCTTATACATCCTCCAACTATTGAAGACAAAAATGTTAAATTGACTAGAAATATTGTTTACAAAGAAATTTTTCAACTTGCACATCAACAGTAAGAATTCTTCCTGTTATGATCATCATATACAAACAATGCCTTTCCTAAAAAAATGAGGTCAGTATTACATACATGTATATATGTCCATCATATTCTCCACAACCTTCTTACTGTTTCCTTTTCAAAGCTAAGATGAAACCAAGGTCTACTTATAGATGCTTATGTTTCCCAAATACACTTTTCAGCTTAGTTTCAATTCTCCACTGGATGAACACCAATTTATAGCTTCTTTCATTCAGCCCTGCTTATTTATCATTTTGTTTTGAGATTTTCCTTTTCATTTCGTGCTCACAAATTATATTCTTTATTTATATTCATTAACTTAGATTCCTGTGATATGTTCTTTTTCCATTAGCTATAGTTGTTTATCTTAGCTAAATGATTTTTAATAAAAAGTTTTGTCTTATTCTATCTAACCTCAACACTTATTTCTATAGCTTTTGTTGATGAGTAATGTTTTAACATTATCATAATTATCAAATGCAACTATTTCCAATTTGTATGTTCTTTAGGCTCATTTTAATATTTAAAACAATGATATTCACCCTGAGAACATGCACACTATAATTCCTTCATGCTCGCACATGCTCTTATTAATACTTGCCTTAACTAAAGAAAAAGGTGTTATCTTTTTTGCAACCTAAGCTGAAAAATGCATCGGGCTTGACTCCTTACTGTTGAGATTACACCAGCCATGAGGAATTGGACAGCTAAAGTACTCATCGTGCGAAAGCTCAGCCCTCAACAATCACAATCAAGCCCAAAAAAATATTAGAGGTTTATATTCATTGATAAAGATGCATGTATCTCTTATCCATTATATTTTCATTATTTATAGATGCGTTTTATCATTAAGCTATAATTCTCTACTCAATCTAAAATTTTGTGTAGGAATCTAAGCTGCAAGTTGTTATATATAGTCTAGACATAAGTTTAATGCAAGATGTGCTCCAACTCCAAGAGACATACTTTATATCTAATGCTAGAGTTACATTTGAGGACCCAAAGTATAGAATGGTTCCACACATATATCAATGGACCATAAACAGAACCACTGTTGTCCGACATGTCACTGATGATTCTCTCCCCAGAGAACTTGGAGCTCCACTATTCACTAAGTTTGATGATATCCCAACTCTTATGAATAGCAAAACTCTAATATTTGCATAAATATTGTCACGACCCGGAAAAATACCCTTCATATTTTATTAAAATTAAATAATAATTTTCGTATAAAATTTGTGCAAAATACAAAAGTTACAATTTTCAAAAGATATACAAAAGTAACTTTATTGCATAAATGGCTTCTAAATGCTTCCGTTGCGCCACTCTGATATGCTATCTCATTTCTGTCTAAAAATATTCACGTAAAGAAGAATCAACGCGACAGTTGAGTAGAAATTTCACTTAATCACATAAGGTGTGTGTGTGTGTGTAAAATGTGCACATAGTCATATAATTTTCACATAATACTGTACCCTTGGATCACACTATCGTGATCATAATTTTCTTATAACTCCCACACAATATTCACAATAATTACACCAATTCCAACCAATCTTGGTGTCCAACCAATCACACCGGTGGTCATATCTCGAGACTATGCCAATTTTCTACGACCCACAACCAATACATGGAACACTCCGTCCATGCAAGATGGGAATAGGACATGGATGGCGAGAACTGTTTTAAGACCGGCAAGCCCATTGCCGCCCGGCCGAACTCTAGCCCCATCCACACCAGAAACACATTTGGGTCCGGCATGCACAAATAAAGATTTTCACATAAACATATTCTCACATAATTTCACATAAGGAACATACTTCCATACTTATAACTTTAAATATAAAAGCATACAAATAGCATATTTTGGAATAATAAACATATATGAACATAAGATATGAATATAACTGGAAACATAATTTTTAATAACTTTTAGTAGCATAATGAAGCATAATATCATGATAGTAAAATAATTAACTAGCACTAGAAAGTAACTTATGTACTTAAGGAAATTCCTACCTTCAAATGTTTCTAGGGAAAAAGAGGGTATATAAAGGGCTATATGGAAGAAGAATAGGTATATATGTATGTAAAAAGAAGTGTTTATATATATACATATGTGGGTGGAAGATATTTTATAAATATGAAGTGTTTTGGGTGTTGATAGTAGAGTGAGTGTGGGGGTGTGATTTTAGGCGGGATTTTTGTGTTGTGTGTGTGTTGTGTGATGGAAATGGAGATCACCCCCCTCCTATTTATAGTTGTTGGCCAAGAAACAAGATTATTTTATTAAGCTTTATTTTATTAATTAATGTGATCTTCCAACTAGGTTTATCATTAATAATATTAACACCTAATTTTGGTTGTGAGTTACACAAGTGTTACTCTAAATAATATGAGTTGTACCATAAATTATATTATGTGTTGGCCTAATATGATGATTCAAGCCCTAAACTAATTAGAATGCTCCAAGTATAAGATTTGCTAGATTCACCAAATAAATGTAGGAAGATATTTTAATAAAATATTAACACAAAATCAAATAAAATCTGATTTTTATTGTCCTAATCTTATAAAATCTGAAATCATATCTTTAGTTCATTAAAAATTCGAATTTTTATTTATTTATTTTTGTAAAAATCGAAAATTAGGGTTTTAGGGCATAAAATTACGGTTTTTGGGCATAAAATCCGAAAATTCATAATTAATTTAGAAAATTTCCAAAATTATGAAATTTAATCTTTATAAATCTGAAATTATATGTATATTTCCCAGAAATTAAAATTTTAACATATAAGTTTTCGAAAATTGCAATTTAATACATAGAATTTCTAAAATTGTGTTAGAATGTCAAATTCCTCTTAAATTTGGAAAATCATGTAATTATTCAAAATTGCATCTTCTCCATGCATAAAAGTCTAGAGTACTTTTTCGTATTGTTTTTTAAAACTCATAAGTATTTAATAGATGAATTTTCCAAGACTGGTAATCGAATATCGAAAATTAACACTTTACCGTTCAAATTGTAAGTAATCTCAAAAGCAAACTAAAATTTGAAAACAAGTAATAATAAAATTTCCAAGAAGAAAAAGATTTTAAATCAATTATTTAAATATTAAGGATTACCGGGTCGTCACAAATATTCCTTACGTAATGTATGTTATCTAATAAATTGCATATCAAGCTTATATATTTGTTTGTCCACATATATTTTGTCCATTGTCATTGACAAACTTGAGCCAAGGGATGTTCCTACAAAATTTGGCATGTCAACTATCGAACGATTTGTCGTAGTCAGTGATGACTAAGCCTAGTTCCCTTTTTTCCTATTACAACTTACTTTCAAATGCTTTGATTCTTAACAATTAACAGTTTTTTAACTGAAAATCACTTTATAGGACAAAGCCAATGATGCTCACTCTATGGGATGAAATCGTATTCAATGGAGAACCAACCATTCTAGATGCATGAGACAAAATGCCCATAATCGCAGCAACCAGGCTGAGTGTTTCTGATTATTATGGTCTCTTGTTCACTTCATATAAAAATATTTATGTCTATATTCATTCATATATAAACATATACTAAAATAATTTACATGTTAAGAACATCACTCTCTGCAAAATCCTTTGCAAACATTGTTGTCAACCCATCATATCCTGAAACTCAAGTTTTATGAACTTGGTACATTACTAATTTTTTTGATATAATTTATTTTCATGTATTATTTTTCCATAATATGTATATATTTACTCTCATTTAATTTGATGACCACCATAGGCATGCAAAAGACCATGCACTTCTCACTGAACTTGTTAAAGAGAAAAAATATCTGAAGCATACGATCCCACACTTACTAATTCCACATGGCAACTACTCATCTATTGCAAATGTTATAACCAACAATGATGTGAATTAATTTCTTTTTTCTTTAAATATTCCTTGTATTTGAGCTTATTCTAATTGCATTATTAATAAAACAAACAAACTTCTCAAAACGCCTTCTATCTTCAGTTAATATATGATTGCTCTTAATATAGGAACTATCACGGAAAATCTATCAAAGATTTAAGTATATCCATTTTCCATATATTTAATTTGAAAACTTTTTTCCACATGCTTAGGATGACAAATTCTGGACTAAAGTAAAAGCAAAGATTATGCATGTGGACAAAAGTTTTGATACATGGCTTGTGATAATTGCTTGAAAGAGACAAAAGCCCAATACCAGTGGAATATTACTTGCAATTTCTATCGTGCAGAAACAGTTGCAAAGCCTAGGTTTTATGTTTATATTCTTTTGCCTTTTATATAATTTATATTGCTTGAATTTCTGAAACAATTTCTAACCAAAAAAATATTTCACAATCTTTAGGACAAGGTTTACAATCACACTCTTTGATTACTTAACACAATTAGATGTTGTTGTCTTTAGTGATCTTGTTGAGAATCTCTTGGCTTTAACAACACTAGAACTAATGAAACTTGATGACGAGGTTACAATATTATCACTTTACCATATATATAACATTCATTTTGTACATGCTCATGCCTTGCTTATAATGAAATTTTCTGTCTTCTTCCAATATAGGATAAGAAAGTCAACTGCAATTCCATTAATGAACATTTAAATGGAAAAGAGTTCATTGTCCGAATTCGGAAGAAGATGGCACCCACCCATGCATTATGGAATTGAATACCACTACACTGCTTCTTCATTTGTTAAGGTTGACCAACTATCACTAAAAACAAATGTCCAAGAGACCTCAAATAAACACACTCACCATTTGATTTCAAGTTTCATCAATTTTATTACCTTCAAGACACTACAACATTTACTTTTGTATCTGCCTTCGCTTTTCTTTATAAATTGCAGGTTCTTATACTTGTGCTAATAATGATGGTGCTGGGGCATCTGCTTCTGCTCATGTTGAATCTTCTAGTTCTCAACTCAATGTCATACCTCCCTTCCTATCTGATGTCCCTCCAAACTAATCCAGGCTTAAAAAATCGTGTAAATATGTACTTATGTAGACATCTAATAAAGTTTGTGCAGTCTCTAACTGTTGTATTTGGTGGCCTTTTTTGACCAATTCCATCTTGCATTATCTATAGTACTTTTTTCCTTGTACAACTCATTCACTCTTATTCATGGTTCATGTTTGAGTGAATGTCCAACTAATATATGTACAAAGATATGAAACACAATGTGAAATATAAAAGGCATCACTTTTTCCGTTTCACATTCTTTGATATATAGCTTAAATTAATATTGCAATATGGATTTCAGATTGCTTTTCCCAAATTATTTGTCTTTATGTTTTGCGATCAATAAGGTACACAAAAAGGTTGCTCTCTTCCATACATGATTAGAATGATATCACTAAACAATGCCTTAATTCAATTTCAATTATTTTATATTCACATTCTTACATAAATGATAAAAAGTAAATAATTATGATGCACAGGTACCTCAAGCTCGATGTCCATTGAAATCTATTATTAATGTCACCATGCATTAATTACTGCGCATTGCGCGGTATCCACTTTCCTAGTGTATGTATAAGGATGGACTCAGGAGGTGTTGGTAGCTGTATTTTATAATCCTTTATTATACACATGTACACGTATTAAAACTTAAATATACAAGCAAGGAACACGCGTTTTACACGTGGCCATTAACATCTGTTTTATTTTTCAGAAAAATATTAATTACGATACAGTATTAATATTGAGAATGTTTTAATTTTTTAAATGAATATTATGAATGAATAAAAACTAATAAAATTGGCCATTGTATCATATTATTATTAGATATATTACATTAATAGTTCCTACGGTTATTTTGATTTTTATAAATTTTTATTTATAGTAGTTTTTTATGAGTAAGTTACTAAGATTCATCTATCAAGACTTAGAATATTGTAATTGATAGTTTATATAAGATCAAATATATGTCTTAATTTCTTTTAGGAAAAAAAAATTATCAATTTTTGATCTTAGCTATTACTCGTCTTTAATATTTGCAAATAAAAACATGTGCATATAAACTACTATTAACATATAAAATTATTTAACATCTATATTTACTTAAATATAAATATTTTAAATCTTTATTTGTTAAAGTATTTCTAGTAGTTCTTTCATTCACTATTAATTTTAAGTATGTTTAAAATATCTTTTAAATATATGTCAAAAAAATATACTAATAAATACGATAATATATTTTTTAAAATTCTTTCTTTCATGTGTACATATGTTAACATGATATTAAGTAACTATAAACTTTTATATCATTTGTCTAAAATCCATTCACATACGCTTTCTTGTCTTAAAATTTGATTGAATTAATTTTTAATTATGCTACATGTTGGTGTTATATTCATTAAGTAATGCATATAGAATAGCTTAACCATTATTCTTATTTCTTACTCCTTATTATGTTTGTGCAACTTCAATTTTACAGTAATTAAATTAAATATTTTTGAGTGTATCACATTCTATATTTAGAAGGTTTATGGTTCTACTTTTTCATGCCACTATTTTCCATCGTAGCACTACTACCACTACCACTACCACCACCACTGATTTAATATAGTATAGTTGATATTTATACTAATCACATTATTTCACAATATCCACCACTATTATATCATGCATATGTTCCTATCCAATTATTTCTTTATTTTCATTTACCTATGCACCATTACCTTCAGTCCTGTTTTCAGTGCTATTGTCATCTCCTCCACTATTGTCATTAAATCTACCTCTCATATTATAATCACTATTTGTAACAACAATCTCCACATTCATTGCCTCCTCCTATGCATTGCCTCATATAGCAATTCCGACATCAAATCACTTCTATGGTAGAATGCTTTCTTTTTAAAAAAAAATGGAAAAGAAGACATATTATCAAATATAAATTATTCTGTTTAATTTTTTATAATTACGTGTTAGTTCAAATTTGTACTTTTTGTAACATTCGTATGAGTTTGTTGAATTTCTATTTAACTATGAAAATATTTGAAAAAGTATTTCATGCACTAAATGGAAAAAGTTGTAAATATTAGTTCTACTTATTTTTTCCAAAGTTAATGTAGAAAGTATGAGATTTTTGCAATATATTTTGTTATATATATATTTTTTACAACTTCTAACTCTCTCTTTATTTAAGGTTCCATCATAACCTTAACCTTCTTTTGATTTTACTGTTTTCACTTCTCTTTTTTTTTTTTGTGGCATATATATTTCTTCTGTATGAGACTTGCCCCACCTTATTTTTTCCCCCTAATTGATTCCTCATTCACTAAAATATGATATAATTTTGTTAAACCCGGTGGATCCGGTTAAATTTTTTAAAATAATTAAAAAAAATTAACTTTTTTTTTATTATCATAACTTTTTAATCATGAAAAAAATAATATTATTACCAAAATATTAATTATTTGTAAATTTCTATGAATATATTCTAAATTTTGAAAAATTAAATATCTTTATCGCATATATATTTGCACATATTTTGAAAGTATAACTTAACTACTAATGTTAGATAATTATTTTTATATTTAGGAATAGCATTTTTTTTAAGTGATTATGTATATATAATATACACTTTTGTATATAAAGTATAAATATATATCATATAAATTTATATAAAATAATAAGTACAATATATATATATACCTAGCGAGGGGGGTTCGGGTTTTGAAATGAAGATGGGGGACATATCCCGAATCCGACTGGGGGTCTAAAAATCCCCCTCTTTAGGGGCAGGTCCAAGTTCAGATCCATTCCGGACCCATTGCCATCCCTTTTAATATGGTTTGGTTTTCATCCAACCATGAAATTTGATTTTTTAAAGACACTTCCCATCTAAATGTTATTGTAACTGTAGGACGAGCAGAATAAAGAACAAATTAAAAACATTAGTACCCTAAAACGAAAACTGGATAACAAAAGTGAAAAGATTGAATATGAGGACTATAAGAACATGAGTTTAGAGATTATAATATTGTCTTTCTAATCACGTCCTTGTAGTATTTTCAAGGAGCTTCTTATGAACAACTTTTTGTTTGACAACATCTTGTTAGCCTCTCTTATGAAGGTAATGGTATTTGCATGCAGGGTCAAAGTATGTTGCTGGCTATGATTCTCAAAGCTTTAGGACCACATCCTGGGCTTGGGCGATGCTGCACCTGGTGCTGTGCACCAGGTGCCTTAAAGTTTGCGGGTCCTCATTTGTTGACTTTTTTTATTTTTTTTAAATGTTAACTAGAGATGGTAATTTTAACTCAACTAAAGTTAAAACCTTTGATTAGGGACCACATCCACATCAGATCTAGATCTAGTCAAGCCAAGCCAAAAAAACACTTTTTACTCTTCTCTTTCTTTTTTTACTGTTCTTGTTCTTCCATTTTTACAGTTTTTGCCGGACATATTTTTTCCGTCGCCGGCGACCGTTCAGCGGTGGAAACTATTTCATCAACTAAACTTTTGTGGTACCCATCTTCTGGTAATATTATCCTTTTCTTTTTTGTAAAATTTTAGTAGCTATTTTTCTTTTCCTTGTGGTGTGATGCCCTTTTATCTTGTTTTTTTCTTTAAAAAAAATCTTATGGCATAGTATAACATTTACTTTATTATTTATTTATTTGAAAAATAAATTATTTCATGAAGTTAAAACTCAATAAAAGAGTAAAGTTGATATTTATATACAAGCATTATATTGAAAAGTGCATACGAGCTCTTTCAAAGTGAAAAAAAAATAATGTAAGTATTATAATAGAAAATATATATATATATATATGGACATTATAAATAGAGGGGGCATTTTATTTTGAGATGTATATTAGAATGTGGTTGTATTTGTTTTATGTATAATGACATGAATATTGTCATACTTTGATGGCTATTTACAGGGGTTAATATTCAACTTGAAAATATGAATGACAATATTGATGTCGAAAATGCTGATTGTGAACAACATACAGCTGAGTTGCCACCATTGTCTGAAATAATTGATGAATTTGAACGTAAATTAGCAGTTGGTCAAAGGATAATAAGTCCCGAGGATGCTTATTTGGTGTATTGTGAATATGGACGGTGTAAGGGATTTAGTATAAGGAAAGGAAAGCAAGAATATTTTCGTGATAACAGTGGAAACCTTTATATGAAAGAATTTGTTTGTTCTTGTAGTGGAACAAAAGATGAAAAACGTACTGCTAATAATGAGCAACCAAGTTACCAAAAATTGGATCAAAGAACCGGTTGTACGGCAAGGCTCAGAATTGGTCGCAAAAAAAATGAAGAATGGAGAGTGACTATTTTTGATATTAACCATAATCATGAAATGGCTATTGTTGATGAAAGATACATGTTAAGATCAGCACGTAGTGTTTCATATGCTAAAGGAAATACTTTGAAGGCATTGGTGGATTTTGGAATTTCAATATCTAATGCTTATTCTTACTTGCAACAAGAGTCTCATGGTAGGGAAAACGTTGGATTTCTTCAGAAGGATGCATACGATTATTTAGGTCGTATAGCCAAAAAACATAGACAAGTTGAGGACGGTGATGCTATAGAATTAATTCGATATTTCAAAAAGCGATCTAGTGAAGATGCTTTGTTTTATTGGGATTTTCAAGTTGATGGAGATAATAGAATGTGCAACTTTTTCTATAGAGATGGTCGTTGTAGGATTGACTATGAGACATTTGGTGATGTGCTTTCATTTGATACTACTTATCGGACAAATAAGTATAATTTGATTTGTGCGCCATTTGTAGGTATAAATCACCATATGCATAATGTCATGTTTGGAATGGCTTTTATGTCTGATGAAACAGAAGCTTCTTTTCGGTGGTTGTTTAATACATTTCTTGAGTCCATGGGAATGAAACAACCTGAGACTATTTTCACAGATCAATGCCAAGCAATGATGAATGCTATTGAAGTTATTTTTCCAAATTCTCATCATCGACTGTGTCAATGGCATATTAATCAAAATGCTCCTTCTCACTTTGGAAGTTTGAACAATAACACCGAATTTAAAAGCTTGTTCAATAAGTGTATGCAATTTTGTGAATCTGAAGAAGAGTTTGAGGATGTATGGAGCAGAATGACTGTTGGTTACAATCTTTATGATCATTCATGGTTAAAAAACATGTACAAATTGCGACATAAGTGGTCTACGGCATTTAGCAAACATAGGTTCAGTGCAGGTTTGAAGGCTACTTCCCGGAGTGAGGGCACGAACTCTATTTTGAAAGATGGAGATAAAAGGACGCATACTTTGTTTGAATGTTTTCAAAGATTTGATAAAGTTCAAAGTAAATGGCGCCAGGATGAGAAAGAGGATGATTTTAGGTGTCGCCACGGGATGCCTACACTTGCTGTAAAGAGTAATTGTTTATTGAAACATGCTGCAAAAGTTTATACACACACGATATACAAAATGTTTCAAACACAATTGCTAAACTCCTTAGGCATTGATCTTGATGGTAAGTGTACCCAAAGTGGCACCTTATTTGAATTTAAAGTGCGATCTCAAGACTCAGATCGAGTTCGCAAAGTTGAGTTTGATATTAAATCACATGAAATAAAATGCAGTTGTCAATACTTTGAGCCTATTTGTATACTATGCCGTTATGCATTATTAGTTTTGAAACAAATGAATGTGTATAGTATACCAATGCAATACATAAAAGCACGGTGGACAAAAGGTACAAGTGATAGAGTGTGCCGTCAAGAAGAAAACATTTGCAGCAGTGATCAGGAATCAGAGACTGTTTATGTTAATCACATAATGAGGTATTGTCATGATCTTTCTATGCGAAGTAAAGGACATTTGGAAGCTAGAAATCTTGTGAGGAATAAACTGAAGGATGTTGCTTCTAATTTGGAGGAATTACTTGAGAACTTGACAGTGAATGATTTGGGTGTGGATGGCAATGCTACAGATTTAGATACGTCAAATTTGAATATTGAAGAGCAAATCCGTAACCCGCTTTATGTCAAGCCAAGAGGAATTAGTAATACTCGTTTGCCCAACCATTGGGATCCAAAGATCAAGAAAGGAAAAACAAATGTTGGATCTTCAAGTAAGTTTTCAATTTTTTTTAATTATTATTATTATTATTATTATTATTATTGCTTGTAATTCCTACACTTAGCTCAATACATTTTCCTAGAGAAAGCCACAAAAAATTCAAAAAGAAAATTGCAAAGTTCACAAGGAGCAATTGATGCTACAAGTCAATTTGGTTTCTATCAACCTCATGGGTTACATCTTATGCCATCTCCAAATACGTTTAGTTCAATGCATATGGTAAGTTATGATTTACAATATTAATCTTTCTTTTACTTAAGTGTAAATTGACATTGTTAACTTTATCCCTTAATGTTTAGGAACATGGCATGACTCAATATTTTGGTCACATTCCTCTTACTACTCCTCCTTATTGGGATCACAATTGTTCACAGGTTTGTTATATATATATATATGGTTGTTAGTTTAATTAACCAATATATATATATATATATTTACTTTGTTAATGCTTATATTTTTTATAGGGATCGTTTCAAAGTGAGGCAAGACCACCTAATTGAGGCTATTGACCAAGGATGCAAATAAATTGGATATGTAATAGTTATAATTTTCATATAATTGAGTAGGACATGTAATAACTATAATTTTAGTTTTTATATTGTTGTTTTATCCTCATGGAAACATATTAATTTGATAAAATTGCATTTATTTTCAATTATTGTACCATATTTACAGCATATTTATGTGAGATTTAAGAGTTTCAATTATTTTATATGATTTAAAAACATATTAAGTTTGAAAATACACTAAGCTGCACGAAAAAAAAAAAAAGAATTGAAGATGCAAATATTGTTCAAAACAAGCTGGGCCCACCATCCTCTAATTTTAATTTAAAAAAAAAGAAGAAAAAAACAAATCTGTTGTGGGCCTGTACCAGATTACAAAGTCTTTTTTTAATAAAAAAAAAAAAGAAAAACAACATAGTAATACGTGTAGCTTTTCTGAGGCACCTGGTGCACAGCACCTGTCTTTCTAATCACGTCCTTGTAGTATTTTCAAGGAGCTTCTTATGAACAACTTTTTGTTTGACAGCATCTTGTTAGCCTCTCTTATGAAGGTAATGGTATTTGCATGCAGGGTCAAAGTATGTTGCTGGCTATGATTCTCAAAGCTTTAGGACCACATCCTGAGAGATACTATGAAAGTGATCACGAATATCTACCGGATAGGGTGCCCCTACTAAAGAATTATGTTCCTGCGCAGTCATATGTTGTTAGTGACCCGGCCTATGGGGTGGAAAATGATGCTTGCACTTCTTATTTGCACCAAAAGTCGTTCTCACACTTGTGTCCAATAAAGCAGCAGCCATTACCTTTTTCTTCTTTTCTGATAGACATAAAGCAGCAGGCCAACGTTGTCGCCTTTTTGTTCTTTTCAACAAACCCTATCAAAAAGAAATAGAATATTTAATACACAGTTGAATATATCTATTTAATTAGTAAAAATTCTTGTCCAGATCCGATTTGATCGCACTCAACTAATCATATAACAAGTATTAATACACTTACTATGTGATTTGTCACTCTTTCTAAATTATACACCAATCATATCACAAGTATAAAATACTGACCACATAATTAGTTTTGGTGTAGCCAAATTCAGTGCATGTAAGAATTTCCCATTAAATAGAAGACAGCTAAATGATATCACAGAAAATCACAAGCCAATTCCGTGTTGGCTTCGGTGACAAATTATACTATCATAATAGCTGCTCAGGTAAAGAGAAATCAGTAAGTTGGTAAATCCTGTATTTTTCTCTGAAGTGCATATTTATATATGTTTCAGGCAAATTTACCTTTATGACAAACCAATATTTGTGTCCTAACAGTCAATTTTTACTTTTATTTTGATCGATATAAAGCAGCAGTCGGTTGTTGTTTAGTGCCAATAATTGCATCTAAATTTCTCTGTGACAAGAAAGCACTATGTCCCAGAACAATTGTCAAACTGTTTAGGCTTCCAATTTTCCATAGCTGCCAGTCTTCGTGAGTCAACATACATGTATAAAAATACCTGAAATTTTTGCCTGAGTGTTCTTATGATCTTATAGTTAATTTCCAGTTCTAAACTACAAGTACTCAAGGATAATAATATGGAGGAAACAAGCTTTCTATATGTTGTTCCAACAATATTATTCTTTTTATTTCACTGCCTGATTGCAGCTTGCATGGCGATTCCCACTATCAAAACAGACGAATCTGCTCTTTTTGCCCTGAAATCCTGTATATCCGTTAGGATTTATGTTCTGTTACATAATTGTGTTACATCTTTTTTTATATTCATCAATACATGCAATATGTATCAGTAAGCGGTTAAGACAAACATATAGAAAAATTGATGATATGAAGAAAAAAAATAATGATTCTCTTTTATTATCTCAACCGTTTGTCAATACACGTGGCGTGTATTAATGAATGTAACAGAAAATAAATGTAATAGAAAATGTAACACGATTATATAATAAAAGATCCTAACCGCTCTATATTTTACAACCCTAAAAACGTGATAACAAGAAACTGGTCCAATTCTAATCCTATACCTTTAAAATTTTCAAAAAAAAAATTACATATAAAATAAGGAGACATTTTTCTAAATTACATAAAAATAAACAAAATTTACTGTATAAATAGCTTAAGGTCCTCTTGAGCTATTAAAATTAATTCAAAAAATTTTCTGGAACAATTTATATTCACAACATATATTTCTTTAAAATATCTGAATTCATTGAGCAGCTAGCTTATTTTCTTACTTTATTTTTTTTTATATAAATTTACCTAGAATTTTAATTTGGTATATTTTAGCGTATAATCAACTATAAGTAGTAACTTACACACACACACACACACACACATATATTCTAAAAAAATATGGCTAAACAAGGTATTAATATGCTTTTATTCTTTACTCAATATTTCATTGGAATCTTATTACTTTAAATAAAAAAGAAAACTGACACACCAACTAAATAAAAAGACGGTTCGGATCTTCTGTTACATAATCATGTTACATCTTCTGTTACACTCACCAATACACGCCACGTGTATTGGTGAGCGGTCGAGATAAGGAAAAAGAATCTTTATATTTTTTTTCATATCTTCAGTTTTTCTCTTTCCTTATCTCGACCGCTCACCAATACACGTGGCGTGTATTGGTGAGTGTAACAGAAGATCCGAACCGATAAAAAGAAGAACACTGTAGATCTGTTTGAAAATTCAAACTAATAAAATAGAAACAATTATAAAAAAGTGAAAAAAAAAAAAAGAAACACTAACGCAACAGAAATTCGATGAAGGTGGCGCTCGCCGTACGAGAAAGAACTTTCAAATGTATTCGCTTGTTCTTGTTTATATAAATAAGTTTTATGGTAATCTTTTTGAGCTATAAAAGATATTGGAATATTTTGAATCGTCTCGACAACTAAAGGGTTTAACTTTTACTTTTGCACCTAAATCAAAGACCACCAGTAGTACCTAATCAGGAAATATAAAAAAAAGACCATTGTAGTCGTTGAGATAGTATTTTTATTTTCATCTTCCAAAAGTTACAATAACATTGATATTTTAAAAAATAATTGTTAAAATATAAATTGAGTCTAAAGAGTCGAGTCCAACAATTTCTTGTCAGGTTAACAAACCTGCATCATTGTCATCCTCATATGTTAGTTTGATTTTGTCCACCACTCAACAAATTTGATTTCTAAATGAGATGAGCTCAAACTCCAGTATCACTATGAGAGAGAGAGAGAGAGAGAGAGAGAGAGAGAGAGGCTAGAGGTGGTGCCCATGTGAACATGAAAATTACCAAGGACATCAAATGGGGAAAAAAATGTGCAAGTGGAGGGGAAGGGCAAAAATTGTATTTCACAAAAAAAATTTATGACAGCATCAATGAGTTGATGGGACTCTAATGAAATTGGGTGTATATGTATTTATAAATTTTTATATTTTTTAATGGGAATGACATCTAGCTGTCGGGTTTTGATATCTAAACGGATACAAATTGTAATATATAGCAGATTTAAATAAAATCCAACTGTAATTAACTCGACAATGATAACATGAATCAAGTTAAAAATTACATAATACATTTGTTCTATAATAATATGCTTCAATGTCCAAAGTACGTAACTTTTATTAGTTAAAATAAAAACTTGAAAACAGAAGTAGTAAGTTTGAGAAAAGTTGTAAACGAGGAGTACTATGCAACGAAAAACGTGCAAAATTCATGAACTTCTCCAAAATAAGCCAAGGGGGAGAAGAAAAAAAGGTAAAAATAAGAAGGGATCAACTAAAGTGTCTAGTTGTCTGTGGCCTTTAGCCTAAAAGACATGTACCTGACTTTTAAAGGTGTGGGGATTACCGTAGGATTCGAATCCTGTCAGTGTGCATGTGTGGATGGGGGGTGTGTGTATTATCAAAAATAAATAAATACATAAATTTCCTAGCATTAAGAATATTCTTGTTCTCCGTGCCACTGAGTCATCTGATATATCCATGCAAGTCTTGCCACCAAAGAGTAGCTGAAGAATTTCTATATGTAGCCTCATTAGCTAGGAAAATTCTTCCTTTGTGAAATAAACGTAAAATATCATTGAATTTGAACCATTGGGTGCATGAGTGAGACATAAACGCCCTGATTCATAACAGAATTTTCCCATTAGCAAGGTAAACCTACTGTCTAATTGCCTTATCTGCATCAACTATATGATCTTGACCAATATGTAGTTGGAGCCTAGCTAGTAGTATCATTAGAGCTTTTTTTGACATGCTTATGATGTCCTTTTGTCCTAAAATCATGGAAAATTCATTCTCGTAAAAGGATCACTTTGGATTTTTTACTACATAACCGTCCTACATTTACATTGACTTAATGAAAGCACAAGGTCCCAGAATCAAAATTGTTTTAAGACTTATATTATGCTGCTGCAACATTAATCTCATTATTTCACTACCTCGTTGGATGTTGCATGGCAACTTGTGTGACCCTTAGGCAAACATGCCCTCGGTCTAATGACTTTGGACAAAACTTGTGTTCAAACACTCGATGGTTCACAAGATTCTACAATTTACACCAACTATCGTGTGGCAACATCTACTATCATAACTGATCGATCTTCTGAAGAGCGTTTGAAAAGTATGTATGCATATGTATATTTGTCCATAAATGAGACACTTCATGAGCAAAACGTTCCGATGGCAACTTTTTTCAACAACTTTTATCAACACTAGACCGATCAATACTTAAAACACACCTGAATTTATCTAATTAAGGAAACACGACTATACGAATGCACAATATCACAAAAAATGGTAAGAAGCCAATCCCTTGTTGGGATTAGTTAAAAATTATCTTGTTACAGTAGCTTCTCAAGTAGACAGAACCAAACAGGTTGGTAAATCCCATATTTTTCACTAAAGAACAGGAAGATTTATATATCTATATGGATTAAATACTTAGTGGCAATTTATGGAAAAGCCTTTTAAGATAAAAATGCGAGTAAACTTTAGTGATAATAGTTTTACTTGTACAAATGTTACAAAGCAAAACAACTGAAACCAAACAGAATACAAGAAATTTCATATCCCGGCTAATGCCATCAATCTGGATCCTCTGCTACACAACGGTGCTACATCTCCTCCTCCACTCATCAATACACACCACGTGTATTAGTGATATGGGAAAATTTTTAAATATTCTCTTTCTTTATCTAAATGCTCACCAATACACGTGGTGTGTATTGATAAGTGAATGATGAGATGTAGCACCATTTTGTAGCAGAGAATCCGAACTGGTGATTAATGCCAGACATTAGTAGTGGGTCAAATTAAATAGCATAACCAAGCGATCATGAAGCCTAAAAGATAAAGTAAATATTATTCATTCACATTCGCAAATACATTTAGCTTTAAAATAAAAACCAGAAAAGTAAAAATGAGTTTGGGAATATGTATATACATATATATGTGTGTGTGTGTGTGTGTGTGTGTGTGTGTTTCATGAATATTGCGGGCTTTTCTGATGATTTATCTTGCTAAACCGCTTAAAGATGACATAATTTTTGTTTGTTTCAGTAGGAACCAAATCTTGTCATCCCTAAAGTTAAATTTCATGTCCCGTTCATGTGTCCCTACACTACTAAAGCAGCAAATCAGTTGTTGTTTAGTGTGATTTGCACCAAAATTAATCAACATCAAAGATATAGCCTTTCTTTTAGTCAACAAAGATATTGATACAAAACCCACCCTCTGTCCTCTCTTTTCATACATGGGGGCAAAGACTCGACTCGTTTCATCGACAAGTTATTACTGTATCTTAGATTAAATACTATGAGGATTTTCAAGAGAAACAAATTTAGTTTGATCAAACAACTTTCATTTATGCCTCCACATCCATCTCATAATCAGGAAAAAAAAAAAAAAAAAAACAAACAAACAACCAAACACAGAACCAGAAAAGTTTGGGGGAGGGGGAGAGATTAAATTTTTATAAAGGGATAATTACATCTACTACCCCTCGAAAGATTGGAAACTACAATTGGTCCCCCAAAAATTTTCAATATTACAACCACATTCCCTAAGGAATTTGAAAATTACCAAAACCCCCCTCGCTAGCCGGTTCCCGGTCATTTTTGGATGACGTCAGCCAAAATATGAATGAAAATCCAAATTTACCCTTTGTAATAAAATTATATATATAGGGTGTTTTTTGTAATATTGATTTTAATGAGGGGGGTAATTGTAATTTTTGGTTCAAATTTTCTGAGCTTAGAAAGACTAGTCATTAGCATTTGAAAATAGTCGTTGCTCTTTCTTCATTTTGATTGTTGCTCACTTCTCTCTATATATATATATATGTGTGTGTGTGTGTTGCTAGATTGCATTTTTTCATCACATATTTACTACATATGTGAAATGGCTTCTTCTAATGGTTCCTCTAGTGTTTTGGGTTTAAAGTATAGGAAAGAAAATTGCAAGCAATCAAATTGTGGTAGAAAAACAACTATCAAGATTTCGGAGACGCCGAGAAATGCCAACAATTGTTTTATTGGTGCCCAATACACGGACTCTCACATTGGTGCCTTCCTTACTCGATCGAAGAAGAGAATGAAGACATGCAATGTCGAAATAGGCAATTTGAGCAATAAACAACAAGTTCAATGCCCACAAACATTGCACCAAGAAGCTCAATTCCAACAAACCTTGCACGTGGTGAAATTGAGCATGGCGGCATTGTTTATAAACTTATAACTTTGAATCTTAATTATCTTACTTTTTTTTTTTTTGTTATGAAATCTTATTTTACTTGCCGTGTATTTGCTATCACAAATTTCACATACTTTAGGAAAGTGAGATATCAAATTAAACCCCCTGCTGACGAGGGGGGTTTTGGTAATTTTCAAATTCCTTAGGGATTGTGGTTGTAATATTGAAAATTTTTGGGGGACCAATTGTAGTTTTCAATCTTTTGAGGGGTAGTAGATGTAATTATTCCTTAACATTTTTTTTACGTTTTCTTAATTTAATATTAATAATTAATAAAGCAGGGGTAAAACTGGAACTTTTTAAAAAATGACCGGGAGCCGGCTGACGAGGGGGGTTTTGGTAATTTTCAAATTCCTTAGGGAATGTGGTTGTAATATTGAAAATTTTTGGGGGACCAATTGTAGTTTCCAATCTTCCGAAGGGTAGTAATGTAATTATCCCTTTTATAAAATATAAATGTACGTAATTCTTTTGTTTAATGGTACAAATTTTAACAATTTCAAAAAAAAAATTACGTATAAAATTTAGCTCGTTATGAAATTATGGCATTTTCATTCAAATCAAAAGTTTTATGTTTCATAAACGGGCCCGTCATTGTGTTACATGGTGGCCGTGGTTGCGGACAATTTGTCGTGGGCGTCAATGTCCTGAGTTTTAAATTCATATCCATAAAACAACATAAGCAACGAAAATTGAAAATTCAAAATTGAAAATTTTATAAAGTGAAAAAAGGGAAAACAAAATTGTAAAGTGATTTATATCCGTATAAGGAGACATTTTTCTAAATTACCTAAAAATATACAAAATTTACTGTATAAGTAGCTCAAGTTACTCTTGAGCTATTAAAATTAATTCAAAAACTTTTCTGGAACAATTTATAATCACAACATATATTTCTTTAAAATATCTGAAATCATTGAGCAACTAGCTTATTTTCTTACTTTATCTTTTTATATAAATTTACCCAGAATTTTAATTTGGTATATTTTAGCGTATGATCAACTATAAGTAGTAACTTACACACACACACACACGCAGTATATTATAAAAAAATATGGCTAACAAGGTATTGATATTCTTTTATTCTTTACTCAATATTGTATTAGAATCTTATTACTGAAAATAAAAAAGAAAACTTACACACTGACTGAATAAAAAGAAGAACATTGTAGATCTGTTTGAAAATTCAAAATAATAAAATAGAAACAATTATATGAAGGTTAAAAAAAAAAAAGAAACAATAATGCAACAGAAATTCAATAAAGGTGGTGTCCGCTGTAAAGGAAAGAACGTTCAAATGTATTCGCCTGTTATTGTTTATATAAATAAGCTTTATGGTGTAAAATATGTAAAAGATACTGGAATATTTTAAATCACTTTGGATACATTTACATTGACTTAATGAAAGCACAAGGTCCCAAAATCAAATTTGTTTTAAGATTTATATTATGCTTTAATCTCATTATTTCAGTACTGCCTCGTTAGATGTCGCATGGTAACTTGTGTGACCCTTAGGCAAACATGGCCCTCGGCCTAATGACTTTGGACAAAATTTGTGCTCAAACACTCGATGGTTCATGAGATTCTACAATTTACACCAACTATCGCGTGGCAACATCCACTATCATAACAGACCGATCTTCTGAAGAGCATTTCAAAAGCATGTATACGTATGTATATTTGTCCATAAACGAGACACTTCATGAGCAAAACCTTCCGATGGCAACTTTTTTCAACAACTTTTATCAACACGAGACAGATTAATACTTAAAACACACCTGAATTTATCCAATTAAGGAAACACGACTATACGAAGGTACAAAATCACAAAAAAATCGTAAGAAGCCAATCCCCTGTTGGGATCAGTTACAAATTATCTTGTTACAATAGCTTCTCAAGTAGACAGAACTAAATACGTTGGTAAATCCCATATTTTTCACTAAAGAACAGGAAGATTTATATATCTTTTGGAAAAATTATCTTTAGCATAATAAAGCTAGAAAGCAGCATTAGGAAAGAGGAAGCATCCGATAAAGCACTTATGTCCCCACCATTAAGCAGCAGTCAATTTTTATTTTTGTGTTGACTGATAAAAGGCAGCATTCGGTTGTTGTTTAGTGTCAATAATTGCACCTTAATTTATCTGTGACAAAAAGCAGAACAGCAATCAAACTGTAAAAGGCTTCCAATTTTCCATATTTGCTAGTCTTCCTGAGTCAACATTGACGTATACAAATAGTACCGGAGATTTTGTCCAAGTGTTCTTATGATCTTATAGTTAATTCCAGTTCCAGACGCACAAGTACTCGAAAATAATAATATGGCGGAAACCAGCTTTCTATATGCTGTTCCAACAATATTATTCTTTTTATTTCACTGTCTGATTGCATCTTGCATGGCAATTCCCTCTATCAAAACCGACGAATCTGCTCTTGTTGCCCTGAAATCCTCTATATCTTACGACCCTAAAAACGTGATATCAAGAAACTGGTCCAACTCTGCTCCTGTGTGCAGCTGGATTGGCATAACTTGCGGCTCGAGGCACCAAAGAGTGACAAAATTAAATGTATCTTATATGAATCTTGAAGGACGCATTCCACCTGAGTTGGGAAATCTCTCATTTCTTGTGTCCCTCAGCATGAGGAACAACAGCTTTGACGGCACTTTACCACAGGAATTGGCTAATTTGCGCAGGCTGAGATCAATTAATTTGGGCAACAACAATCTTAGCGGCCCCGTTCCATCATTTCTCAGCTCATTGCCTAATCTTCAATCCTTGTTCTTATGGGGCAACCAATTTTCAGGTCCCATTCCAATTTCAATAGGCAATGTTTCCAAATTACAGAACTTGGTCTTGGCTCGTAATTTCCTTGAAGGAACGGTTCCTCCGGAAATTGGCAATCTTAGCTACCTGACTCTTCTGAATTTGGAAGACAATAGACTCATGGGCCCTGTTCCTTTGCCCATCTTCAACCTCTCAGGTTTGCATGAAATTGCTCTAACGGGTAACAACTTAAGTGGTAAACTTCCAAAAAGTATTTGTGACAACCTCCCTCTACTACAAGGGCTATATCTTTCTTACAATAGATTTGATGGCACAATACCCTCAAGTTTATGGAAATGTCAGCAGCTTCAAGAATTGTCACTCTCATTAAATGAATTCGTTGGCAGCATACCACGAGAAATTGGAAACTTAAGTAGCCTCAGAGCGTTGCATCTCGGTTATAACAACTTGCAAGGTATGTGCAAACAGACAACATAAATTACTTTTAGTTAATTGATACTGATAGTTAAATTCATTTCTTTTGCTTAATTTTGCAAGGTCAAATCCCAAAGGAGATCGGTAATATCCAGAAACTAAAGATACTTACACTGACTTCCTGCGGCTTAAGTGGCTCTATTCCAGAAAGTATCTTCAACATCTCAGCTTTGATGGCACTCGACTTAGGAGGTGACAATCTATCAGGTAATCTCCCTCCTAATTTCGGCCAGGGGATGCCTAATCTTCAACGGCTATTTTTGGGTCGCAATAGTTTGAGTGGGTTTATTCCAAATTCTATTTCGAATGCCTCAAAACTCACAAAATTGGACCTTGCACATAACAACTTCGTGGGTCAAATTCCTAGTTCACTAGGTAACTTGGAATTTCTTCAAATTTTAAATTTAGCAAACAACACATTCGTAAGCCCCTCATCAACTTCAGAACTTTCAATTTTCACTTCTTTGGCGAATTGTCGACATCTAAATAAACTGGAGCTTGGACAAAACCCTTTGGGTGGAAACCTTCCCGCTTCAATTGGCAATTTATCCATCTCTCTCGAAATATTTTCTGCCTATAGATGTGGAATCAAGGGAAAGGTTCCTCAAGAAATAGGCAATCTAAGTAGTCTTACACTCTTGAATCTAGCCGAAAATGAATTGATTGGAACCATTCCGACTACGGTCATAAAATTACAGAAGCTTCAGAGACTATACTTGGACAACAACAAGATTACAGGCTTTATTTCAAATGAAATCTGCAGCTTGCAAGAATTGGGGGCGTTAAATTTGGATCAGAACCTAATAATTGGTGCCTTGCCACAGTGTCTTCGAAATATGACATCTTTGAGATATCTCTATTTAGCTTCCAACATGTTAAACTCTACTTTACCGACGAGTATTTTGAAGCTTAGTGATATGTTGGAATTGAATGCATCCTCAAACATGTTGACTGGCAACTTACCTCTCGAAATTGGGAATTTCAAGGCTATGACTTTGATTGATCTATCAATGAATAATTTGTCAGGCAATATTCCTACCACTATTGGTGATCTACAAAGCATTATCTATCTTTCTTTGACACATAATAGGTTGGAGGGACCTATTCCAGATTCAATTGGTAGAGTTCTAAGTTTAGAACATTTAGATATGTCCTATAACAATTTAACTGGAGAGATTCCAAAGTCATTGGAGGCCCTCTCATATCTCACATACTTCAATGTGTCTTTTAATGACCTAAGTGGTGAAATCCCATATGGTGGCCCTTTTCTAAACTTCACAAAAATGTCTTTCATTTCCAATAAGGCACTGTGTGGAGCTTCTAGGTTTCAAGTACTACCATGTCAGTTCACTTCTTCTAACAAGCAAACGAGAAAAAGAGCCTTACACATAGCATTGTATATTACATTGGGATTTGGAGCTATAACTATTGCACTAGTTGGATTAATGTTCTTGCGGTACCGAAAGAGGACGAAAGATGAACAAGATCAAACTCCCATTTTACCTCCTGGACTTTCACATGAAAGAATTTCATTTGATGAACTTCAAGAAGCTACCGACGGATTTAGCGAAAGTAACATACTTGGTACAGGGGCTTTTGGCTCTGTTTACAAAGGGACATTGAGAGATGGAACCCAAGTGGCGGTGAAAGTATTCAACATCCAATCAGAGGGTGCTTTCAAGAGCTTCAACACGGAATGTGAAATACTCCGTGGTTTGCGCCACAGAAATTTAACCAAAGTGATTAGCTCCTGCTCCAATTTGGATTTTAGAGCCTTAGTGCTCGAGTATATGCCATGTGGGAGTCTAGAGAAGTGGTTGTATTCTCACAACTATTTCCTAGACATTTTGGAAAGGTTGAATATTGCAATAGACGTGGCATGCGCACTTGATTACCTGCATAATGGCTATCTAATGCCAGTGATACATTGTGACCTCAAACCAAGCAACGTCCTGCTTGACAATGAACTCATTGGACATGTTAGTGACTTCAGTATCTCGAAGGTATTGGGGGTTGGAGAGGATATAGCACGAACCAAGACATTGGCCACCATTGGTTACATTGCGCCAGGTGATAAGTTTTCAATTCAAACTCCTCACTTTTAAATATACTTATACTTTTCCTGGTTACTTTTCTCTAATATTGAATAATCATTTGGTATATTATGGCTTGTTTTGATATGCAGAATACGGGCTTAAAGGTCTGGTATCTACAAAGAGTGATATATATAGTTATGGTATACTTTTGATGGAAACAATTACTAGGACCAAGCCTAATGATGACATGTTTGTTGGTGAATTGGGCCTCAAACAATGGATTAAAGATTCACTCCAAAGTGATATCACCAGGGTCATAGATTCTAATTTACTCGAACAAAAAGAAGGAAATTTTGATTCAAAGGTTCAATGCTTATTGTCAATCATTGAAGTGGCATTAAAGTGCACTGAAGAGGTACCTGAGTTGAGAATTAGTATCACAGATGCCATCTTGGCGATGAACAAGATCAAACTTCAATTTCTTACAAGGTGTGGGGAAAGTTTAGAGTAGAATGAAAAATACTATTTTACATACCGTGCCTGCCCATGTATAATGCAGCCCTATATATTTTATCCATCTTTCCCATTTCAATGTGGACTTTTTTTAATACTTCACTAGTGAATATTCTGTCTCTTGCATTAATCTAAAAAGTTGAAGAAGAGGTGACCAAGATAACACTAACTTAACGTATGGCCCTTCCTTACTTGAGTTCAAGATTTCTAAATACATGTCATAGGACTTTATGTAACTTATTACTTGCCATGATAATCATCATATTCATAAAGCATTTAAGAACAGGGACTTGTTTTTTACCATAATATGATTGTAAGTAGCCCTTAATTATTTACTTTTTTATTTTTATTTTTATTTTTATTTTATTTTATTTTGAAAAAAATAAATTCGAATGGAGCAGAAATAAGACATTTCATGAGAAAATAAATAAAAAAGAAGATGATTCAAACAAAAAAACAAACTTGTATTCGGAAAATTGATTGCCATGACATAACACAAATTATTGTTGAAAACTTATTGTTGAACCAAATTAGCATCTCACAAAGAACTTAAAACTTTTTATCGTGAGTAGAAGGGCAATGGTTGCGGCGGCTTATCATCCTACCAAACACATTAACACAATATGGAAATTGAAAAAGGAAATAATACAATAGCTAGATGGGCTAGAGTTAACCTATATGGATAGCATTGTCTGCAAAAATAATCATAAGAAACAGATGGTTAAATACTTAGTGGCAATTTATGGAAAAGCATTTTAAGATAAAAATGCGAGTAAACTTTAGTGATAATAGTTTTACTTGTACAAATGTTACAAAGGACAACAACTGAAACCTAACAGAATACAAGAAATTTCATATCCCGGCTAATGCCATCAGTCTGGATCCTCTGCTAGACAACAATACTACATCTCCTCCTCCACTCATCAATACACACCACGTGTATTGGTGATATGGGAAAATTTTTAATATTCTCTTTCTTTATCTTAACGCTCACCAATACACGTAGCGTGTATTGATAAGTGAATGACGAGATATAGCACCGTTTTGTAGCAGAGGATCCGAACTGATAATTTATGCCAGACATTAGTATTGGGTCAAATTAAATAGCTTAACCAAGCGATCATGAAGCCTAAAAGATAAAGTAAATATTATTCATTCACATTCGCAAATACATTTAGCTTTAAAATAAAAACCATAAAAGTAAAAATGAGTTTGAGAATATATATATACATATATAGTTTGAGAATACATATACATATATATATATATATGTATGTGTGTGTGTGTGTGTGTTTCATGAATATTGCGGGCTTTTCTGATGATCTATCTTGTTAAACCGCGTAAAGATGACAAATTTTTTGTCTGTTTCAGTATGAACCAAATTTTGTCATCCCTAAAAGTTAAATTTCATGTCCCGTTCATGTGTCCCAACACTACTAAAGCGGCAAATCATCAGTTGTTGTTTAGTGTCATTTGCACCAAAATTAATCAACATCAAAGATATAGCCTTTCTTTTAGTCAACAAAGATATTGGTACAAAACCCACCCTCTGCCCTCTCTTTTCATACATGGGGGCAAAGACTTGACTCAATTCATCGACAAGTTATTACTGTATCTTAGATTGAATAATATGAGAATTTTTAAGAGAAACAAATTTTAGTTTGATCAAACTTTCATTTGTGCCTCCACATCAATCTCATAAATAGGGGAAAAAAAAAAAGAAAAAAAAAACAAATACAGAGCCAAAAAAGTTTGGGGGAGCTGGGGGGAGAGACTAAATTCTTATAAAATATAAATGTACATAATTCTTTTGTTTAATGGGACAAATTTTAAAAATTTAAATAAAAAAAATTACATATAAAATTTAGCTCGTTATGAACTTAGTGCATTTCCATTCAAATTAAGAGTTTTATGTTTCATAAACAGGCCCATCTGTTAATGACTTTGCCCAGGGAGTCTTCCATTGTGTTACATGGTGGCAGTAGTTATGGACAATTTATCGTGGACGTCAATGTCCTGAGTTTTAAATTCATATTCGTAAAACAACATAAGCAACGAAAATTAATTATATTCAAAGTTCTATAAAGTGAAAAAAGGGAAAACAAAATTGTAAATTGACTTATATCCGTATAAGGAGACATTATTCTAAATTACCTAAAAATATACAACATTTACTGTATAAGTAGCTTAAGTTCCCCTTGTGCCATTAAAATTAATTCAAGAAATTTTCTGGAACAATTTATATTCACAACATATATTTCTTTAAAATATCTGAATTCATTGAGTAACTAGCTTATTTTCTTAATTTATTTATTTTTATATAAATATACCTAGAATTTTAATTTGGTATGTTTTAGCGTACGATCAACTATAAGTAGTAACTTACACACACACGCATATATTATAAAAAAATATGGCTAACAAGGTATTGATATTCTTTTATTCTTTACTCACTATTGTATTAGAATCTTATTACTTTAAATAAAAAAGAAAACTTACACACTGACTGAATAAAAAGAAGAACATTGTAGATCTGTTTGAAAATTCAAAATAATAAACTAGAAACAATTGTATGAAAGTGCCCACAAAAAAAAAAAAAAAAAAAACAAGAAACACACACTAATGCAACAGAACCTCAATAAAGGTGGCGCTCGTTGTACGAGAAAGAACTTTCAAATGTATTCCCATGTTCTTGTTTATATAAAGCCTTATGGTAATCTTTTTGAGCTATAAAATATGTAAAAGATATTGGAATATTTTGAATCATCTCCACATCTAAAGGGTTTTACTTTTGCTTTTGCACCTAAATCAAAGACCACTAGTAGCACCTAATCAGGAAATATAAAAAATAGACCATTGTAGTCGTTGAGATACTATTTTCTTTTTTACATTCAAAAAGTTAAAATAAATTGATATTTTAAAAAATAATTGTTAAAATATAAGTCGAGTCTAAAGGAAACAAAGTATGTACTGGTCAGCCGACCCAACCATACTTGCCACCCTGCCATGACAAATACCACCCAAGAAAATTCATCCCAAATTAACCTTCTCAAATCTAGTCTATCCCTTTCTAAATCCAAAATCTCATGCCGAGAATCCTTAACCAGCACAACTTAAGCTTTAAACCCATGCTCTAATACTACCTATGACGGTCCCAAAATGATCCTTGTTTATTGATCAATATATCAATCGTTTACATAAAACTAGTAGCTCTCTCTCTCTCTCTCTCTCTCTATATATATATATATATGTGTGTGTGTGTGTGTGTGTGTGTGTGTGTTGATAGTGTGTAAAGTAAGAGAGGGTATTTATATGTGTGTGTATCGTGTGTGTTTTTGTGTGTGTGGAGTGGGTGTGGTGATGTTCAATTGAGGCCAAGTCCTCTATTTATACTAATTAGCCAAGAAATAGCATTATTTTATAAAAATATTTTTTAGCATTAAATGAAGTATTAAATGAGGTCTTTCACATAACCATACAAATGTTACTCTTAAGTTGTTTAGGTGTTGGCCTAATTCATATGAATGTCACCCTAAGTCACTCTACTTCATGAAGATGAATCCAAGAGTAATTTTATTCAAGATGTTCCATGTAAGTGTTGGTGTGATTTGCAACACATGTTAAACTAGATTATATATGTAACGACCCGAAAAAATACCCTTTAAAAAATAAGAGTACATAATTTTCATAAAATAATATCTTTTTAAAACAACCAACATTAATATAATAAAGCACGAAATACACTTTTATTTTTATTCAAAAAAATACATAACAAGAACAAGAATATTTAGTACAACAGAGAAAAATTAAGTAATTCTATTTAATCAAAAGCTCCATAATGCCTGGTGGTGCCTTTCTCTTGGTGGACTATTTGTCTAAAAAAATTATTCATAACACACGTCAATACGACGGTTGAGTAGAAATTTCACTTAATCACATAAGGTGAGCATGTGTAATATGTGCACATAGTCACATAATATTTAGCATAATATCATGATAGCAAAATGTAAAACTAGAACTAGAAACTAACTTATGCAATTAAGGAAACTCCTACCTTTTCAAGAGAGTTTTATGGAATTAAGGAGTTGTATAGAGGGCTGATATGTATATATATATATAAATATATGTAAAAGAAGGGTTTATGTGTGTGTATGTGTGTATATGTGGGTAAAAGATTTACTATAAATATGAAGTATTTTGTGTGTTTAGGATAAGGTGAGTGCGAGTGGAGTGTTTTAGGTAGGATTTAGTGTGTGTGGATGTGTTTGTGTGTGTGATGTATGTGCTGAAAAAATGGAGGATGAGGACCTCTATTTATAGTGTTGAACATGTGAAATAGAGTTATTTATTATTAAGGTCAATTTCATTTAATGCAAATTTTACACCTTGGTTGGGTAATTAATGAAATAGTCCAACTCATAGACATAAGTGGCATCCTAAAAATGCTTAAGTGTGCCATAAATTGTATGAATCATTCCCTAAGTAAATATGAGTCATGCAAGTGCACATTTTCTAAAAATATTGCTACAAGTATTAACAAGAACCATGCAAGTGTAAAAGTTGAAGAATAATCTTAGAAAAATATCTTTATGTGAAATCATACAATATATATTGAAATCATCAATATATATGTATAAATTTTCATGCATATATATGTATGTAATGTACAAATATATTTTACAATTTTTTAAAAGGTAGCTTTATTAAAGAAGTAATGTTATTTTATAAGAAATTACAATGGTGTAGTTATTTATAAAACAAACGAGCGTGTATATATTATTATATATATTGTATATTTTCTTAAAGATACTCATATATATATATAATATTTTATTTATGTAGAATAATCTTATAATGTTGAAAATAAGTATGTATCTATTTTAAAAAATAATGATAAAATAGAGTTAAATTTCAAGAATAGTATTTATGATATCAATCTTGAAAATAAATGATATTATTATAAATATAATCGATTTTAAATAATAATAATGAGAATAATAATAGCGATATATTAATAATTATGGCGTAAAGAAATAATCATATTGCTAAGATGCATATGGAGCAAATACACATTTAATCATGAAAGTACACATAATTCACACATATAAAATAAGAGTCACAAAATAATTGCATAAAACATTAAACTATATATAATAGTTTTTAAAATATTGCATGAAACATAATATATAATAAATTCTAAAATAGTAGAAAGTACCGGGGCATTACAATATAAATGTCACCCTAATGATTCTATCTTAAGAGGATGGTCATAAGTGCAGGGATGTTATCCAACCTTAGGATAATGCTTAACAAGTGTTAATGCTAGGGTTTTATAAGTGGCAACCTATTTTTGATGAGTGTTGCCATAATATTATCCTATTTCAATAGAATGAATACAAATGGTGATCTAGGGTTGTATAAGCGTTTCTCTGTAGTTATAAGTGTCAACCTATGTTAACAAAATGAAGGCAAATGTTACTCTTCTCAAGATAATCCATAAAAGTGGTGGTTTAGTAAAGATGATGGATACAAGTTTATAGTAGCATTTAATATCGTAACATTTAATAGTGAAAATGACATTTTGGACAAGTGTATATTATACATGTGATACAAAATGATCCTATTATATTATATATATGTATAATTTCGAAATATATACGTATATATATCTATAATTTTTGAAATATGTATATATATTTATATATTTTTGACTTTATCATAAATAAAATGATTCCTATTATTATAATTTTTGAAAAAATGTATGTGTATATATATATATATATCGATTTTTGTATAAAATAAAATCAATAGTTATTACACCTATTTCATAATCTAAAATATCACGTATTCACATAATAAAATAAGAGTCACATAAATAATAATTGCATAAAACATTAAATGATATCTAATTAATTTTAAAATCCTAGGAAGTAGCGGGGCATTACAGTGATAGAAACAAATATATTCAGCTGCATGGTCAACAATCATCAAGCAACTCAAGAAAATTCATGATAGAAACAAGTATATTCAGCTACATAGTCAAGAATGCGTCATCCTTCAAACAAGATACCTACAAGAGTATCGAAAAATTCATACTTGTGGTTGAGATGAAACATGTTATTTAGATATATGAACTCAAAAATCTTTGAAATTGTGAAATGTGTGCTTCTTAGATTAGCCTGGCAGGCACAAAAGATTCCCAGCAAGCAGCTTAAGAGACCAGTGTTTGTGGGTAGATAATTAGAATACATTGGATGAGGAAGTGGCAGTTGGATGGTTACATAGAGACCAGTGTCTGGGACTGACTTGATTTTTGACTTTTTATATAAATATCATAATTTAAAACTTCGTAACTGAGTGAAAACGAACGTCTTATTGTTTCTCGTAAGCATTTTCTGTGGACTTATTACATTTTCTCAACACTTCAATAAATTTATTAAAACGTCTTATAATCTTGAACAGTTTATAACCTCTCGTAACCATCAGAATTGTAGAATAGCCCCTAAAACTCTTTTATTTCAGTCCATTTAAATTTCAATAAAAAATATCTAAAAAGTTTGTGCCTTTTACTCAATATCCATCAATCCTTAATGAACACACACACACACACACACACACACACACACACACATATATACTGTAATTCTGACATCAACAAACCTATATATTTCATGCACTTAATTGTTTTAAAATGCAGAGAACCCAAACTGCATATTTCCTTTTTGATTTTCGTGGTAAATTAACCTCCCTTTTTTTTTGGCTTTTCGCCTCTCTCTCTCTCTCTCTCTCTATACACACACACACACACACACACACACACACACACACACACACATATGGTCTTTCAATTGACTTGGTAAGTTAGGCAGAGTGAAAAAGTTAAATTCCTCATTAACCAATTCGGATCCTCGACTACAAAATGATATTACATATTCTCCTTCACTTTTCAATACATGTCATGTATTCACTCAATCAATACACCATGTTCTCCTTTACTTATCAATACACATATGTACTGCATCTTAAAGTGTATTGATGAATGATTGAAATAAAAAGAGAATGTTCAATTTTCCATATCATAAATTTTTTTCAATTTTCCATATCATAAATTTTTTTATTTTCTTATCTGAACCGATCACCAATACACGTTTCATATATTGATGACTGAAAGAAAAAATATATCATTTTGTAACAAATGATCGAGACCTACCCTTTCAATGGCACTTACTTTTTTGGGACTGCAACTGCACAAACCGAAAGGGGCTAGAAAACACTATCTACTATTTAGACAGAAATAATTATTCAAATACGATCCTGTAGAAATCAGAGAAAACAAAATATAATCAATCAATCCTCCACCTCACCAACGAATATTACTTGCTAATAGATAACAAAATACCACTGAAAAAAAAACAAGATACACCATTTCATGTCTTCTAAGGGCACATTTTTCAGGGAGATTGTTGATTCCTCTACATATACAACATTAGGTCTCAACATAAATTTACGCATCTGTTGATCGCAACTCTAAATTTAATTTTTAATCAAACAACAAAATTTACACATTGGTTGGTTGAAACTCTAAATTGAATTGTAAATCAAGCTTCAATTCATACGCAACAGCAATTTCTGGTAACTCCCGCTCATGTTTCTTCTAGTTACACATGCACAACAAAGTACTGGAACTCAATTGACACGAGACTAAGAATGTCATCACTGGAGAAGATCAACAAATATCTGGTGTTTGGATAACTCAAGACACATGAGAAACTATTCAACAAGTATCCCATACAAATTGCCCATATTCCATAATAAGCCCGCACAAGTAACATGTGAGAACATCACCCCCCCAAAGAGAAAAAAGAAAAAGAAAAGAAAAGAGAGAGAGAGAGAGAGAGAGAGAGAGAGAGAGGGAGAGGGGGGGGAAGGGTAACATGAGAATATCCATTAAACAATGGTTGCCAGTTCCGTCATCATCTTTCTTAAGATATTTTTGCCGATACATAATAGCACATGATATTACAAGTTTATCTACCACAATTCCAAGTATAATTTTTTGAAGCATTTACAGTATATGCACATGATGATGAGAATCAGATCAGCCAGTTGAAGCTTACGAATATTCCTTGGGACATTGGAACATTTGTAGAGCTGGTGTTTGAGATTGAACAAAAACTCGTCTGCACGCATCACATTGTCATCAAAGAAGAAATCTTGTCTACCTGCTTACCTGGATTGGAAACGGAACAGAACTTTGTCAAATACTTTCTGCAGATAACCAATGACACCTATATTATCTCAAATGCCAGAACGAAATCACGTTAAGCCTATCATGTAAGCGGGGGGTAACTTCATGGAATTCTGGCAAAGTCAAGCAAGATTGGAAATATCACCTTTAACAATAATTGCAAAAACCCGTAACAAATATTGGATCAGAATACAAACACCTCCCCAACATTTTCACAATCATATAACCACTCAAGTTTGATCCATTAAAACACTAATACAGAAAGTCATGAAATAAGCATTTCATCCTCAATCCACAAAGTTGAAAAAACAATCAAATCATCAATTTATTAAATGATTGTTTGGTCCCTAGGTCTGTTGACAATGCTTGTATATTTATGCAAAGAGGTTCTTTTCTATATTTCGGTAGTTGAAAGGGTCCCTATAATACACTTTAATAAATTTTATTGACAGAGAAAGCTACAACATATTTCAACAAGTACATATATAATTCCTCCCCCAATTATAGTGTGCTAATTCTTGAAATTAAGTTAGTGAACTTGCATAATGTCCCAATTTTGGTTGGACTCAGTTAAAGAGGCTTAATCCCATTAAACCCTAAGCTAACTCTCTCTATCTCCACCACCATTGTTGTGGGCATGTGGCCATGGCCTTCCCATCACCGATCCCCAGACTCTCTCTCTCCCCCTCAATCTGACAACCCTCACACTTCCTTTTCCTCCCCAACGCTGCCAACTCCCCGCCCCCCCCCCTCTCTCTCCAATTAACATCTCCCTCCCCCTTTCAACTGGAGTTTTTACCAAAGTACGACTTAATTCAATGAAACTTCAGCAACTTTAGTTTATTTTTTTCTGTTTTAAACTTTGTGTGCAACTCACCCTTGCCAAAGAGGGAGTTCCACATTTCATTTATAAACTTATATTCATACATTTTCATTTTTGAAAAGTTAAAAGATTTGAAGCACCGTTTACTTTGGTATGCTTTAAAAGCATAAATTATTCATTAAGGCAATATAATTATTTTAATAAATAATAATATCATGATGGTCTTGACAGTTTAGAACTGGAAGGTTTGGTTCATTTTCAACGGTTGTAGTTAGTGCATATGCAGATTTGGTGGTAAATATTCCTTTAGGGTTTAGTTTCAAAATGAGTTTCTCTTTCTTAATTATCCTATTGCTCTAGCTGCTACGTGTTGCATTAATTGTTCAATTAACCCAGCGTATCAACTGACCCCTAGCCGCACACTCTTGGTTAAGGTACTCCCATGCTCCTTTCCCTATTTTAAGCTTGATTGAATTGCTGATTATTCTAAATTACATCTTATATGTGATTATATATTTAGTATAACATTCTTTTTTATAGAAGTGCAAATATATTCATAATAAATAAAAGTACGTTTTAATGGGTGGACTCAAGGCGAATCTAGATCCTAAACTTAAAATCTGAGACCCGTCCTAAAACTTGTTCAAAATTTTAATAATTGTCCTAAATAGAGCAAATTAGGAACGACTCCAGGTATAACTTGCATCCATAATCATACCTAATAATTATATTTTACATGAATTTACATTAATTTTCTCTAAATCCGACATTTTCCTAGACAAATGGTAAAAGGAAAATTGACAATGTCATCAATTTGTGCCAAAGTTAACTTTAAGGCCTTTAGTATGCACGTGTATAAATGGATGAATCCACATCCATGAAAAAGTACATTCGCTCAAAAACGCTGATGCAATTCCCATGTTTTAATTTCTACTTTAAAGAAAAGAGAAAAAGCATATATCTTGGCGACGGCAAGTTCGACACAAATTTTAAAAAAGAAAAATTAAAACAAACCAGGTGCAGGTGATGATAAATCAGTAAGGCTTTTCTGGGGTGGCAAAAACATGAAGTTTCATTAAACAAAACAAGATTTTTTATAGTAAGACCCTTTCAACATCGCATTCTCCCTTCATCCTCAATCCTCTTCTCTATCTCCTTTGCCTACTCTCTCCGTCTCCCTTCACTCCCTCACCCCCCCAGCTCTCAACACCCTTTCTCTGCCACCTCCCTCTCCATCCTCTACCAATCTCTCCCTTCATTCTCTCTCCCCCTGCTATCCATCCATCCCCTCTTTCTCCACCCTTTCACCACCCCTCCCTTCCTCATCTTCCCCCTCACCATTTAAAAGAGTAGAAGAAAAGGAAAAAGAATTGAGGCGAGAGAGAGAGAGAGAGAGAGAGAGAGAGAGAGAGAGAGGAGAAGAGACAATGAGTGGGGAAAGACAAGGAGATAGAAGAATTTTCTCAGAAATTTTTTGTTTTATAGTTATAGAAGTTGAGTCTAACTATTTTCCAAGGTACCTCTCTTCTTTGCATTTCAACCTTATGAAACTAAAAGTACTCGAACAAGCCATACCTATTTGATAACTGCAAGAATGGGCAATTAATCTTCAATGTATAAGAGCAAATTTACAAGAGAATGAGGAAATAGCCAACGTGGAACAGGTAATATTTTTCATTCAATGGCCATTTTGGAGATTTCACTTTATTGCCGCTTTATCTTACTAGGACAATTAGGTTAAAAAAAATACCAAGTTATCAAAGAACTTTATTAATATCGTTATTCTCCATCAAAACTTGGGTGAATGATGTACACTCATAGGGTTGTTTTTTTGTAATTACGAATGGAGGAAGTTAGTACGTTTACTGGTTCAGGGAAGGGAAGTGATTAATCAAAATTAAATTTGGGAAGAGAAGTCATTATCAAAACTACGACAAAAAGCAGATGGCAACCATGAAAGAGACTATTACCATGTTTAGAATGAAAAATAGAATCTACATTCTGGTCAGGTAGGTGATGGCAACCATGAAAGAGACTATTACCATGTTTAGAATGAAAAATAGAATCTACATTCTGGTCAGGTAGGTGATGTACTCAATTGAAATCATAAGGTAACTCTACACATACCTTACTATTGATCTTCACATTCCAAGCATCATTTTTCACCCTATAAGCCGGGTCACTAACAACATATGTACTTGGTTGAAATCATAAGGTAACTCTACACATACCTTACTATTGGTCCTCACATTCCAAGCATCATTTTTCACCCCATAGGCAGGGTCACTAACAACATATGACTGCTGCAGGAACATAATTCTTTAGCAGGGGCACCCTATCCGGTAGATATTCATCATCACTTTCATAGTATCTCTCAGGATGTGGTCCTAAAGCTTTGAGAATCATAGCCAGTAACATACTTAGACCCTGCATGCAAATACCATTACCTTCATAAGAAAGGCTGACAAGATGTTGTCAAACAAAAAGTTGTTCATAAGAAGCTCCTTGAAAATACTACAAGGACACGATTAGAAAGACAAAATTATAATCTCTAAACTCATGTTCTTATAGTCCTCAAATTCAACCTTTTTACTTTTATTATCCAGTTTTTGTTTTAAAGTACTAATGGCTTAATTTGTTCTTTATTCTGCTCGTCCTACAGTGACAAGAATTTTTAGATGGGAAATGTCTTAAATATAGCAAATTTCATGGTTGGATGTAAACCAAACCATATTACAACACCAAAATGCACAATATGATATTAGTAGCATTTCTATTTTATAACCAAACCATAGATTTGTTTTTAAGTGCTATTCAGAATAATAAAATTAGAATTTGTTGCGGCAAGTCAAAGCAGATAAAGCATAACTGATGCATTGGATGTTTCATACAAATAGTTATGCCCATTGATCATATTGATCTTTAGATGGAAATCTTAGATAAAAACCCTTAGAATCAAAAAACCATCCTTAAAATTATTTTAAGCAAATTGTGAGCAGCAAAAACAAATAACAACAGATTACACGAACCAATTGGACAGAGATCCATAAAACTGCAGAAATGTAGCCAGTTACTCAGTGTTCCATGTAACACAAGGTTACTAAGTAAATAGAGTGAAAGAAGGAATAATTGTAATTCTGTAAAACTTTTGTTCTTCTTCTTTCCTTCCTTTCATTTTCTTTTAGAGTGAATGCAAGTGTGCCTAAGAGATGGGCAATAGCGTGCATGCAGGCAAAGGACGGGAGTAGACCTGTAAAGCCACCACTGTCAAGCCAATCCATTTGCATATGTCAAAGTTCTCCTTGATGAAATCCTTTAAATGATCAAAATTTCCAGTTGGGTCCTCTGGGAAGTCCTGATAAAGAGTCAAAATACAACTATTTTTAATTAAGATGATACTGTTGTATATTAAAGTAGCAGATAGAGCAAGTACCTCCTCCCAGTGGTGGTTCAAGAAGACATCAGCGACAACTGAAGCTTCCAGCACAAAAAGCAGAAAGACAAAAACCATGTACTGTGCTAATTAAGGTCAACAAAGAAAAGATATGTATAACTTTGCTAAGTGATTTAATGCACTATGAATCCTTATAGAACACCAATATATGTGAATCACACTAGGCATTAGAACTACAACCTCTGCCATACTAAATAAGCCATAATTACTTCATAAACACTTTTATTAGCACAAAGCTGACAACACAAAACAAAAGCATGACCTGAAAGTTAAAACAATTGGGAAGACAAAATGCTTTAACGGGGCAAAAAAGATGAAAAAAAAAAAAGGGAAAAAAGCAAATGTTCTACTTACATCATTAATTCACAATAAATGTTCATAATTATAGAACATGAAAAGCAAATGATCTTAAAGATCACAAGAGAATGGAGCTTCTTTTGGGGGTTTAGTAAAAAGGGCCAACTCCATTTATTCTGCTGTGTATTCGAACCCCTGATAGAAACAATAACCTAAAAACAATTAAAAAAATTACAATGAAAATAAAGGAGAATTTCATGACATTAAATCCTGAAACCACATACAAAAGAATTTACTTTAGGAGAAGAAAGTTAAAAGATGTTGAGAACAATAAAAAGTTACTGGCTCACCTAAGCTTGGTACGACCACGGGTATCTAATTGCTTACAATATATTGACTGCTTTACACATAATTATGTTATATGCATCTCAAACTTTGAAAGAAAAAAAAACATGGGAAACTAATTCACACAAGACGGAAAAGTCAAGTACACACCAAGATGAAATGTTGGATGCCGGTTCAATAGTTTATTTGTCATGCTAAAGAAAGGAAATCAGCCGCCAAATTTATATACAAGGAAATTATTTAAGTGAACCGAGCAGAAGCTTGTCTAAAACAAATCAAAAGCACACATTCAGGCATCAAAGAGATGATAGCACCATATCAAAAAAAGAATTCTAATCTGAGAAGACATCCAGAGTCATTGAAGTTTCTGAACCAAACCACAATGAATGTCATTTGTTGTAGTGAATGCCAATACAGTCAATTCCATATATATAGAATTTCGAGTTGTCCACACGTTACGACAGTAATCTTACAAAGACAAGGAAGATAATAAAATAAAGACATATGACCATGCATTGTTAATTATAAACTACTTCAAAATTAGCAATAAAACAGAACAACAAGCCTTTTGTAATGGCTTTTCTGCTTGAGACCATCTCAATTCTAAACCTAACATGATAACTGCAGCACTCCATGCAAAAATAAAAAAAGGCTTGTATTTGAGCTGATTCATTAACTTACTAATAAAATCCAAATCCCGGCAAAAAAGTGCAATAGACAAGAAACTAGATTAAAAGGGAAATTCAGCAATCCAAACTAGCCAGTTACTGTACATATTCACAAATGAATCTTCATCCTACCGGTCTAGTACAAGATAAAATTGTCGATTACCAGTTGAATAAACCAATATTAAGGATACAATGTAGAGGCAACAACCATTAGCAGTCTCAGCAGCAATATGGCCAGAGCATGTGATCACGCACAAAGCAACCCCAACCCCAAGAATGGTGTATATAAACCTGTATTTCCAGTTCAAATTATACAAAAAATTAATCTAATTACCAAATTTTCTTAGAAAAATCACTCAATAGATCTAAATAAGTTACTGCATATCCCCCATGTAGTCTATTTCTACAGCAGGGGGAAAAGAGAAAACAGAAAAGAAAACTACCAAGGAATAGGAGCTTGAGTAGATTCGTGATGGCGGAGCCATGCCCTGAGCATCCAAAGCGAGTAGATGATCATGGCAATGCCCGCCATTCCTAAGCCCGAATTCACCACCTTTAGCAGCGATTGGATGCAACTGCGCGCCATTCGACCCATTTTCTTCTGCAAAATTCTTTGTTCTGATATTAAAGATAGGCCCAGAAAAACTGAAAATCGATTGGTGATTCAAAAGCGATTAGCGGAGCTGGGGAGAAACGGAGAAGAAAACCCTAACTCCAGAATTGAGAGCGAGAGTTAGGGTTTGGATTGGAAAGCTGAGGCCGGTAAGAAACAGAGGTCAATGATATTTTTTGAGAAGAGTGCGATGTCCTCTGTCAATCTGTACCCACGAAGTTTACGAATCCACCTGTCCCACAAAAACATAGTACTTGATTTAATATAGTTGCACAGCAAGCAAACGGGTTGCTATCGTGTAGTGGTTACCAAGTTTATCTTACACGCTAAGAAATCGTTTACTTCGAATGTTATCGCTGGTTTGTTTAATTTAACTATCGTTGTCAAACATTTACTTTTCATGTGCCCTTAGCCCCCGTAAACCCGGAGCTCCGGGTTATCGTCAGTTTGTGGGGTGCTTATGAAACCCACCAATTTGGTCGGTTTGTGTAAACCACCAGCAAACTATCCGCTGAATTTACTATAATACCCCCAATTTCATTTGGCAAATTACCATCTTGTCGTTCAGTGCCCCAAAACACAGATAATCCCCAAAACTTGATTTGTCTCTACAAACTGCAATTGTCAAATTGTCGGGAGGAATTTTCGATACTAGGGTTTTTAATCTTCGCCAGCCACTGCCTTATTGTGTTCGCGATCACTACCTTAAGAGATGGGATTTTTCTTATGTCGTTTCAAACTCTTCATATTTTGTATCCATGTCACACTTATGAACAACTTCTCTGGGAACCGATTCACTTGAAGCTTCTTGCTGAATTTTTTGCAGCCAAAAGAAAAAAAAATCATTCTGCGTTTATGGTTGTTCTATCGATTTTAAGTTTGTCTTTGGACATTATTATTATTATTATTGGTGATTTTCTGTTTGTATTGGTGGTGTTGGGCCTTCGCTTATCACAGGTGAGTTGTCGGAGCATGATTTATCGGCGAACGGGCGCAGATCTGCATCATAGGCGTCGAGAAAGCTTGGGTTTGAGTAGCTCCATCTCCAGAAAAATTGGTTGCAGCTGGTCCTTCCATTTTCTAGCAAAATAAAAAAAAGGGCAAACAAGTAATTACACCCTCATGAACACCACAAATTCACATGGAAAGTAAACAAAAGTGAGTTAACGTTAACCCTCTGTAAACTTTTTTTTTAACCGTTCCAAACCTAAGCCGCCGTTGTCCGATCGGTGGAAGTAAACGATTCCTAAAAGTCCCCAGTTCGCTCCTGGGCAACAACCATATTTTTGTCGAATAATATTATCCTTTTAATATTTTTTTTTAATGATCTCATCAGCCTGACCAATTGCATGAATTTCATGATGTTTTGTAGTTCTTTTTCAAATAGTTCAGTTTTTCTTATAATTCTTTTAGAATCAAGCCAAACTGTGCTTGATTTTAGGATTACTAGTACTCGTGGCACGTTGTTCCTGCATGAATAAACCCATATCTTTGGAACGTAATAGATTTAAGGACTCATGCGTAGCATTAATAATATAGAAAACAAAATGTTGCAATGTATATTGAAATAATAAATTATATCAACCTACTAATGTATTAGTAATAAATAATAGGGCAAATTACACTAATCATCCTGAGATTAGCCTAATTTATGAAAAAGAAAATTCCCTCTTATTTCAAAAATTATTAAAAATTCTATGAGATTATACCCATATTACAACTAGCCTTAGGTTGACTTATTTTTCTTTTTAAAAATATTACACCGACCACCCCTGAGACTAGGCTAATTTACGAGAGATCCTCTATAATTTCAAAAATTACCAAAAATCCCCTGAAGCCATGTTACAACTAGTATTTGTCCTTTGATTGACTTATTTCAAGGCGGGAATGTAAAGTTGATAGGTATGCCCCTCAGGTCGATTTTGTTACATATTCTCAAAATAAGAATTATTTTATTATAATTTAATAAATCAACAGGGGGTTTATTGTAAGGTATAATCTAATCATATGATAGAAGTATGATTAAGATTTTCTTCTTGTCAGCAGGAAATTATGGAATTCCGATCAGCAACACTTACACCTGCCACAGTCTGTTTTTTCCAAGCTTTACTTCGAAATAAATGTACAATATGATATGATTGCTATGAATAATACATTGATGTAAGGTAGTTAATGCATAGTGAGGGCCTAATGATTAAGAGGGTGTTTGGCTAAACTTAATTTAAACATCTTATAAGCTCCTACATCTTACAAGATATTTTAGAGGGGGTTTGGCTAAGCTTATATGAAACATTATAAGCTCCTACATCTTATAAGATGTTTTAGAAGCTTATAAGATGTTGGATCTTATTTTAAAAATAAGCTATCAATATGTTTTGATAACTCAAATGATGTGTCACTTATAAGATGTTAGTAATGGCAAAATTATAATTAATTTGGTAGAAAATATGAAGTTTGGTAGGATCTTAAAAAATAAGTTAGCTTCTCCTTATTTTTTAAAAAATACCTTATAAGCTCCTAAGCATATTATTTTAGGAGCTTATAAGCTCCTTCCCCTAAAATTTTGCCAAACACTTCACCACATCTTATAAGCTCTAAAACATCTTATAAGATATTTTAAGTTGTTTATAAGCTTAGCCAAACACCCTCTAAATGCACAAAGATGGAAAGCTAGGAATTAGATAGTGAAGATGTGCATGCAAGATGAAAAAGAGGTTAGCAGTTACCTATAGCGGGGAGGTCTCCTGGGACGTGCATGGGTTTGTGTTTTCCCACGATTTATTTTCTTTGTTTTTCGTTTTTTCCTTTGCTGAAAACATGGGTGTCTCCTGGAATGTGCATGGGTTTGTGTTTTCACACAATTTCTTTTCTTTTTTTTTTCTTTGCTGAAAACGTGGTCTGTCGTCCTAGTTTTTAATTTAATTTTGCTTTTATATTTTATGTGCGCTATTATATTAAGGTATTTTAAGAAACCATAATTACAAACACCAAAGAAAAAGTTAATGACCCTTATACTTAATATATAGTATAGATACATATATATACAGATATATATATATGCTAGAACAAAAATGTCAAGTAGTTATTAAAGGGTGTTAATACTTTTAAACGAGTATAAATACGTTAACGCTCCAAATTAGTCAACTCTGTCCGCCTATACGCAACATTGATTTCCCCATATGTGTTTATGCCTTCTTTTACTTGGTCAAAAATCTTTTGTCCCACCTTTTTTTTTTTTTACCTTCATTATTTCCTGTGTTTTGGTAGTGATATTTGTGTGTTTTAGTTTCAACAATTTAGTAATGGAGTTTGATTATAAATTTGTGTTTCCTCTACATATATCATTTAACGGTAAAACCTAACCTTCTTTTGTTTTTCAAATTATTTTTTAGAATTTTACTTCTTGTTTTCTATATTTTCCCCCTTGCCTTCTCAGTTCTTGTCCGCCAATGACAATGAATTAATTGAACTTTCAAATTGATCATGGAAGATCATATTGCAATTTAGCATCTTCAAATAGATCATGAAAGATCATATCACAATTTAACAACAATTTAACAGGAAATCATTAATGCGTCGCTGCCAAAGTTCCAATTAATTGATAAATTCATCTTCAAATTTAGTTGCAAAATATATTCATCAATGTAGTTTGTAACGACCCGGTAATATTTTATTAATTATTTGAATTATAAGTGTGTCATAATTACTTTTAATATGTGAATTTAGGCACTCATTAGGGTAATGTGTAGTATATGCATGCATTTTAAATTATGATCATTTCTTTATTATTAGTGAAATTTTTAAACTTATGAATTTCTTATTTATTTTCGAAAAATCGTTATCTCTTTATTTTTCCCCACAAATTTAGTATATTGTTGTTATTTTTATTATTGTTTCCATATCATAAAATTTAATTTTACTTTTTCATTTTATCGTCGAAAATTATAGAACTATTTGTTTTCAAATTAGAATATACTAATTTTATTTATTTATTTATTTTACATTCCTAAAATAATTTTATAAAACTGAAAATAGATATATAGAAAACTGAAAATATGTTTAATTTAATTATCTTTTCTACAACTATATATATATATATGATTTTCATAGACCATTAAGTCTTTCCAATTATTTTCTTTTATTATAAATATTTAGAAAATTATTTTTCCTACTAAAATTATAGTTTCAAAGATGAATTTATATTAGCTCATACATATATTTTATATATTTTACAATATATATACATCTATATATATAAAACATGCATACACACATATATATCTATACATATATATATATATATATATTTAAACACACGCACACGTCTATATATATATATATATATCTATATTATATATACCTCTACTTCTACACACCCATCCATATATATATATATGTATATATGTATACTATATATTTACTTCTACACACACACATCTATATAGTGATAGCCACACACACACACACGTACATATATACATATATATATATATATTACACACACACAATATATATATATATATATATATTAGTGGTAATATATTTGTTTACATTTACACATATAAAACTAGTGGTGAATTATATATCTACTTATACACACACACATCCATATATATACTAGTGGTAAATTATATCTCTACATATACACACACATCCATATATCACCTAGTGGTGATTTCTATATCTACATATCCACGCACACATCCACATATATAGACTAGTGGTGATTTATATATCTACATATATACCTATATGTCCACATACATAAATATATATATATATACTAGGTTATTAATATAGTGATGTGTACATATAAATAATCATGTAGAATGAATGGTTTATATATTTATTTTATTATAATATTAGCTATTTCTTCTTTTCTCATCCATAAATAGATATCAACTCCAACCCCATTTTCATCCCAAAATCCCTCCTAAAAACACACCCCCACTTTCACTCTGCTTTTAGCACACAAAACACTTCCTAGTTATAGCCTATCTTCCACCCACCTATATATGTATACAAACCCTTCTACTTTCATCCATATATACCTATTAGCCTCCTATATATCCCTTTATTTCCCTCAAACATTATTGAAAAGGTAGAAACCTTACTTAATCCCATAAGTAAAGGTGTTATTTATGTTCATCTTGAGTAAAAATTCTTGCCAAGGCTTGCTTCACTGCTCTTGAGTAAAAGTTCTTGCTAAAAGCATGCTTCCCTACTCTTGAGTAAAAGTTCTTGCCAAGTTTGCTTCCCTACTCTTGGTTTAGTACCTAATTTATTTTATTAAGTGCTTCCCTAAAGTGTTATTTCATGATAAACTCAGCTATAGTTATTATAATACATGTTATTTCAAGAATACTTGCTCGTAGAGGCTAAGTAATACTTTCATGCTAGAAGGGTAATTATGATAGGAGTTAATCTAGTTTATGCTAAATATGTGATTATTGCTTTTACTATGTGATCAACATGCACTTTTGTGAACTTATTATGTGATTATGTGATTGTATGCTTGGTGTGTATATTATTTTCATGAGTTAGGCTTCTTGAAATTATGTGTGTAGTTTACAGAGGATTTTCTTGAGATATAATGATTTCAAAGTGGTTTCATGGAGATATATTTTGGTAAAAAGAAACTTATAATGATATATATTTAATTTTGTAAAACTTTTATCAAAATTTATGTTTAGTTTTGAAAATATAATAGTTTCATAAAGTTATAATAGTTTTATGAAAATATACTCGATTATTAGTTTTATGACAATATTTTTTTTTTGGTTTCCCAGGGTATCCCTCCGGCCGACAGCCAGAGGACTAATCCCCCGTCCCTACTGTCAGCGCACTAAGCGGTAGGGGACTGGGCAAATGGTTTGCTCCATTCACATGGGTAGGGATCGAACTCCCGACCTCATGCTTAAAGGACGAGGTGCTGAACCACCACGCCAACCATGTTGGTTTGTTTTATGACAATATAGTATTTTTGAAACTATGTTAATTTTATGAAAATAAATTAGTTTGATAAAATGATGTGTTTCTACGAAAAATATTAGTTTTGACAAAATATAATATTTTCATAAAAATAGATTTATTAAAGTTTTATCAAGATATGGGTGCTTTATCAAAATCGATCCGTAGTTTACCAAAATATGTCTACATGTGTTATATATATAGTTATCTATATTTTCAAAAGGATCTTTTATACTTATATATATATATATCATATGTAACTACATATAGATATATTTATGTCTTGAATGTCATTTTTCTATAGTTTACACAAATATTTGATACATGTATATATATGTGTTACACTTATACTTTAGTCATATATATGTATAAGCTCTACGTATGTAGTATTTAGTTATATATATTTACATTTCATTTACTTTGAATTTACATACAAAAGTGGATATGTTATACTTAGAAACCTATATATATATTTATATATTTATGCTTAATTATATTTTAATCAGAATATATTTATGTACCAAATTTATATTCTAGACAATATATATAGATATATATCTGTATGTGTTGTTGTATAAACATACTATTATGTTTTGATTATATTTTAGTTTAAATTTCGTATTTGATATATGTATGTATCTATATTAAATAGTTTATGAGATATTATTTTCTATTACTTTATTAAATTTCATATTTGATATATGTATATATCTATATTAAATAGTTTATGAGATATTATTTGCTATCACTTTATTTCATAGTGATGATATTCGTTTCTAAGATGTTGGAATCATATGTTGAAACATGGAAGCAAGACTTCCAAGATTATGCTATGTGCATAAATTGTGATTGTGAAACGGGCCCGAAATATATCAGAGTGGTTTGAGTGAGTTCCGCCGGGACATACCAATAGGGTAGCCGGCTGTAAGGGTTCTCATTCCCTCCATCTCCTAATCCCCCCTTGGGTAGACGGAGTGATCTACTCAAGAGAGAGGGTTGTAGGAAAATTTGGCGTAACACCCGAGGTACGACCATTAGAGGATAAGGCAGGTGGGAGAAATATACTGGTTGTAAATTTCTGCCTTAGTAGTCATAAGGATCACTGTTAGGTGACGAGAAAGATTTGAAATGAAAAACTATGTGTTCATGTACAAAGTAAAACTATGTGCCTACGTGCAAATCACACACACGAGCACCTTATGTGATTAGGTAACATTTCTACTCAACTATATGTTGACTGTGTTCATATGATATGTTTTAGATGAACCCGAGGCTAACTTTAATGAGGTCGAGGAGGAGGAACATTTTGAAGCCTTCTATTAGGACGAGAGCTAGTACTTGTTTGTTTTGTCGATTTCGGCCATATGAAGTTTGTAAATGCTTGTTTGTATTCGGAATTTTGTACTTGATGTACATTGCAATATTATGTTTTCCAATACTATGCTTGCTATTTCAATTTAAGTTTATTAAATACTTTATATGTAAATCATAACAAATATAAAGGAATTACCGAGGTTGTCACATAGTTACTATCTCACAGCAAGCACATCTTACCACCTAGATTTCAAGAATTATGGCGACATTAATAATGGACTAAAATTTGGACTAATTGACCATTTTCCAACATGAAGATGTAATTTTAAAATAATCGTTAATCTGCCTCAAATTTGCCTATTTTTCCTTTTCCTTTTAAGTAGCCCCTCAAGGAAGTTAATTGGGGTTATTTGTGTAAATCCCTACCTTATTCATGGATAAACCCGTGTAATTTATGAAATCAAACAGGAAAATACAACTGCAATAAATCTCATCTCGACATATCATTTTACGTAACAAACAATACAATAAACTTGGGATAATTGCATGTGATCTATAATCGTATGACAAGATACATAATGTAGTTAGGGAAACCACAGCGAGTTGATTAATCTCAACATTTGGCTTAAAAATTTAAAATTTACCTTCAAATTTCAAATTTGGCTTACACAACAAGCCTTCTCTCTCGCACGCCATGTGGCTCTCAATGTTTGGCCTAGCATTTCAAATCGCAAAAACTTCAAACTACTGGGGTAGTCCACCCCACAAACTTATTTAATTCCCACATTATTATTTACATAAAAAGGGAAAAAGTTAGTACTAATATTAGTGGAGTAGAGACTATAATGGAGCATTGGCTTGCTCAAATTGCAATCAGTGAAATACGGTCGACGATGTAATAGAATGGTTGAGCTGCTCAACCGATCTTCTATCGAAATAAAAGCACCGTTGCCAGCTCGTCACCCATTCATCTACAATTAATTCACACGGTGAATTTTCCCTATAAATGGAGTTCTTCGCATTGGTAGAATATGTACACTGAAGTAAGTGAGTGCAAGAAAAATAGAGTGCAAAGAGTTGGAGGAAAAAGAGAAATCACAGCAAGAAAATCTAGTTTTAGCAACTAAATTCTCAATGACAATAATAAAATGGTTGCTAAATATACAGATTTAGCAATCAAAAATTATTTGATTACTAGAGTTATGTTATGCAAATTCTTTTGTTGGCGTATGTCCCCTGTCTGTCTGTCTCTACAAAGTTAACATACAAACCAGTTTTACAACAAGCAAATAGGTTGATGTGGTGTAGTGGTTATCATGTTAGTCTTACACACTAAAGGTCCCCAGTTCGATCCTGGGCAGCAACAACATTTTTGTTGATTAATATCATTTTTTTAATATTTGTTTAATGATCTCATTAGCCTGTACCATTTGTATGAATTTCATGATTTTTTTTGTCGGTCTTTTTTAAATAGTTCATTTTTCTTATAATTCTTTTAGAATCAAGCCAAATTGCGTTTGATTTTAGGATTACTAGTACTCGTGGCACGCTGTTCCTGCGTGTATAAACCTATCTTTTGAATGTAATAGATTTAAGGACTCATGCATAGCATTAATAATATAGAAAAAATGTTGCAATGCATATTGAAATAATAAATGATATCAACCTACTAATGTATTAGTAATAAATAATAGGGCAAATTACACTAACCACCCCTGAGATTAGGCTAATTTACAAAAATCCCATGAGGTTATACCCATATTACAACTATAACGTAGCCTTAGGTTGACTTATTTTTCTTTTTGAAAATATTACATAGACCACCCCTGAGATTAGGCTAATTTACGAGAAACCCTCTATAGTTTCAAAAATTACCAAAAACCCCCTGAAGTCATACCCATGTTACAACTAGTACCTACCCTTTGGTTGACTTATTTCAAGGGAGGAATGTAAAGTTGATAGATATGCTCCTAAGGTGGATTTTGTTATATATTCTCAAAATAAGAATTAGTTTATTGTAATTTAATAAATCAACAAGGAGTTTATTGTAAGAGTTCAAATTATATTTTCATACTTAACCCTTCAAAGCCGCTTCTGATACTTGTCGAACACCGTTCTTCCATCGTCTTCCATCAGGCATATTGAATGACCACTTCATCATACTTATTTTGGGAGGTGAAATCGACTCCACACGTCGGCGATCACACGCCGATACCACCGCCCAAAAAAAATGATTATACTTGGAACTCTGAATTTGTGCAATTGTGGTTTGATTATCACAATGCAAGGCAATGACAGGGACAAGTTTACCGACCATGGGTAATCCACATTATAACTTTGTAGAGACAAACTGACAGGGGACAGATTTAGCGACAATCGCATCACATGATGGGTCATCCATGGACTAGCGGCGGCAAAACACTCTAGTGGAGGCCGAAAATAGACGAGTGTACGACGGAAATGTCTGTTTTTTTTGTAGTGAACATGGTTGTTGAACGTTTAACTATAGCAACAATGTAAATGTTACAGTGACCAAGAAATTTTACATTAGCAAATGAAAATTTTGTCACTAATACTATCACCTTCAGTGATCATTATTAGATGGTCGCTAAATCTTTATTTTTAGCGACCAAGTTTAGAAATCGTCACCGAGCACTTTTGGTAACTACTCTACTGTGACCACCGGTGACCAATTCAAATTTGGTCGCTGTAAGTTTTAGCAACCATTTTCACACATTTAGTGACCATCCATGATGGTTGCTAAAACTAAATTTTCTTGTTGTGAATGGAGTGTTTTGAGAAAAGAAAAAGTGAGAAAAATTAGAGTTATTTTTCTATTTCTTAAAATAGTGTTCCTATTTTTTCTTTGATATTCCAAGTAGAAATACTTGATGTTTTTGTAATCCAATAGATAAACTCTGTTGAGGAATATTTGTGTTCCATCTATTTTAGGGAGTATTGTTGTAAGCTTACTATATATTTAGCTAAGGATTTCATCCTATGATTTTTTCCGATTAGGGTTTTACACGTAAAAAATTGTATCTACAATTTTTTACTCTCTTGCAACTACTTTTGGGTTTTTGGTTTGATACCCATTTTTAATCTAGCAATGAAAAAAGAAATTATTTATTCCATTGTGCTCGCGTCATTTATTTTGACACCCCTTCCAATTATTTTGGCACTCTTTCCCAACAAGTAGTATCAGAGCCCCTTGGAAGTTTGAAGTTGCAGATTAAAAATGGATGCGTTATCTTCTCTTGGTACCATGTTCAAGTTAAATGGAACTAATTATTCCATTTGGAAGCTGAGCATGTTGGATCTGCTTTATTGCAAGGATTTGTATTTGTTGTTACGCGGTGATGATGCCAAACTGTGACACCCCGCTCGCTAGAATCATCCTATACGAGTAGGGCTCACTCAATGGTCTTGCTGAGTACCAATTTTTTTCCAATCGGTACGCAATACTTGCAACTTATTTAGTACTGCCCAATATTAAAATCGAGATAAACAAAAACGCAATTAAGTTACATGGAACTGTAGGTACAACTATCCAACTACAAAACTTTAACTAGGGATTTTTCATTTTCTATTAAATAAGCCAGTCTGTTATACAGAATAAACAACTATGTGCTAATGATTGGTAAAGCTCCAATCGCCTTAACCGAGTCCCCTCAACCTATTTTCCTGAAACTGAGGCAATGAACAGAAAGAACTTGAGGTGGTAAGTCCAAATGACTTAGTGAGGCGGGAATATACATATAGATATATAAATTGAAAATAAGAGTCATAAACTAACAAAATAATGAATCATAAAAAGGTGTGTATACACAAACTTGAACAAGACAGATGGTGAGCCATGAATGGAATCTCCAACTTATTACTGTCCCAAAACAGATAAATCATAATAGAAACCCTTATGCCTCCCTTGTCGAGAAGCCACCTCGACACTGAACAAGACGGAGATGTATCACGCGTCCGTGCAATACATCGCTCCAATGCCTACTATAGTCATCCTCCGGCTGTATGTAGAAATTGGTTTCACGGAATGGTATCATATAAAAGGTTTCATCGACGGTCCGTTCCGCCCGATAAAATTCCTCTTATAAGTACCTGGGCCCAAACTTCCCAAGGGCGTCCCCAAGGGTAAACGGAAATATAACGGAACAGATATGGCTCACAACTTGTCAACAAAGCAATAACTTATTTTTACACCCGGGATACATAGAAATATAATTAAAGTATGATATCCCAAAGGTGTCAAAAATCATTTCGGGATAGGTACAACTGACAATATCATAGAATGCAATAGTTTTGAAAATAACTTGTCTTATATGTATGGAAAACATTTTCTGAAAGATTTGATGGCATAAATTTAATAGGGTAGGCTATACGAATAATGTTTATATCATATAGTTCAAAGCCTCAGAAAGGAATTGACAAAGCACTCACTTTAAGAGCTTATTGTTTCACCAAGTTTATGAATTAGGTGGACTATGTCAACTTGGTAATCTCCTTTTCAAGAGTGTTTTATGGAACTAAGGAGATGTATAGGGGGCTAATATGTGTATGTGTATGAAAAAGGAAGGGTTTATGTGTATATATATATATATGGGTAGGAGATATTCTATAAATATGGGGTGTTTTGTATGTTGAGAGCAAGGTTAGTGTGGGTGGGTGTGTCTTAGGCGGGATTTAGTGTGTTGTGGGATGAAAATGGGGTGCCAAGCTCCCCTATTTATAATAATTTGTTGCAAGAAATACGATTATTATATATTTTAAGTCATTTTCTAATTATTATTATCTTATCCAAATCTTATCATAATCTTATCTTATATTATCAAATCTTATCAAATCTTATCTAATCTTATCTAACCTTATCCAATTTTATCATAATCTTATCCAAGCTTATCATAATCTTATCTAATCTTATCAAATCTTATCTAATCTTATCTAATCTTATCAAATCTTATCTAACCTTATCCAATCTTATCATAATCTTATATAATCTTATCTAATCTTATCATAATCTTAGCATTTAAGAACATTTATTAGGAGAAAATGACATTTTTGGATAACTATGTATATATATATATGATAAAACATGACCTATTATATAATATATACATATAAATTAGAAAATTACATGTATATATAGCTATATTTTCGAAATATAATTATATTTATATATCTGGCTTTTAAATAAATTAATACGTTGTAATTCTTGAAAATAATAGGAAGTATCGGGGCATTATAGATCTATATATATAATTTCAATGTATAAAAATCGGGATGTCACACAAACCAAAAGACAAAAGTGATGAAGAATGGAAGATTTTGCATAGGAAAACCGTCGGATAAATTCGACATTTCCTAAAACATAATACATTCCATTATTTTACGAATGAAGAAAAAGTAGATTTTTTGTGGAAGAAATTGGAGGCTATGTCTGAGAGGAAAATACCTTAAATAAAGCTTCTATTATCAAAAAAAATTGTCTAGCTAAGGTACGAAGAAGGTGCTAACATGAGTGAGCACCTGAATGCTTACCAAGGCCTGATTAATTAGTATACCAACACAGAGATATCCCTCGGTGATGAAGTAATTGCTCTATTGCTGTTCAGTTCGTTGCTTGATAGTTGAGATACACTTGTGGTGTTGGTGAGCAACTCAGTCTCAGATGGGAAGTTAACCCTACAAATGGTCAAGGATTGCCTTCTTAATGAAGAATCGAGAAGAAAGGAGTAAGACTCAAATTTTGAGTCGAAAGCCCTAGTAGTGGAAAATCTTTACACACGAGAAAGAGATAAGAGCAAAGGTCCTTATAATAGGAGAGACAAATCTAGGGGGAGATCCAAGCCAAGAAAGGATTTCAAATGCAAGTGAAGAATTCCTCCATTGAGGGCGCGAGAGGCTTGGACACTTGAGCAAAAAAGGCTTGCAACTTTTGGCCAAGAAAAAATTACTACTTGAGGTGACAGGTGCGCTGCTACAACCTGTGTCGATTGTTTGGCTAGTAAACAACATAGAGTTACATTTTAAAGGTTTTCTCCCTCAAAAAAAATTCTCATCTATTAGATTTAGTGCATATTGATTTATACTACATTAAAGATAGAACTCTCTATAGTGCATTGTACTTTGTGACATTTATTGATGGTTTGTCTAGAAAAGTTTGGTGCTTTGCTTTGAAAACTAAAGAATAGGTCTTGGTAGTCTTTAAGCATTTTCGTGCGATTGTTGAAAGAAAAATATAAAGGAAGCTAAAGGTTGTTCGTGCAAATAATGGCGGAGAGTACCAAGGTCCTTTTGAGCAATAAAGTAATGGTAATGGTATCAAACTTGAGAAGAGCATCCTAAAAACCCCACAACATAATGGTTTGGCCGAGAGAATGAACATGACAATTTGTGAAGAAATTTATTAGAAGATTGGAAACTCCTTTTACAAAATAAAATAGCTATGTTACCTATGTACAATATAAGGAAACCAAACATGTGGGTTGTGGTGTAGTGGTTATTACATTAGTCTTACACACTAAAGGTCCCCAGTTTGATCTTGGGCAACAACATTATTCTAACTAACTTTGCTTTTCTATTCTTTTCTATTTTCTATACTATTTATAGTTGAAGAAACCTTCTTAATAACTGTTTTATATATATATTTTTTATTCTTTTCTTCAACTTCCACATTTTTTGTCTTTATCTCTCCCACTTCTTCATATTCTTGTCTTCTATAACAAATTTTTTATTTGAACGTATCCATCTTTTTACAATGTAATTTGTAAAAATATTTTTCAACATCAATAAAATTTTTTAACAAGAAACAAAATAAAAAAAAATTAAGATTAAATAAAATAAACTCGTTTTAATTTTAAAGTATTGTATACTCTTTTATAATTCATCATAGTCCTTTAATAACTACCTTGGTGTCTTTGGTGTCCATTTTTCCCCTCCTCTTCTCTCTTCTGTTTTCCATTTTTTTGTACTGTTAGAAAAACAATGGCTTCGAATATCAACAAAACAGATACTCACAAGGGCGGTTTATTCGAGAAATATAAATATAATGCGATAACAATTTTAAACAAACACTATAGCCAAAACTAATTAAAAAATGTTGAATACAAATAAATAAACATGAAAGTTTGGTAAACTTATTAGTATTTATTTGGTATTGCAATGATTGAATCACTGTGATGAGTCGGTTAGCCTTAAAGAAATATTCACCCCACTAACTCGTGCGATGGGCCTGCGATACTTCCAGGATAAGATAGTCCAAAGATTCGTTTCAAGCCGCACTACTACTTCGAACCTTACTTCGATAGCCAATAAACTCAAATATTTTGTATTCAATGAGAAACACACAATATCAAAAGAATAAATATTTTTTCCCGAAATCACTCGACCAGAGGTGCACTCACTAGTCAATTTTAGAAAACAATACTAACACTTGTTATTTCTATTGTGTATTGTGTATTTTTCAGGGAACCAAGAGGTAGCCAACATAAATCCTGGCACATTAATACCAAGTGGAAACCGCCCTTGTTGCCAACGGACAGACATTGAACCTAGATATAAAACAAACAACACATGAAGACGTGTTGATAGCCAGCCAACGTGTCTGAAGTCAACCTAACGATTTCTCAAACCGCATTTAATTAATACTGTAATGATTAATTTAAAATTTAGATTTTAAATTAAACCGTTACTCAAGGCTATTTCAATCAAAAAGCAAGCCTGAGACCGAAACAATTCGCCCAAACGCCCAAGCTCGCGCCCAAGTTCCACGATCCATGGCTGGAGTCGAAGCCCGGTAGGGTTAGGCGGGCTGGCGGCGCGCGCGCGTGTGGGTTGCTCATATACAGTTCTTTGTGAATTAGTTTACACTAACGTCACACTTAACCACATTTATACTTGAATTGTCAAGGTTTAATATCCGATGTGGGATATTTGCACTCAGCAATTTAACAAACAAACAACATTCTCTAGGCTTGATCTATGGATTTCCATTTGAAATGGTTTAATCCTAGATTAACCACTACTTATGTTATCATAACAAACCCAATTTCAACAATCCCCCCAAATCTATAGTATAAAGTCCTATCTTGCATACTCGTAACATGCTTTCAATAATGGCACCTTTCGATTTGAACCACTATCTAGTGATCCAAACTTATGTCATCACAGGAACAAATGGACATATGCCTTGAATTTGAACCTTGTATGTGATAACATGCATTGGAACAACACATTACACTAAGTTTAGCAATCTTCATAGGTGACGCGTTAATGGCCATGCATGCTAATCCTGTTTCATGAATATTTTTCAAGGATTAACCAGAGTTTTGGACAATCCAGCTAACATCACTAAATCCCTCAAGTACTTTCTGGAATTTACCATAATGCAACATAAGGGAACTTGTACCTTTAAGGTACCTCATTACCCTATCAAAAGCCTCTCAATGAGTACAATTAGGATAACTCGTATATCTAGCCAACTTAGAGACTGCAAATAAAATATCTGGTCTCGTTCCATTAGCTAAATATTGCAAGCTTCTAATCACTTGAGAATATCTTAATTGAGACATATGTGTACCAAACTTATTCTTAAAAAGACTCACAAAAGGACCATATGGTGTTTTCAAGATTCTACCATTAGTATAACCAAACTTCTCAATTATTTTTTCAACGTAATGAGATTGAGAAATCTTTATATGCTCAATTGACCGAATCAACTTGAGGCCTAGAATCACACTTGCTTCACCCATATCCTTCATTTCGAACTTAATTTTTTTAAAAACTCATTATCTCATTAATAATCTCAAGATTTGATCAAATTAATAATATATAATCTACATACTGGCATAAAACAATACACAAATCACCATTTACTTTACAGTAGACACTAAAGGTGTCAAACGGGCCGGGCTAACCCACGAGTCCGGTGGCCCAGCCCGGTTCGGCCCATGAATAGTGATAGGCAGGTTGGACAGGTTTAGGGGTAGTTTTGTGGGCCCCTATTGGGCTTGATGATAATAGCTCGGCCTAGGCCCGAGCCCATAATCGGCCTGACCCAGGCCCGACACAGGCCCGACCCAAGCCCGACACAGGCCCGGTTATATATATATAGATATATTATATATACACAAACTGACAAAAGTATACAATGTTTGACAATTGACACTTTGACTCCAATCTCCACTTCTCCAAGCTCCAGGCGCAAGTATGATACGATGACACCTCTAGCTGCAACATTTGACTAAAAGAGTCCAAATTTTCATTTTTTTTAAAATCTGGCCCAAAAAACTTAAATTGAGCCGTTGAATTTAATGATTTTAATCCAACGACTTGTGGCTGGCCCTGACCAATTTTAATACACGTGGCGCGTCGGAGGTCGTTGGATGATTGACCGTTGAGCATCCAATGGCTTCAGATTCTTGACTGTTTATCAACGGTCAAATTATCATCAAGGGCTGGGATTTTTTGACCGTTTTTTGATCATCGGCCATATTTATTTCTAGCCAAAAAATACGATTTTTTTTTTAATTTTAAAAAAATATTTTTAATGTAGTATAAATATGGTATATTTGTAGGATTTTATCACTACAAATTCTCAATTCTCTCTATTTCATATACAATTCTACATTCTCAATTCTCTCTATTTTATCTATTATATATTTAAATTATTTTCATCATTCTCCAAATCTTTTTTGTCCCCCTCACTCATCTCAATTACATTTCAATTTTCTTGTAATCTATAATCACAAATATTTAGTATTCAAGTGATTTCATTTGGAATTGGAGGAGAAACAATATTTGGTAACATCTTTCATTTATATCATTTTTTCTTGTTGTTATATAATTATTTGGTAGTGTTATTGTTATATAATTATTTGGTGTTGTTATTGTTATATAATATTGTTATCAAATATTAATATTTCATTTAACCATGCATCCATCATGTAGGCATACTACTTTTCCCAATTTTACCATTTCTCCTATTTCTACAAATTCAAATGATCCTCCACTTATACCTCACACAAATTTTAGTCCTAGCTAGTGATTCAATTACTTCAAGAAGACCATTTAATATACGCACATCTTCACCACAAACAATAGATGAAGAACATGAATTGATTCATGAAAACACGGATGCACCTCTCAATAATCGTCCTTTAGATTTAGACAATGATATTCCTACCACAACTAGGACTAAACCACCTATTAGAAATACAACTAGTAGAGTTTGGAATTTTTTTTCACAAAAGATAATGATCGTGAAAAAGCTATTTGAAATATTGTAAGAAAGATTTTAAATTTACTAAAAATAGTGGTGCGGGAACAATTACTAGGCATTTAAATAATATACATCAAGGTTGGGATAGTATGGATAGTTCATCCGGGCCATCACAACAATTTGTACACCAATCAACAAGTGGTTCAATTCAAACTTTTAAATATAATCAAAGTGAACAAAGGAATTTATTTTCCCAAATGGTTGTTGGAGCGGAATTACCTTTTATTTTTGCCGAAAATCACCATATGCGTAAATGGGTTAGTAAAGGATTGCAACCACAATATAAACCAATTTCACGAAATACATGTTATAAGGATGGTTATAAACAATATGAACAAGAAATAATTGGTCTGAGAACAGCAATTTTCTACTTTAACTTCAAAAATTTCTCTTACGTCGGATATGTGGCGAGGTAGCGATAATTTACATTATATTTGTGTTACGGCTCAAGATTTTTTTCTTGAAAAAAGAATTATTGAATTTGGCATTGCTTGATCATCCACATACCGGTGCACATATTTATGAAGCTATTATTGATTGTTGTAATTATTGGAATATTGGTGATAAAATTTTATCCATGTCTTTTGATAATGCTACAAACAACACTAAAGCCGTAGAACATTTGATTAAAATCAAGATTTTAAACCCTTGTTTGATGGTAAATTTTTTCATGTTAGATGTATTTGTCATATTATGCATCTTTGTGTTAAAGATGGTATGTCTTCTATAGCCCCATATGTTGATAAAATTAGATTATGTTTGACACACATTATGGCTTCATCCGTAAGAACACAACAATATAGACGTTTAGTTAAAAAAAATAAAATGGAAGTTAAAATACCGTATCTTGATATTAATACTCGGTGGAATTCTACTTATAAGATATTAATACTACTAGAAAAACTGTCTTTTGAGACGTCCAAAAATGTCCCCACAGAGAGAATATCGAGACGCTTTGTTGGTTGAGACGCTTTGTTGGTTGAGACGCTTTGTAAAAGTGTCTCATAGGTGGCGGTCCGAATATCTTATAATCACTCCTGAAAATGTCTCCAAAAAATCGTATATAAGGACATGGAGAAATGTCTCAAAAGTTGTCAAATCGGGACAACATAAAGCGTCTCCTTAAAATTATATAAAGACCGTTTTATGTGTCTCCACATCCGTGTTATCAAGACAATTCTAATGGTCACCATAAGCATGACTACGGCACATCAAAAAGCGTCCCTATAAAGATATATGATGACCTTTTAGAGTGTCCCAACTAATTGATATAAGGACAAACATGTCCCTTTAGAAAACAATGGTAACCGTTACAACTGTCTCTATACACATAATCTTGAGACATCTCCAAGTGTCTCTAAATGAGTTATTACTGACACATAAAAGTGTCTCTATATACATAGACAATTGAAAGTGCCATCCTATATGCAACATAATATTACCTATTTCTTGCAACATAATATTACCTATTTCACAAAGACATTTATTGTAAGATACATACATTTAGAAGTGAACTCATTATCCCAAATTTAATATTACATGGCACATATTGATATGTATACTTGAAACAAAAAATTTGATCTCATTTAACAAAAAAATATCATTTCACAATATCAAATAACATTCCAACAATTATATCTTGAAAAATGAAAGTCCTAACTTTCAACAAAACATACTAGCCTTTGTTTAATTCACCACAATCCAATGTGTTTCATTGTCAAAATCCCCCCAAAAAACTAAAAAGAGCTAACTTAAAACTTATACATCTTGAAGCTTCAAACGTGATCACCAAATCAATATTTTCCCATCAATCTTCATCCACAATAACCTGTTACAATTTCAAAATTCATGATTAAATTCTTGAGAAAGGATTAAAACAAATTTTATCAAAAAGATATAACAAAAAATTACCAAGTTACGTGGTCAAGCAATAGTTTTCCCAATAGCCTCCCCAGTAGTTGTGAATTCATAAAGTGGTCGAATTAGCTCCTCATCCATTTGAACTCTAATATTAATATGTACACCACACATATTTTTCCCAAGTTCTACTTCCCCAATTCGTTCCAATGGATCCAAGTTGTCAACACGACCAATTGCAACAATGTTTGATGGGTCAATCACACTTTTAAGACACACTCGCGTACCAACTTGGGTTAAAATTTTATAATATGTTATTAATTAAGGTGATTTTAAAATACTTTTACAAAGGTGTGCTCCAAACTCTATATCAATTCACCATTCTCATGTTCATCACTATAAAGCAATACTCGAAATATTAAAAAATGAGCAGTTTTTTAGTATGCATACCCGTAAAGACGGTGCTTCAGTACTTGAGGCTGAACTTTGATGACGTGCTGGGACTTGGGGGGACAAGCGTGTTGGGACTTGGAAGGACAAACGTGTTGGGAATTGGGAGGACGATGAGGGGACTGTTGTAATTGGTGGAATTGATTCCATATTTCTAGTTCTTTGCTTGTTTAGCTTCAAAAGCTCTTGAATTTGTCTATTTTGCTCATCAATTTTCTTTTTTTGCTCATTGGTTATCTGCCTTAACTCTTCAATCTCTTCTTGATATACTTGAGTCATTTGATTACATGCACATCGACTAGGCATACCATCATAAACATCAGAAGCTAGAATGCCAAATCCATACATTTTGACTTTTCCCCATTTATTTGGTCCAGCCGCTTGAGAGTAGATGTCATTGGGGCCTCTATCTTTTGCACCGGGAGGTAAATTGCTTTTCAATTCGTCTATTTTTTTGCTGCAAAAATAGTATACCAAAAGATCAAATAGAGAACATAAAGACATACAAGACATCTGAAACAAAAGTAACCACAAGATGTAGGATTTTTTATTTTTTGGAAGTTAGTGGTTATGCTATTGTGATTAACATATTGGGGTTGTATGTAAATATAAAACAAAACCAATCAAACGACCAAGAAGTGAGAGGTGATACACACACACACATATATATATATGACAAGAACGAATACGAATGAATTTACAAAAAGAATAGAAAGAAAAGGGGGAGATATATAAGAACCGAATTGCAGAATTGTGAAGCATAAAGAAACCAAATTTTCACAAATGGAATCTAAAATACTTAAAACATTGACTTTACCGACAACAACATATACTTTTACATAATTGAAATGAAAATCTCTCCCCTTATAGAAGCTTCAATAGTAATAAAAAAATGGACACATTTAATCACATTTATTTTGATAGGATATGATCATGATGCAGTTTGAGTTTTTATTTTATTTTTTAATTTATTTCTTTTTCATTAATTTCGAATCAGATTGCTTTGTGGGGTTGCTAGAAAGACAGTACCCTTAAGTACAACTTTGTAAATTAAACATCAAATGTGCAGATTTGAAATGGTTTTGGGCTTTCACAGTTTAAGTAAATTGAGTATACTAATAGTCTAATACAAACCAGTTAATTCCTCCGTAGATGTTAACATCACTAAAGGACCTGGATTAGATGGGTTCGTATAGGAGGGAGCGCACTAGAAAGCATTTAATGAAATTCAAGATCTATCTATTGGACAAAAATAAACACAACAAACTAATTACACCAATAACTCGCGGAAGATATATATAAACATGCATCAAAAATATATTTTTCCTTTAAAACAAAATTATTTGACTAGTGACGATGGACAGAAGCCCTTGAAAGCATGGCAAAAATGGTATGTATAGCAGCTGATGCTATTCTTGACTTTATCTGCCCCCTCTACAGCAACGACCTTGAATTTCCGAAACCTCTAACTAGTCCAGTTGAGAAATTGCTCGTCTTGTGATCCATATTTAATTGATTAAAATCACTCTTTTTTAGATATACAGCTTTGCTGAAAGCTGTTGTTGGTTCCTATTCGGTTAAACCTTTCTGAAGGTGTATATATATAGACACATATATATAGACCTTGGCTGTAATAAGAGTCTATTCCCTCCTATCATATATAATAGAAATGTGTCGGCCAAATCACATTTAATCACCAAATGAATGAGACAATAAATTTAATTCCAACAAAGAAACATGAAAGTAGATGGTGATTATATTTACCTGAAGTTGCCTTCGTTCGAGCGTCACCTTCGTTGAAGTGTTAGCTGTTGCCTTTGTCCAATCGTCTGCTGTCTTCTCCGTTCAAGCTTCGTCGTTTGCCGTCGCGTCCGTTCGAGTTCTGCTTCTGTTCAATCAGCTGCCGTCGAAACCATTCGAGCGTCACCTCTGTTCTAGTGCTTGCCGTCGCCTCTGTTCTCAAAAAATCAAGGGTTTTCTTTCTAGAGAATGTAAATTAGGGAGAGAGAGAGAGAGAGAGAGAGAGAGAGAGAGAGAGAGAGAATCTGACGTTTTTTTAGAATAGAAAAATTGAGGGTTTCAAAATACCTTAAATATTTACCGCCATAGTTAGAAAGATTGAGGGTTTTCAGCGCCAAAATAAAAGTATGATTTATTTAATTAATAGATTAATATAAATAAGGCTATTTATAAAAGACTCTTTGCATACACAATAATATGAAGACATTTCTGTAGAGTGTCTCAATATATTTTTTTAGATTTAATTAAATAAATAACAATATTATTAGGATGCTTTTACACAAATGTCACAATAAATAAATTAAAAACTAAAATAAATGAGACACTTTAAAAGTAGAGTCTCTAAACATAATATTATTGAGACACTTTAAAAATAGAGTCTCTAAACATAATATTATTGAGACACTTATATAAAAGTGTCATAATAAAAACTAAGTTGTAAACGTTAAAGGGACACTTTTAGTTAACCGTCACATAATACCAATGCTTTGAGACTTTTTTAAATGAAGTGTCCCTAAAAGTATAATTAAATGAGACCCTTTTATAAAAAGCGTCCCAATATACGGTCCTATCAAGACAGTTATTTAAGTGTCACAATAGAAAAGACAATTGAGACACTTTCTTAGTAAGTGTCTCAATACAAAAGTTATTGGAACATTTTTCTTAAAGAGTCTCAAAAAAAGTGTCTCCATAAACATTTTTTCTACTAGTAATGGAAGCATATCCATATGCAAAAATAATAACACAATTAATTAATCAAGATTTGCAAGATTTTATTTGCGAAACCGATTGGGAAATTATTAATGTCCTTGCTCCTCTTTTAGATGTATTTCTTGACGTGACTAATACTATGTCTGGTTTGTATTATCCAACTTCTAATATTATGTTGACTCAAATGATTAGAATTGTTAAATTAGTTGCATTTGTCTTTTATATGTACACTCTAATATTATACTAAACTTCCTTGCATTTGTCTTTTATCTTGCGTTTTTGATCCTAGATGCAAATTATCTGGCTGTAAATATTGGATTGAAGAATATTATACTTATCTTAGGTTAGAAAGTGGAATAGACATAGAAGAAGAAAAAATGGAAATTCAAACCATAGTTTATAAATTAGTTGAAATGTATTCTTCTACTTCATCTTTTCAACAAGAAACTAATTCTTCTACACAAGAATCATCATTGAGTAAATCCAGCAAATCTATATTTTCTTGTTCAAATTCAGCAAAAGGAGTAGAAATACGTCTAATAACTATGCATATGAACTAACGCATTATTTGCATCTTGATATACTAAATGATACAAATGGTGACTTTGATGTTTTAGAATGGTGGAAGTCGGAAAAAAATAATTTTCCATTTCTTTCAACTATTGCACGTGATCTACTAACATCTCAAATGTCTAGTGTAGCTTCAGAAAGTGCTTTTAGTGCATGCCAAAGAACCATCACAGATAAAAGGACTCGATTAAGCCCAAAATCCATACAATTTTGTATCTTGTGGAAAGATTGGCTAGATCAACAATATAGAAAAGAAGAATTGCATCGATTGGGAGAGAGATGGTTGCCATGTCAAAATAATGATTCGGATGATGAAACAGCGTTTGAAACATCAACAATTGCAAGAACTTCGGCTATGGGCGAGGATTTCGATTTTGAAGCCATGTACTATCCATAAAATACACAATACCAATATGGAAGTTCTTTAATGCCTCCTATGTACGATTGGAAAATGATCCTGAATTAAAGTTGTATAAGTTCTTGATGTAAAAAATATTTTTTTCTGTTAAACCTTTATGCAATATTTTTTTAAAGTTGTTATATGTACACTCTAATATTTTTAAGTTAATAAAATTTATTAGAGTCTTTTTTTTTATAGTAAAGTTCATTTTAATTTTATTATTCAAAAGTCAAAACTATAGTCTATAATATAAAAGCAATAATTACTTTAATAAGTTTAAGAAAAAAAATACTAATTAATATTTAGATATGAAACATAAAGTATGTAAAATAAGATATTTTTAAAAGTAAAAAAAACGAAGGCCCGGCCCAAAAAAGCTTGGCCCAGCCCACCAAACCTAGGTTCATGGGCCAAGCTGGGCCCAGCCTCGCGTCTCCCAGTCCGGCCCAGCCCATCCCGCTACAATACCCGGGCCGAGCTAACATCTCTAGTAGACACATTTATCGTTATCATTTACAACGAAACCAAAGCTCAATATAGTTTTATCAAACTTTTTGTGCCACTGTTTAGGTGCTTGTTTCAAACTATAAAGGGATTTGACAAGCTTAAAAAATTTATTTTCATTGCCGACAACTACAAATCCCTTTGGTTGTTCCATATATATTTCTTCTTCAAAAATGTAGTTTTAATATCCATTTGATGGATAGAAAACTTATATATAGAGGCCAGTTCAATCAACACACAGATTGTGGTTAATTAAGTAAGAGGGGATTACATATCGAAATAGTTAGTCCCCTCTTTTCGCCTAAACCCTTTGGCAACCAATCTGGCTTTATACTTATTGATAGTACCATCAGCTTTAAGTGTCTTCTTAAAGATCCATTTATATCCAATAAAAGTACATTTCAGAGGTAAATCGACTAGTTCCCATGTCCCATTTGAGATAATGGAGTCAATTTCGCTTTTTGATACAAACTTTCCAATACTTGGACTCAGGAGAAGCCATAGAATCTTTGAAAGTTATAGAATCATCCTCGATATTGTAGGTGATAAAGTCACTGCCAAAATTCTTGACAATTCTGGCTCGCTTACTTCGAAAAGGTTCACTCGTTTCATAAAAAGCATCGAAACTACTTGGATTTATCCCCTCATTTGTCATCCTTTCCACATGTTCAGGAATGGAACCAGATGTGAGGGCAAAATCTAAAGTTGAAACATTTTTAGGTATTCCCTTTTCAAAGGCAATACATTTTCGAAGAATGTAGCATCACAAAATTCAACTATAATGTTAACATCTATGCCAGAAATGTCAGACTTAATGACTAACAACCTCATGGCATAACTTGTTTCCACATAGCCCAGAAAGACTGTATCAATAGTTTTAGGTCCAAGCGTCTTCTGTTTGTGTTCAAGGATTAGGACTTTTGCAAAACATCCCCACACTCAGAAATATTTTAAGCCCAGTTTTCTGCCTTTTCAGAATTCAAATAGAGTGCGTTCTTTTTGTTTCAGAGGGACTCTATTCAAAATATGGCAAGCCGTATTCAAAGCCTCTCCTCACATATATTTTGGCAATTCAGAATTCAAAAGCAGACTATTAATCATGTCTTTAAACGTTCGATTTTTTCGTTCTGCTACCCCATTCGAGGAAGGTGAATATGGAGGAATCTCTTCATAAATAATACCAAACTTTTGACAATATTCAACAAACGAGTTCGATTCATATTCACAATCTTTGTCTGATCGTACTCTTTTAAGTTTCTTACTAGTTTGGTTTTCAACTTCATTCTAAAAAATGATAAAACTTTTAAGGGCTTTATCTTTATGTTTCATTAAATAAACATAACAATATCTGCTACAATCATCTATAAAGGTAATTAAATATCTATTCTGGTCTTGTATTAAGACCCCATTGAACTCACAAATACCTATATGTACTAAATCAAGGTGCTATATGTACTATATGTACTCACAAATATCTATTCAGTATCCCTTTCAACTGATTGATAGGGTTTTCTTACTTGTTTAACTTCTACACAAACTTGACATTTGTGATTTTGTCTGATGTCATGTGTTGGAATCAAATTTAAATTCATCATTCTTTTAATAGAACCAAATTTTAAACGACCTAACCGACAATGCCACACAGTGGAATTTTCTATATTATTAATAACAATGGAATCATTAAGTTTTGTACTATTGGAACTAGAAACAGTAGCATAATCAATCCATATTTTAAATAAACCTTTAGATAAATAGCCTGTGTCAACAAAAGTTCTGTAATGTTAAATTACAACTTTATATAGCTTAAAAGAGAGTTCACAATCCTCTTTGACTAAAGCTAAACCACTAATTATATTCCGTCTAACAGTAAGGAAATGATGTACCTTTGGAGAGATAGCATGCGCCCTAAAGGAAACCTTTTAGGTCCACGCGTTCTATCACAAGTACTGGTGTAGTACTTGCATTTTCCATCATCACAAATTGTTCAACAATTTGCTGGTATAACACAAACAAAGATTTATTAGCACAAACGTGCACATTTGCTCCAGTGTCAGTAAGCCAATCAAAAGGTTCGTAAATAGTCAAAAGCTCAGGTTTCAAAGAAACACACTCGTCAACGTGTCCATGAGAGATAGTAGCGCCAACCTCAACCATGTTGACTAATGGTCCTGAGGATGGTGGTTTGGTCTTTCCTTTTGCCTTGTTGCGGCAATCCCTAGCATAATGACCAACTTGTCCACAAGTTTAGCATAGTGTGTTTGCTTTGGGCCTTTTGCATTTGACTTTCCTTTTATCAATGGTTTTAGAATTCGGATTGATATTTTTTAGCTTAGGGTTTTTCTTCCCAATAATCAAAAGATTTGCTTTTGACTGGAATTCAACTGATACTGAGTGGGTCTGATTCCTATGTTCCTTTTCTATACTTATGGCAATTATTAAATCATCGATGGATAAATTTCATTTTTGATATTTTAAAGTCATTCCAGACCTTTCCCAAGATCAAGGAAATTTTTCAATAATTGCCATAACTATAAACTTTTCTAGAAGTTTCATTTCAGCATCAGCAAGTGAATGTTCTAGATTAATCAGATCATGAGTTTGTTCAGACACTGATCTACATTCTACCATTTGATACTTCAAGAATTTAGAAACAGAATACTTTTCGGGCCCGTACCCTTCAGTATTATATATCTTATCCAAGGCTTTCTAAAGTGATTTCACTGTATAGGAATCTGAGCAATAGACATCGAAGAAAACATTTAACAATGCTGAAAAAAATGATCCCTCTAGTTATGCGATCTCGCTCAATCCATAAAGCGATTCAGCAATCTTTGGGTCAGTATTAGTAGGTACTGGTCCGTCAGTCTAAAGTAGAGACAAGAGCCCATTTATCATGAACCAAATCTTCATTCGTTGTTGTCAATGTTTGAAGAATTGACCAGCAAATGGTTCAGGCAAACCACTCAAGTCAATTTTTGAGGAACCAAAATAACCAGTAGTTGAACTAGAAGCCATTATAAATATATAAACGAATACACCCCTAATATTTCTTTAATATTGTTAGAAAAACAATGGTTGTTAGAAAAATAATGGCTTTGAATATCAACAAAACAGATATTCACAGGGGCGGTTTATCCGAGAAACATAGATATAATGCAATCACAGTTTTAAACAAAACACTACAACCAAAAGCAATTAAACAATGTTGAATACAAATAAATAAATAGGAAAGTTTAGTAAACTTATCAATATTTATTTGGCATTCCAATGACTGAATTACCTGGATAAGCCGGTTAGCCTTAAAGAAACATTCGTCCCACTAGCCGGGTCAATGGGCATGCAATACTCCTTCCAGGGTAAGTAAGTCCAGAGATTTATTTCACAACGCACTGCTACTTTTAACCTCACTTCAAAAGCCAATCAACTCAAATATTTTATATGCAATAAGAAGCACACAATATTGAAAGAACAAATAGTTTTTTCGAACTCACTCGACCAGAGGTGCACTTACTGATCAATTTTAGAGAACAATTCTAACTCTTGTTATTTATGTTGTGTAGTGTGTGTTTTTCAGGAAACTAGGAGGCAACTATATATAGGAGCACACATTAATACCAAGTGGAAACCGCCCTTGTTGTCAACAGACAGATATTGAACATGGACACAAAACAGGCAACACATGAAGACGTGTTGATAGCCAGGCCAACGTGTCTGAAGTCAACCCAGCGGTTTCTCAAATCGTGTTTAATTTATACTTCAGTCAAAAAGCAAGCCTGAGACCATTCACCCAAACGCCCGAGCCCGAGCCCCGTGGTCCTATGGGCAGGCGATGCGCATGTGTCGGTTGCCCATATGCAGTCCTTCGTGAATTGGTTTACACTAACTTCACACTTAACCACATTTATAGTTGAGTTGTCAAGGCTTAATATCCGATGTGGGATATTTGCACTCAACTTTTTAACAAACAGACAACACTCTCTTAGCTTTATTTATAGATTTTCATTTGAAATGGTTTAATTCTAAATTAACCACTACAAATATTGTCATAATAAGCCCAATTTCAACATGTACTCTCTCTCTCTCTCTCTCACTCTCATATTTTTCCCTTTTTTTTATTTGTTTTTAACCATATAATTTGTTTTTAAAAGTTATTTTACATCACTTATCATTAATTTAATAAAAATATTTCAAAAAGTTGTAAAATAGATTACTTATAGAGCAAAATTAGTAAATATTTATGTTTTCATTCCAACAAAATTTGAGCATAATTAAAATATCTTACTTTTATATTTTGCACACGCATTGAGTGTGCCACGCCGCGATTACATATAAAGCACCAAATTCATCTAATAGGTACCTTTAGTGTCTTTGGTCTAGCATGTTTTTCCTTTCTCCTATCTCCCATTTTCTCACTTTCTCTCTCAACTTTTCAACGTAATATATTATTCTCTTTATTTTCTTCTATCCTCCTTCTCTAATATTTTCAGTGACGGAGCCAAGGGGGGGGGGGGGGTTGGTGGCGGCGGCTGCCCCCTCTCAATTTTTTAAAAATTCATTTTTTAGTATATATATTTATTAGAATTTCAAAATTTTGCCCTCCCCCCCCAAAATAAAATTTTGACTTTTATATAAGTTATATAATAAAATTTTAATTTTCTCTACTCTATTTTATTTTTGTTTATTTATTTTTACCTAATCTCATTTATCATAATAATTAAATTCTCTCTCTTTCTTTTTCCTCACTTTTTCCTTATTCTCTTCAAATTAAAATATGAAAAATTCTATTAGATTTTATTTCTCTATTCTATCCCAATTAAAACATCAAAAATCATATTATAATTTTTCTTCTCTTACAAACCCTACGGTATTCAACTTTTTCTTCAAAAATAACATACAAAAACGTATTGTGTATTGATTTTAGAATTTATACGGTTATTTATTATTTTTTTGTAATTGATTTTTGTATAGAGAATTGAATCTTAGAATTGTTAGTATGAATTTTGATAGTTATTCAATATGAAACTTAATAAGTCTTGATGTTAATTTGTTGGGTTATTGAACTTGAATGAATCTTACTAACTTGACACTTTATATTTAATTAGGAGTGATTTGGAAAATGTGCTGGTGGAGAAAAAATTAAAGATAATTTTTGAGTTTTGAATATATTTTTTGATTATGAGAATAAAGAGAGAGAAAAAATATATATATTAATACTTTTTGAGTTTTGATTATACATATCAATATGTGGATCTATGTCAATTTTATTTATTATTGTTAAAAATTTCTTTGTTAAGTATACTTTAAAACCAATTCATTATCCATTATATTTGTTTCTTTTGAAACAGAGAATAGCTTGTTAATTTTTTCAATATCACTTTTTGTATATTATTTTGATTGTAACACTTTTTTTTATTATTGTAGCACTTTTAATTGGTCATATATGCATAAATATGATAACTTTTTTTATTTTATATGTTAATATTATAATATATAACCCTTATTTTTATACATTTTAATACCTAATGATCTCGAAAAAATTTCGCCCCCCCAATCAAATTTCTGGCTTCAGTCCCTGAATATATTTATCTTCAATATTTAGTTTACTTTATTTTTTTATTATTTTCAATAATAAAATTCAATTTAATTTTTAATCAATATTTTTTAATTTTTTCAAAATATATAAAATTATAAATGTATTAAATATGTGATTAAATTATATTTCAATTTCATTTTGCAATTTATAGAGTGAGCCACGCCCTAGCCTACGAAAATATCCCTCTGTAAAACCAATGGCAATGGAGATACACACTACCGATTCTGTGAAATCGTATGCCTTGACGCAATTTTTCCCGGAATCACATGTATATTAACTAATATGTCCTGTTATTTTTTGAAATTAAAAACACCACTTCTTTCTTAAATAATACCCAAAGAAAGCAATATCTTTAAATATTTTAAAAATTAAGAGTCTAAAAGACATAAATCTCAAGGTTACTGTGATATGAAAAAACTTTAAAAATGAAACTCCAACTTTTCAATTTCTTCATTCAATAAAATTAGCATGTTACCAATTAAATGTGTGTGTGTATATGTATATTCCTTTTTATCACACATAAAAAAATAGTATCAACTTCTTATTTTATTTGAGATAAAATTGATCATTAAAAACAATCAAATAATTAAATTCTCAGTATAATATTAAAATAATAAATGAATAACTCATAAAATACGCATTAAACAACCAAACAATTAAAATCTCAAAATACATATGAAAATATTAAACAAACATTTCAAGAAAAGTATGCATTAAAATAATTAAATAATTAATTAATATGTATAATTTAGTACCTTTTCTGCTCATTGATAGGGCGCATATTTTACTATATTTCGTGTCCCATTTTCATTCCTTTTAGCTGGTTTTGGTTGCTTAAAATGTGAAATTCACCACAAAATTGTGTTTTGATAGATTTAAGATAAAAGTGGTAAAAAGGACTAAGAAGGCGCTCAATTGGATTGAATTGATGAATATGCTTTGTCAGAAGAAAAGAGAAGAAGCAACTAAGGTGATTGTTTGTGAAATTCCAATAGGATCAATAAGTAATACAACAAGAGTGCCCTTGTTATAAGGCATGCCTACGCCTTATAAGAGGTGCAAAGCTGGAAAAAGACATCAAAGCATGAGTGCTCCCTCAATTAGGCGTGCCCATGCCACAAACCACAAGCATGCATGAATTTGGCTATTGTTTTCTCGTTTTCAACACGAATCTTGCCCACCAAGTTCTCTACTCCCTCTAGGGCATTATTCTAGGGTAAGTGAGTCTTATGTATAGAGGAATTAGCCTCAATTATCAGCCATCTTTAGTTTTAGTTTTAGTTTTAAGTTTACAGCACTTTTGTTATTTACTTTCAAGTTTTGTCAGCCATCTTTAGGCCTATTGTTCAATTGATAAAATTGCATGTATCCAGTTGGTAAGACTAAATCCGTAATTGTTGAATCGAACAAACACAAGTGAAAATCAACATAATCTGATCGGGTAGAAGCTTTTGGATTTTGGATTATGTTATGAAAAACTTATAATCTAATTTAAAAGATCATGCATTGTAGGTTCTTGGCTGAGATCGGGTCCTACTTCTTAATATTGTTAGCAGATTAAATTCTATCGTGTGTATAAGGTTATTCGTTAATGTAGGATTATTCATAACGCATTGCATGTTTAGCTTAAAAATAAGGAAGGACTGATTGGAGGAGCGTTTCCAAAAGCTGTAAACGATTTATAGCATGAATTAGAGAATTATTCTTGAATCGATGATCAATCCCAAGAATGTTGAACAAAAAATTACCCATGGCTAATCTTTCGTCATATTGAATTATTTTTATTTAATTTTCTATTTTTATTTTATTTTATTACTTTTCATTTAAACCCCCAATCTTTCTTTTTACTTTTTATTCGTCTGGTTGTTTCTGGAATTCGTCAATGATTATTTTCTGAGGAATCGACCTTGCTCACCCTATTACAATTAATTTCGTATTTAGAGTAGTATGATTTATTTTTGGTGGATTCGACACCCATCACTCATTAAATAGGTAATCAAACACATAACTATTTTCTAATTTGAATTTACTACTCATAAAATATACATTGTGAACTATCATGCATTCTTTATTTATTTCATGAACAATATATTTGTTAATGTCTTAAGAGATTATAAATTCTAAAAATCATTTATTAAAATTTTTGTACAATTTAAAATATAACCTTTATTTTGTCCTGGCCAGTAGCGTCCCCAAGCCCCCCGCACCAACAAAGCCTAATGATCACCACCCAAAACCATTCGTTGCCACCCTTAAATTAGCCAAGCACCAACGAGGTTGCTACTTCCCGCACCCTCAATCTCTTGCAGGCTTGCACAATCCTCACCAAGGTTCGCCTAAATGGTCGTTGGTAATGGAACAAGTTTGACTGTTTCAGTTTTGTTGCCACGTTGCGTAACGGCCACAGTTGGAATGAGATTTTTAAATAAAATTTGGAAAAATTGCGTAACACCCCACTGTGTTGTCTTTTAATAGCTAAAAATCCCCCATGGTTTGAATATAGGCTTATACCCCTCTATGTTTTAATTTTGTTTGCACACTTGCCCTTTCTGGTTGTGAAAAAGTTAACGGTGTTACATTTTGCATGTTTTGATCGTTATGCCCTTTAGTCTTTCAATGTACCTTGTAACTACACTTGGCTCAGTTGTACCTTTCGAGAAACATATATATATATAGAGAGAGAGAGAGAGAGACAGAGAGAGAGAGAAGGACAAAGGTTTCTCAGTTAGGGTTTTTCAAATCTTTCAATTTTTTTTGCAATTATCTTCGAATGTTAGGATGATTTGCGAACACTTGAAGAATTAAGAATGATTCTTAACCTCGTGACGTCATTGTTGGGCTATAAAGTGAAGAATAGTTGCTGTACATATACGAAAAATGATAGGTAAAGTTCAATTCCCTTGTTATTCTTTAATATTTGTGTATAATATGTCGATTTGTCTCTTATTTAGTAATGAGTTTCTCTATTTCGATGTTTGTGTAAGTGTTTCTCTATATTGATGTTTGTGCTAGGGTTTTTGTAGACATATTTGATCCCCACCATCTGCTTTTTGACTTGTGCAGTTTGTTTAATTATGTGGTCCTAAATATAAATGTTACAATGCGATTTTTTGTATGAGTTGTTCATTGTGAAAAGTTGTGTCATTTTCTTCATAAAGCCATAAAATTGTGAGAAGGACAAAGGTTGCGAGATCCAGTTGTTGACATTTTAAATTGGGTATTGTTATTGGTATTTTTAAATTTGCTTTCGAGCTCCATGCATCCAATTACATTTTTAATTTCAACAATTCACCAAAATGCACCTCATTTTATTTATTTATTTATTTATTTTTGATAGGACCTCTTTTTATTTATTAAACATCACACTTACCTTCCCTGAGATTCATTGAAATTATAAAAAGAATCCTTCAAGTATGAGAAATTACTAAGACTATCCTTAAGGTTTACATTAGGTTTTGTCCGGATGATTATGTCCTTTTTTCCCAACATACCCTCCTTCAATATTTTACTAATTGTTGGAGAAAATGGTGGATTACAAACACCTTCCATGAGGTTCACTGAAATGACATAAAAACTCCCTTAGGTATCATAATTTACAACCACACTGCCTGATATTTGCCCCTTCAATAAAAAACTCGTGCCGTTTGGGTTTCACAACTGAGAGGAGAGAGAAAAAAAAGTTGGGTTTTTTTTTTTATGATGGATGTGATGGTTGAGATGTGGAAAGAGTGTCAAGACGAGACTGGTGGTGCCACCAAAGAGCAAATCGATGATCGGAGAAGAGAGAACACCTTTGACTAATGACGACAAGGCATGGTAATGTGCTTGACTTATACAAATTTGTGGAATCCTTGAAATGAGGCGGTTTTTGTAGTGTTGACATCGTCGGATTTCCGTGAAATTCATTTGAAATATGAGAATCAAGGTGCATTGACCAACAATTAAACTAGGTCAAACGCCATTGGTCGGGCCAGCACCATGGATCCGAGAGTAAAGCGATTCCAAAGATACGTGTTTTTCGAATTTTCAACGTGCAGAGGCCACTGCCGCTGCTAGTAGGGGTGTTCCTGTAAATTTCAATTCTTGAGGGGTTTTGTGTAATTTTTGCCAAACCTCAAGGAGGTGTTTGTAAATCAAGCACTATGAGGATTTCATGTGCTCCGGTAACTGTTACATAATTTTGCAAACCTCAAAGATGGTTTTAATAATTTTCCATAACTGAACTTTTTTTTTAATAATTTCAACAAACTTTTCTGGGAGAACTGTAACTCACCCATTTTATAATATTAAAACTTGACTAGGCGGTCAATGTAACAAATCGTGGCTTCCAATTGTAATCACGCATTTTTCTCGAATGGAGATAGGTGTAATAAACCCTTCAAACTTATCTAACACAAGCGATTTACTAAACCCACACTTACGGGACCCAAAAGTATCTATCTTGTCACTGGAGTTGGGTCTCCTTGCCATAAAGATCAAATTTGTATCAAGTAGCAATCCACAAAACGAGTAGTTATAACTTGCTGGGCCCATTAGAAGAACATTTAATTCTTATGGATTTTCACATCCTTAAATTGAATTATGTTATTACGAACTTGGTTTAACAATCAATTTGGTTCCTTCATTAGTTCCAAGTTAGCATTTGTCAGACAACGTAAGGCTAATCTAGTTCAAATCTCACAATATTGAGCGTAAAAGAATAAGCTACAGAATGGATATTAATAGTACTACTATAACCAATTAATCCATTTAAATTACTGCAATTTCTAAAAGAGATATGAGTTGCAAGAGCTAAAGTTTGCGGCATCATTTAGCGGTGCAAGGCTAGTAAACAATGTTGATATTCCTTTGCAGAATCTGTAGAAGGCAAAAGCAATAGCTCATCAACATAAGCCCACATTAGCAAACCTTAAAGGTCGAACAAAACGAGTAGACTATGAACCTGAAAAGTTGATCATGAATTGCATAAGAGCCTTAACATTCTCATAATTTAAAGTACAAGATACATGCACTTAGCTCTGTAAGCTCATCTCGAAAGGGCATTCTCAAAATAAACAAAGTCCCACCTAAGGGGTAGAATAGAAGAATAATAGTTCACACTTTTCTTTATCTGAGCATCATTTTCTGGGATCTCCTATGAACAGCTTAGAACAAAATTCGAACTGGGTTTTGCAAACCAGAGTCACAAATTGAATCTCTTTCGACATCAATAGTCATGTTTGCATAAACCAACTTCTGCTAATCAGTGTCGAAATCCAAGTACATTCTATAGGCATTTCTATCCGCCGAGTAGTAGCTTTCTACCAGAGTATCCACCTCAAACCCAAGTTTCTTGTATAGATTCATGGCAGCAATCCTCGAGGGATCTACATGAAGTGCTATCCGCTGTATGTTTCTAGTTCTACATTTCTCTATAGCTGCAGCAAGCAATGCTTCCCCATGACCCTGCCTCCTGTAGTTCTCTTTCACTATATCCCATTTCAGAAAGAAAAACAAGTTAAAACTGCTAGAAACTAAACAAGTTCTAGCACTCAAGTACCGATCAACATTTCGTAGTTATTTAAGTCTGCAGAACTATGACCACAGAAGACAATAAAACTCACAGCAGAAAGAAGTTGGATGTTCCAAATTTCACCAAATTAATACCCAACTTTCACTTACAAGACTAATTGAATGTGCAACCGCATTTATCCTATCTGAAACTTTGTCCAAATTTGAGGTAATGGATCAAATACAAATCCTAGAGCCTCTTGACTAAATGAAATCAGGACTATCTGAACCCGTTTTCAATGGACCTAAAGAACGTATTAACTCATTTGCCATTGTACTTCTCAGATGTAAAATTCAATAAAATTCCCTGTTTCTATGAACTTCATAATAATATATTCATCCAATCTCAAGATAACCCAGCATAAGATGTTCCAAATAGAACATCAGCGCTGACACATCTGTTAAGCCGATTATAGTTCTTTCTAATTCCCAATAACATTACTCCCTTTTTTTTTAAAAGAAGAAGAAAAAAAAACTCATAATAAAGAGACAGATAAATAAACCCTTTTACCATCAAATTGAGCAAGAAATTTCAGTCACTAGTTCTGCATATCACATTTCTCAGTCGTATAAGCTTAATACAAGTGACAAATCCCTCAAAGTCCAGAGAAGCCAAACAATTGATCAATACAAATATGTATAATCACAAAAGTTAACCTTGTGATGTAAAAGAAACTGTGACTGAGAGGTGAAGGGATTTGAACCTGCAAGTTTGGTGATAGAAGCATAGAGCGACGAGGGCCAAGAATACATGACATATCCGGCAACTTCCCCTCCGATTTGAGAGTAAAGCAAGCCACTGTTCATCTTTTTGACCTCTTGCTCAAATGATTTGGCGAGGGACTCGTGTTTCGGGAAGACCCTTTTCTCTATCCTCACTATTTCTTCCACCACTTCTCCCCACTTGATTGAATTTCTATTAAGTTCAACGATTTCCCAGTTCGCCATTTTGATCTTAATCTTCTTGGGTTTCTCAAGAGGATTCAATCGAACCTTTTTCTATTTGATCAATTGGAACTTCGCGGAGGTGTTTCTTGCGGGGGGAATTTCATGGGACGAATGACATTATAGTATAAATAATTTGTTCACCCGACCTTTCAAAGTTTCGCTTTAATTTGATAGTCCTCAATTTTTTTTAAAGTTAAATACCTAATGTGACATAATTTAAAAGTCAATTAAAAGAAACTAATAAATCTAGGGTTTGATGGGATCGAATTATAAATAAATAAATTTGTAATTTATATAATATCGATCAAGCGATCGTTTGTATTGTGTACTCAATAATCATTTGATCGATCACTATATATCACTTGATCGATCAACATAATCGATTGATTGATCATAGGTGTCGCTTAATCGATTATTTTTGATCGACTATTATGTGTCGCTTAATTGTTCATAGTTGATCGATTAATCGATCATTATATACGTGGGTCTCACGTGTCAACTGAAAGAATTCCCAAGCAATACTTTTTCTTCATTATCAGGAATGTTTCATCTTCCATTCTACTCTTCTCTACCTCGAAATTAGCGTTTTCTTTTACAGTAACCATCTCCATTCTTCAAAATTCATTTTAAAACCCTAAAATTAACCATGAAACCCTCACTTTAGGCATTCTTCACTCTGTTTCTCATCGAAATTGTGATAAAAATCTTAAAAAAAATATAACCCGCTACAAATTTTTGAAATACAAAAATAGAACAAGAAATTGTATAAATCAATAACACACCTGGAGCACAAGAGCCCTTGGTGAATAAGGAAATGTGTATTGCTCCACAAGAAATACAGGTACGTTAATCTATAAGTCCATTATTGTACATGAAGAATTAAAGTTCAACTTAAACCGCAACCCTTGTTTGAATTTTCGTGTTCTAATCAATGATATCGATTAAGTGATGTACATGTCGATTGAGCGAGGGTTATTTAAAAAAATGGTGTATCTTGAAAAATTAGGGTAATATTGATTAATCGATTTTACATGTCGATTGAGGGCTGTTGTTTATAAAAATTTTGTCCTTATCGACTGAGCGACTGTCCTCAATCGATTAAGTGATTGTCTTTATCGATTGAGCGACTCTCGTTATCGATTAAGTGATTGTCTTCAAAAGTTTCTTGTTTTGTCCTCCAAATTTTTTGTCGTAATGTCTATTAAGCGATTGTAGTGACTTGCTATTATTTTAAAAGTAAGTTGTTATGAATTTAGACAGTAAAAGATTATATTCTAGTAACCATTGTGCATGGTATTGCTATTATTTAGTCTATTATTTTTCGCTATTAAAACTTTCAACTAATTTTCCTATATTGCTTTCCGTTTAAAAGAGTATATTGTTTTGTTTGAACATAGGAGAATGAAGAGAATTGTCTGGTTAATGAGCTATCCATTCCTTCTTGTTCGCAGTCTATCTATTTCGAAAGTTACCAGCTTTGGACTATTTTGGAAAATATACAATACTTCGCTGTGAGGGTGACAATGAGATTTTCAGTTGGAAAACTTAATAAGTTAGAGGAAATGTCGACAAGTTTAGGAGAGAATATATTGTCCAGATTCTCCGCAAGTTGCTTCAGTCTTTTATTAGATATGACAAAATCCTGGACATTTTTCGGGCAACTTTGTCATTATCTTTTGTTCCTTTAAATTCAATGCAAAAAGAAATGGGAGCTACGGTTTGTCGTGGACAACAATCCTATTCGATTTGGCATGAAAGAGTTTGCCATCGTTACTAGATTGAATTGTGGTCCGCTCTTTCCCATTGATGAATTGGACGTGATGAGAAACGGCAAAAAAATCAAATATACTTGAAGAAGGTAAAGGGAAACAAACAAACAGTGAAAATTGCAGACTTAGAGGATTGTTTGTCAAAGTTGTCAAAGAAAACTTTTTCAGCAAGTGAGAAGCTCCAGATATGTCTTGTATGGTTGGTGCATACTTTCATTTTGGCAAATGATGACCATAAAAATATGGAAGAAGACTTTTTGTTGTTTGTCAACAATCTTGACTTCTTCAATTCTTACTCGTGGAGGAGGGAGTTGTTTGTGATAACATTGGAGTCACTGCGGACAAGAGAGATAAAAAAGAAAATATTTCCAATGGGCTGAGAAAGGAGACTTCAAAAATTTGGAATCTTACAATATTTTTGGATTTTATTGGGCCTTACATGTAAGCTTATATTGATTATCGGTTAATTTTTTTTTTGTTATAAAAATAGTGCGGAATATTTTTTCCAAACTTTGTGATGATATCGATCGATTGATTGTATTTGTTCGATTGATCAATTGTTTTTTAAGAAAGGATGTCAATTGAGTGATAGTACATGTCGATTGAGCGATTGCTCATGTCGATTGATCAATTTTTAAAAATGAGTTATTTTCAAAAACTATGATGGCAATTGATCAATTTATTATGTCGATTGATCAATTTTTATGTCGATTGATCGATTTTTTATGTCGATTGATCGATTTTTTTATGTGAATTTCAATTAGTCAATTGTACATGTCATTGGTCGATTGTACATGTCGATTGATGGATTGTTCATGTCGATTGATCGATTATTGTTTCAAAAATTAGTTTGTCACAATTGATCATTTTATTTCTTTATATTTAGGCTTGGGCTTATGAGGTTGTTCCTGCCTTTGAGAAATTCGAGTTACCTATGGACCCAACAAAGGATGATTCGTTGTTGCCACTTCCCAGAATTCTGAGATGGCATATGAATAAATCGGAAAAAATAGTTTACAAGATGATAGAAGAGGCACTTGGAAAGAACAAGGTAGCTCTAAAAAATATGAAATTTAATTATTTATTTACATGACTTATGTATTCCTTAATATGTGTAAATTTGAATTTCGGGTGGTCATGCATCCATTCCTGTACCCAACAAAGAGGGAGTTGAGAGAGCCTTACATGAGCTCATTTGATGATCTGAAAGATATTGCTGATGATATGATTGACCAACTCACTCAAGATTTGGAAAGGGTTATAGAGTTCAGGCCTCCGTCTGACCATGATGTCGACGTGATTGAGTTCAAAGAGGGTGTTGATGTAGAAGGGGCATCACATTTCCAGCATCATGAGGAAGTAACAGATGCACGAAGCCCACCTCCTACCCCAAAACTAGGCCTACATGAAACTCGTGCCCCAAAAAACTAGGCCTGCCTCATGAGGAAGTAAACATTTGCCCACGATCATCGTGTGCCCATCACGATGAAATATGGAACAACTGAAATGCATCAATGAGCAAGTCACTTCTGCCATTCAAAGAAAGTAACGGCGTCTCCATTATCATTGCGTACTCATCATGATGAAGTTATTGAACAATTAAAAGTCATTAATGATGGACTTGTTGGGTTGAAAAAATTTGTGTCTGAACGAATGGAGAAGATAGACAAAAGGATTGACTTGCTTTATGCATTGGTGGACAAAAGACCAAAGAGAACGAAAGAGAAAAGCAAATATGTGAAGTCTCCGTTCACTCAAGAGGGTGGGACAGGGAAGAAAGCAAAAGTGGGAGATGTGGCTGTACCACCATCCAAGCCTGATTTATTTATGCGACCTGATTCGAAAAAATTGTCTGCCTTCTAGGAGTGGTATGAATCTGACCCAGGTGACAAAAAATTTATGGTAAATTGGGATGGTTGGACAAGTTATTTTTTTGCAAACTATTGGGTGAAGGGCAATGGCTCGATTTAGAAGTAAGTTTTACTTGTATAGGTTAATAAATTATTGTCATATTAACTTTGCTTACATATTATTTATTTTGGCGGTGCATATCGATGAGGCTCTATGTCTAATGAGGATTAGATAGAAAAATTATCCAAAATTCTATGATCAAGAGGTAGCTTTTGTCAATTGTCGATTTATGCAACAGCTACAGTTTTCTTATGAGAGGGTTAGGGATGCAATTGATCCATCGAAAATTGTTAGCAGTAGCTATATCGATAATGATTCTTTAAATGTTGCAATTGAACTAATGCATATTAACCCGATATTAATAGATTATGCAAATGGCAATGACCCAAAATATGCTGACCCATGGTGGGGATACAAGAAAGTGTATGGAGTTTTCAATATAAGTAACAAGCAATGGATTGCCACTGCGCAATTGTTAGAAAAGGGGAAGGTGCGTATTCTGGATTGCAACACCAAAATTTGTAGGGGGATAGAGCTTAAGAAGTTGATGGCCCCAGCTTGTTTATTATTCCCCAAGGTCTTGAAAGCGACGAGTCACTTTGAGTCAATGGTAAGCTGCTTGAGAAAAAATGGGATACCAAGTTGACAAATATCCATTTATTTTCTTTCCTATGCTATGTCATTCTTGATTAAGCAAGATATATGTATTCATTTTCCTCTTCTTTTTTTTTTTCATGTATGTGCTTTATATTTTTTGCAATGGGGACTGTGTGGTGTATTCACTAAAGTTTATTGAATTTCACATGACTGGCACCCCGATAGACAAGTTGAACAACAAAAACATCGTTAAGTTCCAACAACAGTTAGCTACTGAGATATTCATAGGAAAAATGGATCCACTTGTCCCAACTTGAAACATTGCAATTTTGATGATGATTATAACTTAAGCTGAGTGTAAACTGTTGTTATTTTTTGATTGATCACATAATCGATCAAGCGATGTGTTGATCGATCTTGCAATTACACATAGTCGATCAAGCGATCATGATAATCGATCAAGCGAACACAACAAGACTTAGAATATTATATGGAACCAACTAGCAATCAATCAAGCGATCATGAAAATTGATCAATCAAACACAACAAGATAGAATATTATGTGGAACAAACTAGTAATCAATCAAGCGATCATGATAATCAATCAAGCGAACACAACGAGACTTAGAATATTGTGGAACAAACTAGTAATGGATCGAGCGATCATGATAATCGATCAAGCAAACACAACATGACTATTATGGAACAAACTAGTAATCGATCAAGTGATCATGATAATCGATCAAGCGAACATAACAACACATAGAATATTGTGGAACAAACTAGTCATTGATCAAGTGATTATGATAATCAATCAAGCGAACACAATAAGACTTGTGGAACAAACTAGTAAGCGATCATGATAATCGATCAAGTGAACACAACAATGCTTAGAATATTATGTGGAACAAACTAGTAATCGATGAAGCAATCATGGTAATCGATCAAGCGAACACCACAAGACTATTGTGGAACAAACTAGTAATCGATCAAGCGATCATGATAATCAATCAAGCGAACACAACAAGACGTAGAATATTATTGTGGAACAAACAAGTAATCGATCAAGCAAACACAACAAGACAATATTATTGTGGTACAAACTAGTAATTGATCAAGCGATCTCGATAATCGATCAAACGAACACAACAAGACTTAGAATATTATTGTAGAACTAACAAGTAATTGATCAAGCAATTATGATAATCGATCAAGTAATTATGATAATCGATCAAGTGAACACAACAAGACAATATTATTGTGGTACAAACTAGTAATCGATCAAGCGATCATAATGATCGATCAACCGATCATTTGTATCAATTAATCGATCATGATGATCAATTATTCATAATTATCCAGAAGATAATTGATCATGTCATATTTAATAGAGATAATTACTGATTTCCACCCCAACTACGGGGATTTTTTCACTTTGTAACCTAAATTTTGCCGTGTTATCGGTTGCCATCCGATTTATGCAATTTTTTACCAATTGCAACCGAAGTATATATTCTGATCAAAAAAGGTCACTGGACCGGGGACACGTGAGATACACGTGCTTTAATAAGGGTATTTTTATCATTTCATTCTAACTTATGAAATTATTTATTCTTTTTTCTTTTCTATTTCCCTCCCCATCTTCTTCTTCACCACCCCTACCCCTACCCCTACCCCTACCCTACCCACCCCCCCTCCTAGCAGACTCTCTCTCTCTCTTGCTGCTCCCCGCTCTCCTCTCCCCACCCACTACCAACACCACGCCACTGTCCACGCCCCCACCACCAACCACCCCTCCTACCCCACACCACCACCTGCCTCTCTCTCTCTCGCCCCACCCTCCTCCCGTAGCCCCCCACCCACCTGCCCCGCCTCTCTCTCTTTTTCCCTATCTCCTGCACCCCCACCACCACCTGCCCCTCCCCCCTTCCTAGTCCCTGTGCCTCCTTCCTATACCACAACCACGCCTCCACCTCAATCTCTCCTCTCTCTCTCTCTCTTCCCCCCCCCTCTCTCTCTCTATGCTCTAAATTTGATTTGGTGGTGGTGGGGGGCGGGAGAGGCCACGGTTGGTGGTGGGGGGATGGGAGAGGTAGGAGCAGGGGGAGGGAGGCAAGAGAGAGGGGCAGGTAGTGGTGGGGGTACAAAAGATGGGAAGAAATAGAGATAGGGGTTGCGGGAGGGGGGGTGGAGCGAGAGAGAGAGAGAGAGAGAGAGAGAGAGAGAGAGAGGCAAGTGGTGGTGTGGGGTGGGGGGTAGTGTGGTAGTGGAGGGTGTAGAAGATGGGGAGAAAGAGAGAGGGTTGGGGGGGCTGCGGGAGGGGGAGGGGGGGCGAGAGAGAGAGGCAATTGGTAGTGTAGGGTTGGAGAGGGGCGATTGGTGGTGGGGAGCATGGGCGGCGGCGGCGTGGTGGTGGAGGGAGGGGCGGCAGCGTGGTGGTTGTGGTGGGTGGGGGGAGGAGTGTGGGGAGTTAGCAAGAAAGAGAGAGAGGCTGCTGGTGGGGTGGGGTGGGGTGGGGTGGGTGGGTGGGTGGGGGTGGTGAAGAAGAAGATGGGGAGGGAAAAAAAAAGAAAAAAGAATAAATAATTTCCTAAGCTAGAATGAAATGACAAAAATACCTTTATTAAAATACGTGTATCTTACGTGTCGCCGGTCCGGTGACCTTTTTTGATTGAAAAATGTACTTAGGTTGCAATCGGTAAAAAATTGCATAGATCGAGTAGTAACAGGTAACACGGCAAAATTTAGGTTGCAAAGTAAAAATACCCGCATAGTTGGGTTGGGAAACAGTAATTATCCCTATTAAATATATATTAGATATTATATATATGTCAAGTATACTGAATATATAGATATAGTATATATATGTCATATTATATATATATTAGATATATCTTATATATATATATGTCAAGTATACTATATAAATAGCAATAGTATATATATATATATGTCATATTATATATATGATTAGATATGCATTATATATATATATGTCAAGTATACTGTATATATAGCAATAGTATATATATGTCGTATTATATATATGATTAGATATGTATTATGTATATGTCAAGTATACTGCATATATAGCAATAGTATATATGCCATATTATATATATGATTAGATATGTATTATATATGTCAAGTATACTGTATATAGAGCAATGGTATATATAATTTTTTTTAATTCTTTGTGTAATATTTTTTGAATTTGTGATACGTACACTCTAATATGATTAGATAAATATATATGATTAGATATGTATTATATATATGTCAAGTATATTTTATAAATAGCAATAGTATATATATATATGTATGTCATATTATATATATATTATATATGTTAAGAAATGTTTTTCTTTTAAATCTTTGTGTAATATTTTTTGAAGTTGTTCTACGTATAGTCTAATATGATTAGATATATCTTATATATATATGTCAAGTATACTGTATATATAGCAATAGTATATATATGCCATATTATATATGTATATATTAGATACATATATATACATATTATATATGTTAAGAAATGAGTTTTTTTAAATCTTTGTATAATATGTTTTGAACTTGATATACGTACACTCTAATATGATTTGATAAATATATATGATTAGATATGTATTATATATATATGTCAAGTATACTGTATATATAGCAATAATATATATATGTGTCATATTATATATATATTAGATATTATATATATATGTCAAGAAATGATCTTGTTTTTAAATCTTTGTGTAATATTTTTTGAAGTTGTTATACGTACACTCTAATATGATTAGATAAATATTTTACACCTCTACTTGGGCTTATGAGATTAGTTGATTGAGCGATTTTTTTCTTTGTTTTTTAGGCTTGGGCTTATGAGATTGGTCAGAATACAAGTTGTGGTGATATCAATCAAGCAATAGATTGTGTTGATTGATCAATTGTTTTGTTGATTGATCATCTGTCAAGGTCAATTGATCAATTTTCATGTCAATTGATTGAATTTTTTGCCGATTGAGTGATTTTTTTGCTTTCTTTTGTGGCTATCTCAGTTTGAAGTGCAATGATATATATACAAGAATTTGAAGCAAAAAGATCAAAAAGATTGATGATCAACTTGAAATTCCCTATATTAAATGCAGTGATATTTACAAGCATTTAATCTAGAAATGATATTTACAAGCATTTAACGATCAAAAAGTACTTTATCATAAACTAGAAATACTAACATCCACACTTTTCAATTATCCCCAATTGTTTCTTTGCATGTTCCTTTCTTGTGACCTGACTTATTGCATCATAAGCACTTGTTCTTCTTTTAACGAACCTCATAACTAGTTGGGATCCTCTTGACTCTTTTCATGCCTTTTGATAGATTCACAAGAGGAAGTTCAATGATAATTTCTTTTATCGATTTAGGAACCACCCACCGATCTTTCGAAGGAATATGATAGATTGTTTCTGCATAAGCATGGCAAAACTCATCAAATGCAGAAGAGCAACCTGAGTACAATATTATATCAAAATCAGACAAATTCTGATATCTAATAGCAGCTATGGCATGAGCGCATGAGATCCTATCAATATCAAATACTTTACAGCTGCATCGATTATTGTTAAGATCAACAACAATATTCGGACCATAGCCATGCACATGGTACTCATGCACGTTGAGTTGTGGAACATCAAGAGATGCTAAGTTTTTCAAATTATCACAAAGTTCACTTTCTTTTGACGGAACCAATCTTGTATTCCATTTAACCATCTCCATACGTTGCTCACAAAACCACTTTGATAAGATTTGTTGGATTGCATCAAAAAGAACATCAATTGGAAACTCCCTTTCAGTCAGAAGGCTTGAGTTGAGACACATGGCAATGTTAGTCGTCATAATATTATATCTGTTTTCAGGAAAATAAGCTCTACTCCAATGGTCGAAGCCAATATCATTCTCAAGATAGGCAGCCACTTTACTTTTAAGTTTGCGTATTTGGATGAATTGTTGTTGGAACTCATCAATTGTGTAAGATATAGTTGCCAAGTAATATAGATTAAGGACATGACAACACCTAAATATTTGCTTTAAGTTCTCTGCAATATGTTTCTTGCAATACTCATGACGTGCTAAAGGATAAACACATTTCACTACCTTCTTGATAGAGCCGTGCCTATTGGATATTTTGCACATCTTGTCACTATTAGGAGTTATGTCTTTTAGATTTTTGATAAACCACTCCCACGAACGGTCATTCTCAGAGTTGACCACAACCCCTGCAATGGTATAAATATGCTTCTCACTATCTTGTGCAGTGGCCTCTAGCAATGTACCGCCATACTTTCCTTTCAAAAAGCATCCATCAATAGCTATTATCTTTCTCACAAATGAAAAAACCATATATGCATTGGCCAAAGGCTATAAAAAAATATTGAAACTGATTTTCAAAGTCGGCCACCAATTCTGTCTTGCTTCTGTTATTTTCTGATTCCAACATGTAGTGATAAGCCTAAAGAACTGCTTACCCATGCTGTGTTGTCCCCCTCACAACATCCTTTGCAAGTTGTCACCCCCTCCAATATTTCAATAACTCACAGAACATCCTAATTTTATTTTTACGTAAGTCTTCACTCCACTAGGTGAGAGTCCTTCCCCTTTGACAAACTGTTCCTTGATGCATTCTCTTATGAGATTGGCTGATGCTTGTCGATATTGGCCTGATATATGCTCCAGCCCACATGTGTGCACACTAATATATTTCTTGACAATAAATTTCTCCGAATTCATATACTTACAACAACGAATCCAAAACTTGTATATTGGACTCACACATGCTACAACATATAATGATTTGTTTGATCTTGTGACAATGTACTCAAACTTTGCTTTCACAGCAATGAGTTGAATTTTTCTTACCACTTCAACTTTGTTATTAAACGAGCACCCCACTTGAAACTCAAATCTATCGTCAAACACATGCCCTGATTGACTTCGTACCACGCTCCTTCCCATCCCCTCTGAAACATGTTTACTAAAAATGGTTTCTCATGCTACATATAGCATCAAAATCCACTTGATGTAGTTCTTGATTCATAGTGACATCTTCGTGGACCATAATATCATTGTGAGGAAGTTCGTCTGTGTATTGCTCCTCCACATTGTCATTATCACCAATTGAAGTGCAACCAAATATTGACTTTTCATTGTTCAAATAACTGTTATCATTGTAAAAGTTGAAACCATCAACTGCGAATTGAACACAGATACTTTAAGAATTGGTTTCCAACCCTCACCAGCAACATCAGTAAAGGACCTTCAAATCATCGTCTGACTTTATTTCAGTTGGATGTATTATGTATGGTGGAGAGGTGCTTTTGTTAACATATACTTCACATTAACATCAGCCTATGAACAACTTAGTTGTCCCTTCTCAATAATTTTATCAATCAAGCTATTGAAAGTAATTTCTTCAGTAACAACAAGTGGTGTTGTTACTTTGCATTTTTCTTCCAACAAGCTTCTTCTTCTGCCCACTCGACATATTCAATACCTATTACAAATTCTTCTGGCATAATTGCAGCAGACAAAGTACCTATATTATAAGATAACAGAAATGCCAAATTATCACGACCACCAAAAAATAAATAAAAAAAAAGAATAAGAAAAGGTGTCAATTACAAAAGATCGCTTAATCGACATATGATGGTCGATTAAGCGATCGATAGACAACAAAAGATCGCTTAATCAATCATTATATATATTGTCGATTAAGCAATCACCAATAGATCAATTTATCGATCAATAAAGCATAAAACATTGCTTAATCGATATTCTATGGTTAATCCAGTGATCACATACAACAAAAGATCTCTTAATTGATATGACACGGTCAATCAAGCGATCAAAAAAAAGATTGCCTAATTGATATAATCTGGTCAATCAGGCGATTAAATGATAGGGTTTAACTATATCAGTTCACTGTGCACGGGATCGCCATTAATGAAAAGTTCTCAAAAACCTACCAAAACCCGTCGAATTAATGATTTTTTTTCCAAAACCCATTATGAAATGATGCATTAATGGTGCTCTGTATAGAATGTACTACTCAAATCGAGTATAAAAATCACAAAAATGGGTTCTTGCCCTGAGTTGTTATGTCTTTTTTGTGAAGAAAGCCTTGTACAATTTGTTTTCGTCTTGTAGTGAATACCTTCAAGGTTATATAACAAAATATTCTTGATTTTAGGGGTTGAAATGTAAAATCTAAAAGTTAGATAAATATTTATCCAAATCTCATTTGAGTTTAATTGAATGATTAATTAGAGTTAATAAACAAAAGGGCTATCTACCTAAAGATTGAAGCTTGAGGGCTATTTAATTAAAAAGAACACTTGAAAAGGCTATTTAACAAAAAGCCTCCATTATAGTACCTCTTCTAAAATCTATACTATTAAGCATAATAACTAATTTGATGTCATTGATATTCTAGTGAGGAAATATGGCCGATAAGCCCTTTAAGTTTTTATTTAAGAAACTAACCCTCCAATTTTATTTCTATTTTTTGGGTAGAAAATATAACGTGGCACTAATTAGGACAAATAAGTGTACATTTAGGCTAGGATTTGAAATGGGGGGTCAAATTATAAATAACTTGACTTCTACGCGGGGTCAATTTGAAAATAAATTAAGTTACAAGAAAAAGGTTCATTATCAACCCGTGTTTGATACAACGGTCGTGATGATTAAACAATGTAAATAAATGAGAAAATTCAGGCCGCACATGAATGTACAACCGTAAGAAAGGTTCTCTTAATAGATTAAAACCTATCTCTTAATCGGGAGAATATATAGTATGTTTGATGACCGGGCGTATGAAGAGGTGACGGCTGTAACGCAAACTCTCTGAAGTAATAAAACTATCTCTTAAATAAAAGATCTATTTATAAGAATAGCCGCATTAACGAGTTGGCTATATATTTATACACGGCACTGTTGCTTCTCTTCCATTCAGGGATTATGTAGTCCTTAGATGAACAAACGGCCAGGTCATATGAAAAAAGACGGTCGTAATTACCAATCTCTGAAGAGATCATTTAATCTCTTAAAGGAAAAGTGTTTTTTAGAGTATACTTTTTAATGGCAAGGTCTTGTATGAAAAACGGCCATGTTGTTTCTCTTATGGATTATGTAAAAGGACAACCCGTGATTGTTAACACGGTCATCACAACTAATCTTGAAAGCAACAAAGATTTCTTTTGAGTAGTAAACGACAAAGGCATCTCACCAAGTATGGGCTTTAATAGCCACTACCATTATGAGACACCATCACCGCTTAAGAGATAATATACAGTTGCCTATTTTTTGTAGGGCCATTTGAGAAATAATTAATTTTGAATATCAAAAGATATCACTACCCGTGAATGTGAAAAGTCATGTTCGTTTCTTTTCTCTTCTTCTCTTTACTCTTAAACAAGTTTGGCTCCTCAGCCTTTTCCTCCTCCTACAAGCGACCGTACAAAATTAGACACACCGATCGTTTGTTCTTCTCCTCCGTCTTTCATTCCAACTGCCTCCTTCGCTCTTGCCTATGGAATGAATTCCATTTTGGGGGTAAAAAAAAAGGCCTTGCAAAAACCTATGAAACCGTGAAGAACTAGAATCAGAACAAAGTATGAGCAATGTGGCCGGCAACGCCATTACAAAGCAAGTTATGTCCGTTGTACAAGACATCAGTAGCATTTTTGAACAAGAAATGAATTAAAAAGAAGTAGAGGCTGAAGTTCTTGGTTTATGTATTTTTGTTATTGTTGATTGTTTTCGCTTGTATCCATTAAGAGATCTCTGTATCAACTCTGCTTCCCTGAACTTGTCAATGTGATCATTGTTGTTATTATTTTTATTAGCTTGTTTTGATGGTAACTACGAGGGACTTGCATGGGAATATTGACGGACATTGTCATAAGAACATGGCATTGCAGTTTGGGGAAAGGCTACTATAGGATAAAGTATATAAATGTTTAACATTTTTTGATTAGTGCTAGTGATGGTTGATAATTTAATCAATTAACAGTAGATAATGTTTTAATCACAGCAAGATGACCTAGAGGGTCTTTCTGTTCCTTCGAAGTCAGTGGGGATTTATTTTTCATTTTACGAGCTACACATCCCCTTACACGATATCAAATACTTCTCGGCAAGGATGATAGTGAGGTCTTCGTGGAGTAGAGTTGATTCAATAAGGGATATTCTGAACCAGATTAAGTCGAAATATAAAATGTTATTCCTTAATTCGTACCTCGGTCATTTTTTTCCCATTGCTGATGTGTATGAATGGCCAGGGGTCTTCTGGGGCCAATTGTTCCACTACTTGATACTTCATAGGGTAGAATGTGAGAAGAGATCACGGTTGTGGTTTCTTGTTGATGGCAAGCCTGTCAGGTTTGGTATGAAAGAATTTGCCATTATGACAGGCCTTAATTGTGGCCATTTGCCCCTTGAAGCTGGTGTGATGAAGGCCAAGCTAAAAGGGCGAAGCTCCTTGGATAGGGTCATGGATGGTGCACCCAATGTTAGAGGGTCACATTTGGTAGAAAAATTGAAAGGATCCAATTATTAGGTGAGAGATAAGTTAAGGCTCTGTCTTGTGTGGTTCGTGTATGCAATCTTTATAGCTGGGGATGAGAGCAAGTGGGTGAACAAGGATTAGATTGTGATGGCCTATGATATAGATTTCTTGAACTCCTATCCTTGGGGGCGGTTATCATACCAGTTCACTTTGCATTCCATCCTCTGGACGAATTTGAGAAGAAGGTACATGCAGATGTTTGAGAAACTGTATGGGCGAAAAGAGAAAAGAAAAAAAAATCTAAATTACAATATTTATAGATTTCCTTAGGCTATAATGGTAAAAACCAATTCCTTATTAGGGTTTATATTATCAATTTTGATGCATATAAATTAACTTACATACATCTCATTCCATCTAATGTCTCTATGCATAAAGTTGTGCCCAGTGGATTAAGGTGTTGGAGGAATACCCCGTGCTCCCCCTTCCAAAAATGGTGAGATGGCTCCACAAAAAATCAACTCAATGGGACCTCCAGACAATTGCCAAGGAGATTGAAAGCTCAAAAGTTAGTTCTGAAATATAGATTTTTTCTTTTGGTAAATGATTACTTAAACAAACATAAAAAACATTAAAAGATCGTTTGGTACGGTTAGAGCATTAGTAGTCACATGACCGTTATTGACTCATGTCTTTTTGTGTGTTTCTTTATCTCTCAGTTATTGAGTGAAATTTCATCGCATTCCTTTAAACAAAATATCCTATCATTAAGAGATCCGTTGAACTGTTCGGCCATTACTGGTGCAACGACCGTTAATGGATTTAGTTTTAACGGAAAGCACAAATATTTTTTTCTCTAAATGATCTCTGAAACAAAAATCTAAACTATTAAGAGATTTATTGAAACGGTCTAACCGTGAGCCTTCATATGACCGTTTGTTTTCGATCTAATTTTTTCTTACGTATTTCATTTATAATTATAGCAAATATGTTCTTCTTTTAAATGATCTCTTGGTTGAGCTTCTGTATCTCTTAGAGAATTGTTTTTTTTTTTCTCAAAATGGTTTAGTTTTTTTTTTTCATGTTGTCTTTTGATTCTTAAGTGTAAAGCACAAATTTTTTTTCTTAACGATCTCTGAAATAGAAAAGTCCAAACATTAAGTGTGACGACCAGGTAAACCCCAATATTTTAAATTTGAAATTATAAAGAATTATTACTATTTTGTGAGGATTTCTTTTATTGTGAATAAATGTGCATTGTATTACGTGCATTTTATAAAAATATGACTTGTTATTAGTGAAATTTAAACCTATGAATTTTCCAAAAAATCATTATCTTTTAATTTTCCTCACAAATCTAAAATATTGGTGTTATTTTATTATTAATATTATTGTTTCCATATCATGAAAATTTATTTTTATATTTCTTGCTATTTTTGAAAATAATGGTAATAATTATTTCAAATTAGAAAATATGCATTTACTAGAATTAATTATTTACTTCACATTTCTAACATGATTTTATGAATGTATGTATAAAAAATTGAAAAATGTATAAATATTATACATATAATTAGTTAAATATGTCTTCCATTATTTTAAATTACCCATTTATGTCATTTTCATGAAATGTGTGGTAAAAAAAAAGAATACTTGTAACTTTTAACACTTAGTATTATTATTAGAGAATGTGTATTAATCTTTGTCATCAGAATATGATTTTATATTTAGCTATCTCTCCTACAATTAGATATATATATATATATATATGTATGTATATAGAATAATTTTCCTAAAATTATTAAGTTTCTACAAAATTTACCTTCTCTACAAAATTATATTTTTCCAAAAATATATTTTACTCTTTAATAATTAATAATTAAATATTCTAGACTATTATTTCTTGGATATATATATTTTTTCAAAATTATAATTTAATTTCCGTTATTTTTGAATTTTTCTCAAAATAAATCATAAATTCCAAATAAAATTATAATTTTCGAATTTATAAATACCATAATATATTTCCTGAAATTATATGTATGAATTTCAAATTTGAATGATTTCTAGACATAATATTCGGATTTTTGATTAAATAAAAATACAAATTCTAGACTTTCACATAGTTTATGATATTTTTGTAAGAAAATCTTCTCTAATGCACAATTAATAATTATTCATGCATGGTCCTCACTTAACTAGCTTATGAATCATGTAGTAGGATAACATCAAAGCCTAATTAGTCTTCCATATAAGGGTTGTAGATGGAAGTATTCATTTAATAAGCTAACTTAGGTGTAAAAATTGCATTTAATAAAAATTGACCTTAATAATATAATAATCTACTTCTTCTTCTTATTTCTATAAACAAGACCAAAACGACCACCCTTTTTTTCCTCCATGACCGGCCACACCACACTCACATACACTCTTCCAAATTCCTTCCAAAACCACTAAGTTCCTACCCCTTCTCCTACACTACACACCCAAAGAAAGAAAAAGAAAAGGTAGAAACCTTACTCTAATTACATAAGTAGAGGTTTTTCTTTATTTATTGAAGTAAGATCATCCTACTAAGGCAAGCTTCCATATTCATGAGCCAAAGCTTTGTTAAAATCAAGCTTTAATGCTCTTGGGCGAGAGCTTTTGCCAAACATGCTCCCATGCTTCATTTAGGAGCTATTTTATTTTAGCATGACTTTATTTGTTGATATGTTGTGTGTGATTAGTGTGCAAGTTGTTTTATGGAAGGATAAATTAGATGTTGATTTCTTTGAATTCAAAAGTTTATGTTAGTCAAGGTTTACTACTCACTTTATGCTTGAAATGAAGCCATGAATGTAGTTTTCATTACTTAGTATATTCCTAGTTATATTTATGTGTTAGCATATGATCTTGTAAGTATTATGTGATTTTTATAAAGTGTTGTGGTCATTATGTGCCTAAATGTTCACGAAAATATACTATACTAGTAGTTTTATGCTAATATAATATTTTTGAAACTATGTCATATTATTTGGTAAAATAACATGTTTTCTATGAAAAAGTATGAGTTTTGACAAGGTATACTATTGTCATAAAAATATATTTCTTAAAGTTACAAAAATATATATGTGTTTTCCTTATAGTTGTATATATTGGTCAGATAAATCTTTTTATAATTGTATATATGTATATATACATATCATACATACATAATACGCAAATATATATATATAGTTAATTTATATAGATAATACGTACACATATATATACACATAATTATGTTTAAATATTGGATATGGTTTAGATAGATATATACATCTTATATATTTATATATATATACTATATGTATATATATACATATCTAAATATATTTAAGGTTCATTATATGTTAATCTAACCACTTAATCATAATTATCTACTTAACCATAATTATCATCTAACTATGTGCTATGTGTGGAACTTGAATTATGTGAATCGGGCCTAGATGTGTCGGAGTGGTATGGGGTGTGTTCTGCCGGGTTGGGCTATTGAGCAGCCGGAAGAGTCTACACTCCTTTCATCTCCTAATCCCTCCTTAGACAGACGAAGTGATCTCTCAAGAGAGTGGGTCATAGGAAACTATTAGGCGTATGCCTGGAGTACGACCACTAGAAGATAAGGTAGGCGGGAGAAATGTGTTGGTTGTATATTTCGCCCAGGGTAGTCATAAGGGTCACTATTAGGTGACGAGAAAGGTTGAAAAATGTAAAAATATGTATTTATGTGCAAAGTAAATATATGTGTTTATGTGCAAATCACACACACGAGCACCTTATGTGATTAGGTAATATTTTAACACTACTAGAAAACAGCGATTTGGCCACGGATTCTTAGCCGCGGACAAAATCGGTTGCCAGTGGCTACAGAAATGGCCACGGATTGAAGAAAAAAACGAAAACAAATGGCCTACGGAAAAATCCGTGGCTAAGTAAGCAAAATTCCGTGGCTATATAATTTTTTTTAAAAAAAAACATAAATGTTTTTTACCAGTAATAAATTTAATTTTTTTAAAAAAAATGGATTTGGCCACGGACCACAAAATAAATTTATTTTTATTTTTTTAATGAACAGTGACCATGGATTTATCCGTGGCCATATAAATTTTTTTAAACAAAAAACATAAACCCGACTATGTGTTGAGTGTGTTCATACGATGTGTTTTAGATGAACCTGACGCTAGCCTTAATGAGGTTGAAAAGGAGGAACAATTTGAAGGCTTCTATTAGGACAAGAGCTACTAATTTCCGTTGCGTACTTGTTTGCTTTTGCCAATTTCGGTCTTATGTATTTTGTAAACTAATATTTTGTAATCGGTTGCACTTGATGTACCATCATGATATTATGTTTTCTATGTAATTATGTTTTCTATTAAATGCTTTATATAAAAATTATAATAAGTATGGGATTCCGGGGTCGTTATATTAAGAGATTCAGGAAAACTGTTGTACCGTGAGGCCTCCCATGACCGTTTGTTTCTGATCTCATTGTTGCATTTCTTTATTGCTTACAGGGAATATTTTTGGTGAATGATCCCTTAAATATAGAGGAAAACCATTAAGAGATCTCCCAATATGGTCTAACCGTTTCTTCTCAAATGAACGTTAGCTGCTTATTTCGATTTTGTCTTTTTATTGCACATTTTATCTTGCAAAACAACAAAGCAAGATATTAAGAGATCTTTGAATATGGCCTAGCCGTGGTTTATTTCACGATCGTGTTTTTCAAACGCTTGCCTTGTATTTGTTTCTCTTATGTTTTTCTTGGTCATCCATTAAACAACTGCACTTGATATTAAGAGATGAATATTAATGATTTGACTGTGATACCCGGACCCTTTTATCAGCTTTATTATTGTTAGTATTAGTATTACTAGTATTATTATTATTATTACTTTATTAATATTATTATTAATATTAGGATTATTATTGTATTATTACTAATATTGTCATCATCATCATCATCATCATCATTATTATTATTATTATTATTATTGTTATTATTGGGATTATAATTTTATTATTACATTATTATTGCTGTTGTTAATATTATTATTATTATTAGTTAAATCCTGTTGGGTCTAGGGATATTGGGCTATCCTATTAAGCTTAGGATTAGTGGGCCAATCACATTAGGTTAAGACTATTGGACTAATCTTATTGGGCTTATTACAATTGAGCTAATCCTATTAGGTTAAGGAATCCTTCATAGATTATAAATCCTAGAGTGTATCAAATTAGGATTTAGCATTATATTAATTGGGCACTTAGGGTTATAAACACTTATTATTACACCAAATTTGCCGAACGTGAGAGAGAGAGAGCAGCTGTGAAGCCTATCCTTTGTCGACATCATAGAATTCACAACCAAGAGTGAGTGCTCCGACAAAGGTGATGTAGATTTTGAAGTCCACCCTTTTTATTTGTTCCACACTTCACAAATACATTAAGCTAGTTCATAGGATGGAATTAGTGTAAAGGTCTATCTATAGCTATATTTACGCATACATATGAATTGTTGTACTAATTTCATAATTTAGGCTATAGACATAGACACACACACAAAAGATGTTAATGTGTGTTTTAAATTTGTAATCATTATGGTGGTGTGTGCAATTTACCCCTTTTGGGTGTGTGTGAAAGTGTTGGCATAGGTGATTTTGGGCACACACCCGTAACCGTCTATCTATAGACACATATATATGTATTTCCGTTAGTAATATAATTACCACAGTAGTTTAGCAAGGATTATTTGTGTTTATAGGAATATTAGTAATCATGATTTATGGAGTTAGGCATAGATTTGTTTATGACACCGTAGGATACTATGGAATCAAGGATAATTGGTATCATTAGATTTCCTATTTTGTATAAGATTTCACTAAATTGAGGAACATTATCTTCACCTTATTCTTTCTTATTATTATAGATTTGGTTGATCAGGAGTAGGGCATAACCACAAATTCGTTAGAGCTTTAAGAACACTAATAGGTCAAAGTAAGTGGTTTCTTCCCTCTATTTCTTTTATAAAAATATGTTTTTATGAAACTTATATTTTTGTTCAAGTAAATTATTTTCTTATGAAAAATTGGATTTGAGCATGATATTTTTATGAATTTTCTATATGAAAAGCTAAAATTGTTTTGTGTTGTGCTATATGTGTGTATGTGAACATGCTCTGAACACTTGGAATTCTATCGGTAGGAACGAGTTCTGAAATTTCCGACCGAGCTATGGGGTACAGTAGCAATTTCCGAACCCACTTAACGGGGTTGTAGTTAAGGCCCTCCTACGGGTAATAATAGTAGTGTCCGAACCCACTTAACGGGGTTGTAGTTAAGGCCCTCCTACGGGTAATAATAGTAGTGTCCGAACCCACCTAACGGGGTTATAGTTAGGGCTCGATCAAGTTGGCCAATAGAGAGTTCGAATGTTCAAGAGCATGGATATGTAAATGAATTTGCCTGATTCTGTTTTATTATCTGTTCCGTTACTTGAAAGTGGAAAACGTTAATTTTTGAATATTGTTGATGTGTGTGATTTTAATGCTATATATATATATATGTAACTTGCTCAAATTCGATAGAGGGTCAAGAGATCCCTTACTGGGCGAGTGCGCTCACACTACTAATAATCATTTTGCAGAGGATAGTGCCGAGAAAGGTGACGAGGAGCAATTTTGGGGTTGGTGAGCATATTGAAGACGTTGTTAGCTAGAGAACTTAGTATTATTATTAGTTATGTCATTTTATTTGAGACCTTGTTTATAGAGACTATTATGGATTAGTTTTTAATTATGTTTTTGAACTGGAGATGTAATAGTGAGGATTATTATCTTTTCCGCTGCGATATTTGACTAAGGCTTTACAATAAATATCTTATGATTTTTAGTATGTTCTGATTTCCAGTGGCTTGGTGTCTCTAAGTCCTTTGGGTTTAGGGGCATCGCCGTGTTGCGTCCCGAGTTCGGGGCGTGACATTAACCATGTCTTATAATATGCCCAGTTGTTTTTTCTCTTAAAATTTTTTTGTCTGAACTATTTTATAACTTTATTTTTTTCAGGTGATCGTTCACCCATTCCTCTATTCAACAAAAAGGGATTTGGATCAGCACTACATCATCACTTGTGATGAGTTGGAGGACAAGATGGATGATCGTATTGATCATTTGTCACACGAGTTGTGCTGTGTTACACAACTTACGACTACGTCTATTGAGCAAGCCAACCTAGGTTGACATCGACATTATAGGCACTTGTAGTGAACATGTACTTGCTGATGAAGAGTTGAAGGCTAAAAAAGATGAAGTATTTGGGGCCAAAGTTTTAAAATTGGGGGTCGAAGTTTCTGAATTGGGGCCCGAAGTTGCAAAAATTCATCCTCCCGAAGAGTTGAGGGCTAAAGATTGTTGTCCTCACCATATTCAAATTATTGAATATGTAAAAGAATTGGGGGCTAAACTAAGTTGTTTGGAAATTTTCATGAGGGAATCTTTGGCCAAGATAGAGAAGAATAAAAGTCGTATAAAGTTGGTGCCTAGTATTAATAGAAGATCGATGAGGGAGAGAAAAAGAAGTTGTTATTTCAAGTCTCCATCTACTGCTGAGGGTAAAATGGCAATGAAATCTAAAGTTGAAAAGGCATAGGAAGAAGATCAGGCTATTGATGGAACAATGCATCCCAGAGAAAAAAAAAAGAGGTACGTGCTACAGTGACGTCGTCTAATGAGAGGGCAGAAGAGAGACAACTGCAAACAACGAAGGTGAAGTTAATTTTTTGTTGCCCATTTCTGACCGATAGAGGATTGCCTTTAGAAATGGTTTGATGCGGTTGGTGATGATGCCACGATAAGATGTACCGTACTTCCCAATGACCGAACCATGTTTAAAAGGCTCATAACACCAAAGGAGTGGTTGAGTTCTGAAGTAAGTTTAAGAATACATATATATTCATAGGCAAAATTGCAAAATTGATCCTTTAACTTTACCTGTTTAGGATTTAAGTCCTCTAACTTTTGATTTTTCAAAAATACCTCGTATCTTTTAGTCGTCTAGCAATTTTAGTCCTAGGCAACCTGGACTTCTCTCTTTCCAGTTAAAATGCCTACGTGGCAAGTGATGTGTATGGAAAATCTACAAAATTGGTCCTTTAACTTTACTCGTTTGGGATTTTTAGTCCTCTAACATTTGATTTTGCAAAAATACACCCTAGTCTTTTGGTAGTCTGGCAATTTTAGTCCTAGGCAACCTGGATTTTCCTATTTTCGATTAGATCTCTCAATCCTTGTTTAAATGTTGGCTTGAATTAACCCTTAACTAATGAAAGAAATTTAGCCATGCATGGCCATAATAACAATAAAAATATAAAAGCTGAAAATTAAAGACTAAAATTAGAATAAAAGAAGTCTAGACAATACTATACAATCGTGTATATATAGGGCTCTAACCCTTGTTTAAATTCCTAGGACTAGGATAATTCTTTGGAAAGTAATCGTGGGCAAGATGGGAATTTGTTTCCAAGTTGTACTCTTGCCATATAATAGGGTTGCCTTCTATTCCCACATAGAAAGTTCCGACCCAAAGGCGTAATCACAATTTTTGCGACGAGCACAATTATTTTCACATTTAGCCTTCTAGCTTCCTTAGTGAGGGGGAAAGGTTGAACGGATTTTTACATAGAAGTTGATTGCATTGGTCTCATATCCAAGCTGCAACAGATTGAAGATTGTTATTCCATATGAAATATAATTGCTGATATTAGAGTTGGTTATAGTTTGTGTAGTCTAGTGTATGTTATACATGTGCATCGAACAAGTTATGCATGTGGTCTAGTGCATGTTATTCATGTGCATGTTATACCTTAAAACGGAAACAGGAAAATCCAAGTTGCCTAGGACTAAAATTGCCAGACGATCAAAAGATATGGGGTATTTTTGCAAAATCAAAAGTTAGAGGACTAAAAATCCCAAATGGGTATAGTTAAAAGACAAATTTTGCAAATTTACCATACACATCACTTGCCATGTAGGTATTTTAATCAGAAACAGGGAAATCCAGGTTGCCTAGGACTAAATTTGTCAAATGACCAAAAGATATGGGGTATTTTTGCAAAATCAAAAGTTAGAGGACTAAAAACCCAAACGGATAAAGTTAAAGGACCAATTTTGCAATTTTGCCTATATTCATATGTAATGTAAATGTTCTGTAAAGCCATTATGCTTACAATTATTTATCTTTATGTAGGAAATCCACAAGGCATTAACACTTATGAGAATCAAACAGAAAGAACAGCCCAAAACCACATGGGGTCAACTAAATTCGTATGCCAACGTGGATGCAAATTTTACGAATAGTCTTTTTATGATTGCCGATCGGCTTTGGGCTCGTCTGGATAAAAGAAGAATAAAAGAGAACGGAAAAGTTAGCAACAATGCAATTGAAGATGCGTTTTATGCAACTGTTGCTGAAGAAGACCTCTGTATGAGGTATGTAGATCCCCATTCACACAATCATGAGGGCAAAATGGTGGGGTGTAGTAGGGTATATAGGCATTTTGAACGTCGAAAACTACAACTGGATTGTAGTCGTGTGGAAATTAGAAGAGGGGACTGTGGAGGTCATGGATTGCGCCCCGGAGTGTTATACAATGAAGAAATTTAATGAAGTGATACGTGGGCCTTGCTATGTGTTCCCCAAGTTGTTGAAGAAGAGTGGTAGATTTGCCCATCTTGGTAAGGTTCTAGATCGGAAGTGGCCGGTTGTGAAACTTCCGACGCCGCATAATGATCGAAGGTTAGAATTTCGAAAAAAAAATTGATCATAATTCATACGAATATTTTCTTCATGGAGTTCTTTTCCTTATGCTGTATGTATTGTTCGGCAGTGGAGATTGTGGGGTGCGCTCTTTGAAGTTCATTGAATACAACATTACTGATACCCTCACAGGACACTCTTAATGATGAAACAATCGATATGTTTTGAGAACGCCTCGCTGTGGAGATTTTTAATGGGCAAATGGATACCCTTATTGAACCTAAAGGTGTATAATTTAAATGCATATTACGTAATTATTTCTAAGTACATATTGATGTAAATAAAATTAATATGTAATGATGTAAATTAATACGACAATCTCTTGAAGATAAATTGTTATCTCTTAAAAAGATGAGTATAATTTTCGAATCAACCCTAAAAAGAACTGCTTGTTCATTATGAGACTAGCTTGTGTGATGGCCATTGAGATGAAAACCTGCCCTCAAATTTTTAATCATTTTGATCTTAATTTAAAATTTTGTATCATTAATGCAATCGTGGAATACCAAATCTAACAATGCAATCTTTTAAACGACATATGCAAATTAAGAGATTACATGTGCGTATTAAACAACAAAGTACAAAAAACAAAGTCTCGCTTCAGAGAATAGAGATGCGACTTAAGAGACAACAAAATAATCACGCCTGTTTTTCTCCAAACTGGTAGGGCGTATTGTATACATAAAAACATATTGTTGAAGGATCTCTTTGATAGACCGTGGGGTCTCTGAAGGGACAGGGAGATTACATAACGCGCTTAAGAGATTTCCAAAAAAATATTAAACTTTTTAGAACGAATGACCGTTCCACAAGAAATGGCTAGGGTGTTTCTTTTAATATGGTTCAAATTTTCTGATCTCTTAAATGGATAAGTTTATCCATTAAGCGGCTGCAAAGGTTTTTGGTAAACTTTATAGGATCTATTGATTGGTGAACTATAATCTCTTAAACAAATAAGGATATACTAGAGCCTTCACATGCATACAAAATGACGGAAGCCATTTTGTTGTTCAAATATATACAAAATGAAAAAAAAAATCCTACAAAATAACTGTCTATGGAAGACTTCCTACTAAGTTTACTGCACTTTCTGGGAATTGCACCCAGACAAAGTGCAACCTTAACAAGGAAATACACTAGTCTGATTGTCGTTGTTAAATCTCCCACAACCATGACTCCAAAAATGGTGGCAACATATGCAATTCCGTCGCTTAAGCAAAGCTTAAGCTAAATTGGTTGTAGGTACCGATCATGCCGACAGGCCATCAAACATATCATGGTCCGGCAGTTCTCCTATGTTTCACGTATCATCTCATAAACAAGTTGCACAAAAACTCTCCCACTTTCGATCGACATCGGTAGCAAATTTAGCTAAACAAATATTAGCTAATTGGTGACAGTAATGGGATGATAATGGGAAATTTCGGGATGATAATGGGAAATTTCATTCATGATAATTTTTGGTTTATCAGTTTGGGCCCAAATAGCCCAATTTATAGTGAATATCAAAAGAAGGAATTAGCTTTCACGTGAACTCTTTATTGGCTTTCACGTGAAGAAATTTTTCTTTTTGTCAGCTTTCATGTGAACGCCCATTTTCTCTAACATTCTTAAGCGATAGGTCCATCCATTAAGAGATTCAAAGAAAAACTGCATTCCTTTATAGAACGACGTATCTGTGGGACTGGCACGAAAAGACTGTGTCATATTTCATGTGAATGCATGTTCAAAATTTGTTTAGTACACAGAATCCAATTTGACTGTTGGTGTATCAAGTGATGACTCATCAATAAGTGACACATATCCAAGGGCAAAATTTTTAACAATAAAATAACTATTATCGTACTCTGGATGATATATGAGTCGTCTTATCAGAGGAAGAGGTGAAATCATTACCAATCTCTTAAGGAGATACAATCGTCCATTAAATGAAAAGGCACAAACAACACGTGAGAGCTTCAGAGATTGGCGTCGATGTTTACAAGAAGAGACGCTACACGGTTGTGTACAGTATAATGGTTTGGCCTTGACTTTTGGAATATATGACTCTTTGATATTTATTGGCTTTTATAACGAGATCACATGGATAATTAATACGACATATTTACATGATTATAAGTTCATCTTCCTGAATATGTATATATATATTTAAAAAATAAGAAAAAACATTAGTAAAAGCACATATCTACCCTCAAGCACATTTTGGGATTGGTGACTACGAGAAGGACAACTAATAAACTTGGCACTTGTTGGTATATCAAGTGATGACTCATTAAGTGACACATATCCAAGAGCAAGATTTTTGACATGGAAATAACTATTATCGTACTGGGGATGATTCATGAGTTGTCTTATCAGAGGAAGAGGCGAAATTGTTACCAATCTCTTAAGGAGATACAATCTTCTATCAAATGACAAAGCACAAACAACAAATGAGAGCTTCAGAGATTGGCGTCGATATTTATGATAAGAGACGCTACACGGCCGTGTACAATATAACGGTTTGGCCGTGACCTTTGGAATATATGACTTTTTGATATTTATTGGCCTTTATAACGAGATCACATAGATAATTAATACGACATATTTACATGATTATAAGTTCATCTTCTTGAATATGTATATATATATATATATATATATATTTAAAAAATAAGAAAAAGTATTAGTAAAAGCAAATATCTACTCTCAAACACATTTTTGTCCAAGATGGTTGTGTATGGGCTTATCTCTTAATTAGACACGTTTGAGGTAGCGCTTCAGAGATAAGTATTTAAGAAAACAAGTAGGCAGTTTGGTTTTGTTGGGTTATGTCTAATTAAGAGAATTAAGTGATATTTTTGTCCAAGATGGTTGTGTATGCTTAAATGATACGACCATATTTTGACCATATGAAGATCTCTTGCAGAGAAAAGCTTAACTGATTAAGAGAAAATGTACAAAAAAGGGTCGTGTGCCAAAAACGATGATCACGTTTATCAAGTAGCACTTCAAAGATAAGTTTGCGAATTAAGAGAGAATATAAAAACGACCATTTTTAAGGAAATGGGTAGGTCGTTTGAGATTGTTGGGATATGTTCAATTAAGAGAATTAAGTGATATTTTTGACCAAGATGTTGTGGCATAAAAAACCGATATGCTTGTTGGTGATGCGAACAAAAAAAATATTTTAAAGCAAAGAAATATCATATCCATTGCATTGATTGCAAAAAGAAACAACCGATCCATTAAACATTTTCCAAAAAAATGTAGTAAATTAAAAGTGGAGGCATATATATATATATATATATATCATGGGATTCAGGTGGTTGGACCTTGAGTTTGCATCTGGAGCAAGGTACGTTAGATGTTGCGAACGTTTTGGTGAAATGCCCTAATTACTTCGAACAAGTTTGTTATATTGGTGTTTAGGGTAGCTATCTGCCGAGATAGCTCTGTTGCAGTTAATGGGGTGGGGGCGAGAGCATCATTCACAACTACCGGGAGTACGTCGGTTTCGTCTTTCTCAGCAACATCTTCATCTTCAAGTTGAGATGCTTCAATTGGATTGTGATCTCGATTGAAGCCATGTACGATTCTGATACGTGTCCCACGTAGCTCAACAACAAGCATATTCTTTAACGTCGTCATGTCGACAATAGGTATGTTTGGCACGAATGGAAGCATCATCGGTGCAATCTCTACCTAAAGCTCCTTTGCAAGATGCGTAACATATCCACCAGTAACAATCTTTCCTTTATCAGCCTAACCACCCAAGCAAGATTCGCAAACAATAAATCCATTCCATTGATCATTTGGCCCGAATGCATACACTACAGAACAAACAATTCCTACTTGTTCACAGCTCCATCATTCTAACCCCATCCAAAAATGGATCCAGACATCACCCTATGCAAGTATAGTAGAGGGAAATTATACAACGTCGACAATTTCGATCGTGAATGATGTACCTCCTCTAAATGATCTGTGATGAGCTGTTGTAATGCCCCAACACTTCCTACTATTTTAGAATTTATTATATATTATATTGCATGAAATATTTTAAAAACTATTATATATAGTTTAATGTTTTATGCAATTATTATGTGGCTCTTATTTTATATGTGTGAATTATGTGTGCTTTCATTATTAAATGTGTATTTGCTCTGTATGCATTTTACCAATATGATTATTTATTTACTCCATAATTATTAATATATCGCTATTATTATCCTCATTATTATTATTATTATTATTACTATTATTACTATTTAAAATCGAGTATATTTATAATAATATCATTAATTTTCAAAATTGATATCATAAATACTATTCTCGAAATTTAACTCAATTATATCATTATTTTTAAAAATAGATACATACTTATTTTCAACATTATAAGATTATTCTACATAAATAAAATAATTATATATATATGAGTATCTTTAAGAAAATATACAATATATATAATAATATATACACACTCAGTTTTTTTATAAATAAATACACCATTGTAATTTCTTATAAAATAACACTACTTCTTTAATAAAACTAAATTTTAAAAAATTGTAAAATATATTTGTACACATATATATATATGCATGAAAATTTATACGTATATATATATATCGATGATTTCATATATATATTGTATGATTTCACACAAAGATATTTTTCTAAGATTATTCTTCAACTTTTACACTTGCATGGTTCTTGTTAATTCTTGTAACAATATTTCTAGAAAATGTGCAATTGCATGGCTCATATTTACTTAGGAGATGATTCATACAATTTAGGGCACATCTAAGCATATTTCGGGTGACACTTAAGTGCATAAATTGGACTATTTCATTAATTACCCAACTTAGGTGTAAAGAATGCATTAAATGAAAATTGACCTTAATAATAAATAACTCTATTTCACATGTTCAACACTATAAATAGAAGTCGTCATCCTCCATTTTTCAACACATCCATAACACACACAAACACACAAATCCCGTCTAAACACACACACCCACACTTGTTTTACTCTAAACACACAAAACACTCTATATTTATAGAATATCTCCTACACACACACATACATATATATATATATATATAAACCCTTCCTTTTACATACATATATACATATTAAACCTCTATACATCCCCTTAATTCCGTAAAACACTCTTGAAAGGAATGAATATATTTAATTAGGGTAGTGACCTTACTTAATTACATAAGTAAAGGTTCTTACTTTAATTCTTAAATATTATACCTCCATATTGATGTATGCAAGGTAGGAATTTTGCTCAATTATATAAGTTTAGTTGTTCTATGCTTTTACATACTTAAGTGCTATTATGCCAGAATAAGCCTAGGAATCATGTTTTACTACAAGTTAGATGCCAAATATTTAAAGTACTCATTAATTGTATTTCTATGCTCTAGTTTATGCTCATGCCTTATGATGTCCAATATATGCTCTCCTAAAGCATGTTATTTATGTGAAATCTTTAATTGTGCATGCCAGGCCCAAATATGTTCTAGGTGTGGATGGGGTTCGAGTTCGGCCGGGCGACAATGGGCTTGGCAGTTTTAAAACTGTTCTCGCCATCCATGGCCTTATCCCATCTTACATATTGGTTGTAGGTCATAGGAAACTAGCGTAGTCTCGAGATATGCCCACCGATGCGAGCGAATGGAATTGGTATGAATGGATGGAATATTGGGATTAACGATGTGAACGGTTGGAATATTATGATATGGGAGATATAAGGAAATGATGACCATGATATTGTGATCCAAAGGTAAAGTATTGTGTGAAATATTATATGGCTATGTGCACATATTACACGCACACACCTTATGTGATTAAGTGAAATTTCTACTCAACAGTTGTGTTGACATGTGTTATGAACACATTTTTTAGGCAAAGACATTCTAGTCCATCAGGAAGAAGGCACCGCGAGGGCATTACGAAGCTTTTATTTAGCGAAAATTATTATTTTCACTCATATAACAGTTTTTGTACAACTATGATTTCACTATGTTGTAGTAAAATTTTGTATTATTATAAAAATATTTACTGTTGCGCGTTTCAGTCCAATATATATTAACAAAATAAAAGGGTTTTTTTCCATGTCGTGATAGCTGCCACTGCCTATTAGACCTAACATGCTTAGGTCTTTGTTGGATTCCATCAGAAGGGAATCAAAAAATCTGCGTAAGACGATCGAATGAAAATTTGTATTCAGTATTGCGAAGCCTGAATTCAGCGTACAAGATCAAATTCGTATCATCTTTGCAATAGACACCTCCAATGAGGACAAAAACTCACTCATCAAATCTGCATATGTTGGCTCTCGGAAATCCATAAATTCTTCCCAACCAGTCAATCTCACACATTGCATAACATCATTGTAACAGTTGAGGTACCATAAGACATTATCATCCATGTATCGAGAAGGAACCATATCACACTACAACAGTAATTCATACCGGGCTTCATGTTCAGCATTGTGGAGTGTAAGTCCCTTAGATAATACATGTGGCGTCATGGGCGTATCTTTTTTCCTTTTCTACTGGGGTAGGGTGTCCTCATTCTCTTCATCAAGATAAGTTTCATGTTCCTTATACTTCTTGCACTTCACTCATTTCCGTGAAGGTTCCCCCACTTCATTTCTTTCGTTTCATCAGTAGTTATTCTTATTAGACTTTTTTTTTCTTTTCATCAGTAGTTATTCTTGTTTATCCCCTTCCCTTGAAGAAACAGTTGTAGAACTCTTTTTGTTGGGCGATTATTCGGGATCTTTTGTTTTTTGGGGTGGTTGTGCTCCCTAAGAACCAACATTTTTTGCAATCCACATTTTGACCACGTTTTTGTCTTATGGGATTTACGTTGAACACCTGACAGGCGAAGATTTTTATAAAATGTAGGGTTAGTAGTGATTGTGCAAATCTAGAGGGAAATAGACTCAAATTGAGTTAAAAGAAATAAAAGGATTTCAACGTACCATTTTTCAAAAGGTGAGCTTGAATTGATATATCTTCAAAAAAATATGGATTTTCTTTAGTGCAAAACTACGAATGGGAGTGGGAGTTTATACAGACATCACGTTCAACCAAACAAGTATATATAGCGTGAAGATTATCTCTTAAGAGTAACATTGGAAACGCTTACGGTATAACACCAAGGTAACATTGATTAGCACTCAAACGGCCATTCGTAAGAACACAGCCCAGAAGAGATTACCTGCAACGATTATATGTTAATTTTGAAACCTGAACGGCCGTGGTTAATTTTGACCACTCTCGTTTTGTGTTGTATATTAACCCAAAAAACAAGGTACTCCACAGTACGCCCGTTTTAAAAGCATACGGAGCTTAAACTCGAAAAAAGGCCATTTATTTAAGACTCCTTAACCGTCTTGCATATAAACATTGCAGAGATCTCTAAATCTCTTCTAATGTTACAGTATTACATGTTTGGTACACCAAGTGAATCTTTTAAGCTTCAAATGTTGTCTTTTAATTTTTTTTATGCAAGCAGTTGTGATGTTGTGTTTACCCTTCTCGTTTTAAATGGCGTGTTGTCCAGAGACCTTGGTACTAAGAAAATGACCGTTTGTAAATCATGTCCGAGATTTGATTCTAAGAATGGTCGTGGCTTAGGTAACGGCATGATCGTTTGTCAACAAACGTTTCAGAGATAACCCTTTCTCTTAAACATTATCTTACACGTGCGACCATCCTTAATTATCGATCCACCCTTTACAAGTTTTCTCTTAAGATGCAAGTTAATCCTTTAAGAGAACTATGACTCATCATTATAACAACACTTCTAATCTCTATTAAAAATTACACACTTCACACAGTCTAACAAGATTAATACGTTTTACATTTTACAATATCAAAAATTGAAAAATTTAACATGAGTCGACCACAGATTTTGTACATCTTGGCTTCTTGTGGCCTGTTTGTCCGTATTGTGAGCACTAGTTCTCTTTTTTTTAGGTCACCTCACATGCAGACCTTATTCTCTTCACTCTTTTTCTACCTTTTGATGTTTGCACAAGTGGAGGTTGAACTACGACATCTGCTCTTACCCGAGGAACCTTGCACTCCTCTTCCACCTTAATAGGATATATTATTTCGGCATAAGCAAGCAAAATATATTCAGCTTCATACACGTGAACACAATGTGTATATTCTCTCACCAAAGTTAGGTACCTCCAAGTGCTTGAGAGCCGCTATTGCACATAGACATGGAATCCTCTCAATATCAAAAACTCTACAGCTGCATATTTACTATAGAGATCAACTTTATAAATAAAATATTCCAAAGAGTATACATGGTCCAAGTCGTACCTCTTCTCATAAACATCCACACCAATCTCTGAAGCTTTCATTTGTTGGTTGTACTTTGTCGTTAAGAGGACGATTGAATCTCCTTGAGGGATTGGTAACAATTTCACCTCTTCCTCTGATAAGTCGACATGAATCATCCCCCAGTACAATAATAGTTACATCCATGTCAAAAATCTTGCCCTTGGGTATGTGTCAGTTAATACATCATCACTTGATACACCAACATGTACCAAGTGTATTAGTTGTCCTTCCGGTAGTAACCATTCCCAAAACGTGTTTCAGAGTTGAAATTTACTTTTACTACTGTTTTTGTTCATTTTTTAGATTTATTTAAACATATCAAAGAAAAGATAAATTAATAATCATGTGAGTATGTCATATTAATTATTAATATGATCTCGTCGAAAACGCCAATAAGGATCAAAAAATTTATTTATAGATATGAAGGAAGATAAATTAATAATCGTGTGAGTATGTCATAAAAATCATAAATGTGATCTCGTTGAAAAAGCCAATAAGGATAAAAAAATCAAATATTCCAAAGAGTTACGGCCTAATAGTGATATAGTACACGGCCAAGTCGTACCTCTTCTCATAAACGTCAACACTAATCTCTGAAGCATTCATTTGTTGGTTGTACTTTGTTGTTTAGCGGATGATTGGATCTCCTTAAAGGATCGGTAACAATTTCGCCTCTTCCTCTGCTAAGCTGATGCATGAATCATCCCCAGTACAATAATAGTTACATCCATGTCAAAAATCTTACCCGTGGGTATGCGTCAGTTAATACGTCATCACATGATACACCAACATGTGCCAAGTGTATAAGTTGTGCCTTCCCGTAGTCACCAATTCCAAAACGTGTTTCAAAGTAGATATTTGCTTATACTACTATTTTTGCTTACTTTTCAAATTTATTTATACATATGAAGGAAGATGAATTAATAATCGTGTGAGTATGTCATATAAATTATTAATGTGATCTCGTTGAAAAAGCCAATAAGGATAAAAAAAATCAAATATTCCAAAGAGTTACGGCCTAATCATGATATAGTACACGGCTAAGTCGTACCTCTTCTCATAAACATCCACACTAATCTCTGAAGCATTCATTTGTTGGTTGTACTTTGTCATTTAGCGGACGGTTGGATCTCCTTAAAGGATTAGTAACAATTTCGCCTCTTCCTCTAATAAGTTGATTCATGAATCATCCCCAGTACGATAATAGTTACATCTATGTCAAAAATCTTACCCTTGGGTATGTGTCAATTAATACGTCATCACTTGATACACCAACATGTGCCAAGTGTATAAGTTGTCCTTCCGGTAGTCACCAATTCCAAAACGTGTTTCAGAGTAGATATTTGCTTACACTACTATTTTTGCTTATTTTTCAAATTTATTTATACATATGAAGGAAGATAAATTAATAATCGTGTGAGTATGTCATATAAATTATTAATGTGATCTCGTTGAAAAAGCCAATAAGGATAAAAAAATCAAATATTTCTAAGAGTTACGGCCTAATCGTGATATAGTACAAGGCCATGTCGTACCTTTTCGCATAAACGTCCACACTAATCTCCTAAGCTTTCATTTGTTGGTTGTACTTTGTCGTTTAGTGGACGATTGGATCTCCTTAAGGGATTGGTAACAATTTCGTCTCTTCCTCTAATAAGTCGATGTATGAATCATCCCCAGTATGATAATAGTTACATCCATGTCAAAAATCTTGCCCTTGGGTATGTGTCAGTTAAGATATCATCACCTGATACACCAACATGTGCCAAGTGTATTAGTTGTCCTTCCGGTAGTAACCAATCCCAAAATGTGTTTCAGAGTTGAAATTTGCTTTTAATACTGTTTTTGTTAATTTTTTAAATTTATTTAAACATATCAAAGAAGATAAATTAATAATCATGTGAGTATGTCATATCAATTATTAATGTGATCCCGTCGAAAACGCCAATAAGGATCAAAAAATCAAATATTCCAAAGAGTTACGGCGTAATCGTGATATACTACACGGCCAAATCATGCCTCTTCTCATAAACATCCACACCAATCTCTGAAGCTTTCATTTGTTGGATGTACTTAGTCGTTTAGTGGACGATTGAATCTCCTTAAGGGATTGGTAACAATTTCGCCTATTCCTCTGATAAGTCGTTGCATGAATCATCCCCAGTAGTTATATCCATATCAAAAATCTTGCCCTTGGGTATGTGTCAGTCAATGCGTCATCACTTGATACACCAACATGTGCCAAGTGTATTAGTTGTCCTTCCGGTAGTCACCAATCCCAAAACGTGTTTCCGAGTAGATATTTGCTTTTATGACTGTTTTTGCTTATTTTTTAAATTTATTTATACATACGAAGGAAGATAAATTAATAATCTTGTGAGTATGTCATATAAATTATTAATGTGATCTAATTGAAAAAGCCAAAAAGCATCAAAAAATCAAATATAACAAAGGGTTACGGCCTAATCGTGATATAGTACACGCCCAAGTCGTACCTTTTCTCATAAACATCCACACCAATCTCTGAAGCTTTCATTTGTTGGTTGTACTTAGTCGTTTAGTGGACGATTGAATCTCCTTACGGGATTGGTAACAATTTCGCCTATTCCTCTGAAAAGTCGTTGCATGAATCATCTCCAGTACGATAATAGTTACATCCATGTCAAAAATCTTGCCCTTGGGTATGTGTCAGTTAATGTGTCATCACTTGATACACCAACATGTGCCAAGTGTATTAGTTGTCCTTCCTGTAGTCACCAATCCCAAAACGTGTTTCGGAGTAGATACTTGCTTTTACTTCTATTTTTGTTTATTTTTTAAATTTATTTATACGTATCAAAGAAGATAAATTAGTAATCATGTGAGTAGGTCATATTAATTATTAATGTGATCTCGTTGAAAAGGCCAATAAGAATCAAAAAATCAAATATTCCAAAGAGTTACGGCCTAGTCGTGATATAGTACACAGCCAAGTCGTACCTCTTCTCATAAACGTCCACACCAATCTCTGAAGCTTTCGTTTTTTGGTTGTACTTTATCGTTTAGTGGACGTTAGGATCTCCTTATGGGATTGGTAACAATTTCGCCTCTTCATCTGATAAGTCAATGCATGAATCATCCCCAGTACGATAATAGTTACATCCATGTCAAAAATCTTGCCCTTGGGTATGTGTCAGTTAATATGTCATCACTTGATACAACAACATGTACCAAGTGTATTAGTTGTCCTTCCGGTGGTTAACAATCCCAAAACGTGTTTCAGAGTAGATATTTGCTTTCATTACTGTTTTTGTCTTTTTTTTAAATGTATTTATACATATCAAAGAAGATAAATTAATAATCATGTGAGTATGTCATATTAATTATTAATGTGATCCTGTCGAAAACGCCAATAAGGATCAAAAAATCAAATATTACGAAGAGTTAATGTCTAATCGTGATATAGTACACAGCCGAGTCGTACCTCTTCTCATAAACATCCATACCAATCTCTGAAGCTTTCATTTGTTGGTCGAACTTTGTCGTTTAGTGGCTGATTGAATCTCCTTGAGGGATTGGTAACAATTTCGCCTCTTCCTCTGATAAGTCGATTCATGAATCATCCCCAGCACGATAATAGTTACATCCATGTCAAATATCTTGCCCTTTGATATGTGTCAGTTAATTCGTCATCGCTAGATACACCAACATGTGCCAAGTGTATTAGTTGTCCTTTCAGTAGTCACCAATCCCAAAATGTGTTTCAGAGTAGATATTTGCTTTTACTACTGTTTTATTTATTTTTTAAATTTATTTTTACATATCAAAGAAGATAAATTAATAATCTTGTGAGTACGTCATATTAATTATTAATGTGATCCCGTCGAAAACGCCAATAAGGATCAAAAAATCAAATATTCCTAAGAGTTACGACCTAATCGTGATATAGTTCACGGCTAAGTCGTACCTCCTCTCATTACCGTCCACACCAATATCTGAAGCTTTCATTTGTTGGTTGTACTTTGTCGTTTAGCGGACGATTGAATATCCTTAAGGGATTGGTAACAATTTTGCCTCTTCCTCTGATTAGTCGATGCATTAATCATCCCCAGTACGATAATAGTTACATCCATGTCAAAAATCTTGCCCTTCGGTATATGTCAGCTAATGCATCATCACTTGATTCACCAACATGTACCGAGTTTATTAGTTGTCCTTCCGGTAGTCACCAATCCCAAAATGTGTTTCAGAGTAGTTATTTGCTTTTACTACTGTTTTTGTTTATTTTTAAAATTTATTTATACATATCAAAGATGATAAATTAGTAATCATGCGAGTATGTCATGTTAATTATTAATGTGATCCCGTTGAAAATGCAAATAAGGATCAAAAAATCAAATATTCCTAAGAGTTACGACCTAATCGTGATATAGTACGTGGCCAAGTCGTACCTCTTCTCATAAACGTCTACACCAATCTCTGAAGGTTTCATTTGTTGGTTGTACTTTGTTGTTTAGTAGACGATTGAATCTTCTTAAGGGATTGGTAACAATTTCGCCTCTTCCTCTGAAAAGTCGATACATGAATCATCCCCAGTACGATAATAGTTACATCCATGTCACAAATCTTGCCCTTGGGTATATGTCAGTTAATGCGTCATCACTTGATACACCAACATGTACCGAGTATTTTAGTTGTCGTTCCGGTAGTCACCAATCCCAAAATGTGTTTTAGAGTAGATATTTGCTTTTACTACTATTTGTGTTTATTTTTTAAATTTATTTATACAGATGAAGGAAGATAAATTAATAATCTTGTGAGTATGTCATATAAATTATTAATGTGGTCTCATTGAAAAAGCCAAAAAGGATCAAAAATTAAAATATTCCAAAGAGTTACGGCCTAATCATGATATAGTACACGTCCAAGCCGTACCTCTTCTCATAAACATCCACACCAATCTCTAAAGCTTTTATTTGTTGGATCCTATGTACTAGACAAACTCTGAACATGCATTCACGTGAAATATGGCACGGTCTTTTCGTACGAGGTCTCACGGGCTCGTCATTCCATGAAGGAAGGCAGTTTTTCTTTGAATCTCTTAATGGATAGACCTATCGCTTAAGAATGTCTGGGAAAATGGGCGTTCATGTGAAAGCTGACAAAAATCTGAATTTCTTCACATGAAAGCCGACAAAGAGTTCACGTAAAAGCTAATTACCTTTTTTGATATTCACTATAAATTGGGCTATTTGGACCTAAACCGATAAACTGAAAATTATAATGAATGAAATTTTCCGTTTTCATCCCGACATCAACAGCGATTTAGCCAAAAAAGCTGTCACCAATCACTAAATTTGCTGAAGATGTCGGTCGAAAGTGGGAGAGTTTTTTTGCAACTTATTTACGAGATAAAAGGTGAAAAACAGGACAATGGCCGGACTGTGATATCTTTGCCTGCCTGTCAGGGTGATCGGTATCTGTGACAAATTTAGCTCAAGCTTTGCTTAAGTGAGGAATTGCGTATTGTGTCTCCATTTTTTGGAGACATGGTTGTGGGAGATTCAACTCCGGTAATTAGGTTGGTGTCTTTCCTTATTAAGATTGCGCTTTGTCTGGGTGCAATTCCCAGAAAGTGTAGTAAACTTAGCAGAAAGTCTTCTGCAATTTGTATGATTGTTTTTTTTTTTTCCATTTTGTATATATTTGAACAACAAAATGGCTTTGCCATTTTGTATGCATGTGAAGGCTCTGCTTGGGCTGACAACATTGCGAACTAAAAAATATATTTTACTTAGTTGTTTAAGAGATTCTAGCTCACCAATCAAGAGATCCTATTTAGTTTACCAAAAACCATAGCCATAAGGAATGAAATGCCCCCCTTCGTTGTAGTCACATAATGGATAAACTTATCTGTTTAAGAGATCAAAAAACTATAACCATGTAAAAAGAAACCCCCTAACCATTTCTTATGGCAAGGTCGTGCGTGATAAAACAGGCGTGATTAGTTTGTTGTCTTTTAGGTAGCATCTATAATCTCTGAAGCGCGACTTTGTTTTTTGTACTTTGTCATTTAATTCGCACAGCTAATCTCTTAATTCGCATACGTCATTTAAAAGATTTCATTGTTAGATTTGGTATTCCATGATTCCATTAATGATACAAAATTTTAACATAAGATCAAAATGCTTACAAAAATGTGGGCAGGTTTTCATCTCAACGACCGTCACACAAGCTTGTCTCTTAATGAACAACCAATTCTATTTAGGATTGATTCAAAAATTATACTATCTTTTTAAGTGATAACAATTTGTCCTCGAGAGATCATCATATTAATTTACATCATTACATAGCAACATAATTTACATCAATATGTAGTTAGAAATAATTACGTAATATACATTCAAATTATACACCTTTAGGTTCAATAAGGGTATCCATTCGCCCATAAAAAATCTCCACAGCGAGGCGTTTACCGGTAATGTGGTATTCGATGAACTTCAAAGCGTACACCCCGCAATCTCCATTGTAGAACAATACATAGAACATAAGGAAAAAGAACTCTAAGAAAAAAATATTCGTAAGAATTATGATCAATTATTTGAAATGCTAACCTTCAATCATTATGCGGTGCCGAAAGTTTCACATCCAGCCATTTCCAATCTAGAATCTCACTAAGATGGGCAAAGCTACCACTCTTCTTCAACAACTTGGGGTACACATAGCAAGGCTCGTGCATCACTTCATCAAATTTCTTTGTTGTATAACACTTCGGAGTGCAATCAATGCCCTCCACAATCCCCTCTTCTAATTTCCACACGACTATAGTCCAGCGGCAGTTTTCGATGTTCAATACACTGTATACCCTATTGTATCCCACTATATTGCCCCCATGATTGTATGACTGGGGATGTACATACCTCATACAGAGGTCGTCGTCAGCAACAGTTGCATTAAATGCATCTTCAATTGCGATGTTTCTAACTTCTCCATTCTTTTTTATTCTTCTTTTATCCAAACAAGCCCAAAGCCGATCAGCAAGCATAAAAAGACTATTCATGAAATATGCATCCACATTGGCATACAAATTTAGTTGACCCCACTTGGTATTGGATGTTCTTTCTATTTGATTCTTATAAGTGCTAAAGCCTCATGGATTTTGTCACGATCCGGAAAAATACCCTTGATATTTTATTAAAACATGTTGGACTGAAACACGCAACGGTAATATTTTCATAAAACATATCTTTATAAAAGCAATAGAGGGAGAAGACACCACTTACTTGAACAAAACTATAGTTTTCATAAAACATATGCATGTATCACAAAGTGTTTATTACAAGAAAAATTTCACATAATATAATGATCACGTGAAACATGAAATCATATAAAATTGATTTTAAAATACTAGGAAGTACCAAGGCGTTACATCCTCCCTCCCTTAAAAAAATTTCGTCCTCGAAATTTAGCTTTGTTTAGGAAAATAGTTGAGGGTATTTTTCCAAAAATATGTTTTCATAATAGATTTTGGAACCTATTTCAATCAAATACGAAATCCAATAAATACACTAGAAGTTTTTAACAAAAGTCACACATACCAATACCATCTGCCAGGCGTCGGGACTCTAGAGGTGGCTCCTGTGGGCTCAAGAGGCGACTCCCGCACACGTAGCACTTTGCCCTGTAGGCTTATAACATTCAAGACACAGTACTTGGCCTCGTGGGCTCAAGACTTTCAATACATAATATTTGGCCTCATGGGCTCAATACGTAACATTTGCTCTACAGGCTCAAGCGGTGGCTCCCGTATGCGTAGCACTTTGCCCCACAGAGCACTTAGCTCCCAGTATTCCGGCTGGCAAGCGGCTCTGATACCATTTGTCACGATCCGGAAAAATACCCTTGATATTTTATTAAAACATGTTGGACTGAAACACGCAACGGTAATATTTTCATAAAACATATCTTTATAAAAGCAATAGAGGGAGAAGACACCACTTACTTGAACAAAACTATAGTTTTCATAAAACATATGCATGTATCACAAAGTGTTTATTACAAGAAAGATTTCACATAATATAATGATCATGTGAAACATGAAATCATATAAAATTGATTTTAAAATACTAGGAAGTACCAAGGCGTTACAGATTTCCTGCATAAAGATGAATAATTATAAGCATAATGTTTTTATAGAACATTCGTATTACATATGAATATATATATATATATATATGTATATTGTTAAACTTACTTCAGAACTCAACCACTCCTTCAGTGTTATGAGCCTTTTAAACATAGCTCAGTCATTGGAAAGTACGGTAGATCTTATCATGGCGTCATCACCAACCGCATCAAACCATTGTCTAAAGACAGTCCTCTATCACTCTGAAATAAGCTACAAAAACTTAACTTCACCTTCGGTGTTTGAAGCTGTTTCTCCTTCTGCCCTCTTTGTAGACAACATCATTGTAGCACCTACCTCTCCCTTTTTTCCGGAATGCACTGTTCCATCGACACCCTGATCTTCTTCCTGTGCCTTTTCAACTTTAGATTTATTTACCTTTTTACCCTCAACAGTAAATGAAGACTTGAAATCATGACTTCTTTTTCTCTCCCTCACCAGTCTTCTATTAATGCTAGGCACCAACTTGATATGACTTTTATTCTTCTCTATCTTGGTCAATGATTCCCTTATGAAATCTTTTAGACAACCTAGTTTGGCCCCCAATTCTTTTACATATTTAATAATTTCAATATGGTGGGGACAAAAAAGTTTGGCCCCCAACTCTTCTAGAGGACAAATTTCTCCAACTTTGGACCCCAATTCAGAAACTTTGACCCCCACATCCAAAACTTTGGCCCAAATACTTCGTCTTTGTTGCCCTTCAACTCTTCACTAGCAAGTACATGTTCACCACCCGTCCCTACAATGTTGACATCAACCAGGTCGACTTGCTCAATAGACGGAGTTGTAAGTTGTGTACCACCACACAACTCGTGTGACAAATGATCAATATGATTATCCACTTCATCCTCAAATTCATCACAAGTGAAGATGTAGTGTTGAACCAACTCCTTTTTTGTTGGATAGAGGAATGGGTGAATGGCCACCTGACAAAAAATAAAGTTATAAAATAGTTCAGACAAAAGAAGCTTAAGAGAAAAAAAACAAATGGGTAACATCCCAATTTTTATATATATGAAATAGGTACAATAATACTAACTAAAAATCATTTCCCATTAAATACATGCATAAAAAGCAAAATTTTGTGGTATATGTGTTTAAAAATCGAAAAAATATATTTGTACATATAAAAATTGAAATTTTGTGTGTTATACATATAAATATAAGATAAACAAATATAAATATAGAATATATATATATATATTAATTAATTTTGAAATTAATTATAATAATAAATATGGAAGGTTTATTTATTTTATTCCATGTGTTGGGACACTTGTATTTACAAAATTTAAGATAATGTTAGATAAGATTTGGATCAGATTTTGATAAGATTATATAAGATAATGATAAGATTAGGATAAGATATGATAAGTTAATATTAATTAGAAAATGACTTAAAGTAGATAATAATCCTATTTCTTGCCCTAAACTCTATAAAAAAGGGTCATTGTCTTCATTTTCCACACACACAACACAAATCCTACCTAAAAATACACACCCATTGTAAGGACCCGATCTTTCTCAAAACATTCTAGTATATATGCTTACATGTATGCTTAAATATATGTAATTACATGTTATATGCACCATTTAGGAACTAATAGTGTTTTGCAAAATATGCTCGTTTTATTTACAACATGCATTGCATCAAGATAGGATTATTTTCTTGTCTTGGCTAACCATCCTTCCATGCATAAAAATGCAAGAAAAAATAAGTATGTATACATATATATATACATGTTTATACATATATATGTATATACATTAGATTAGGAATTTTCTCTATAATTCTTATAAAGGTCATTTTCACCAAAATGTGTCACTTTCACAAAATAATCTTGAAAATAATTAATTAAATTATTAAGACATAAGTCAATATATATATATACATATATATACAATTATTTTTCATATATTTGTATATTTTGGAAGAAAACCCTAAAGAATGAAGAAATTGCATTTTCCTCCCCTAGAGATTAGTTTCTTCTATACTTTCAAATACAATACCTAAGATACATGAAGTAAGTCACAATTTTCAGAAATTAAAGGGGGAGGGACGGTTTTGAGGTGTGTGTAGATACACAAAGTCAATGCATGGTAGATATTAATCCTTAGGTCTCAATCTTCTACCAATCACTATCCATGTACACTTGTATAGCCACTTGTAAATACTTCTCTAGAATGATACCTACAAGTATAGTCAAGGATTACTTAGACTACCACTAAGCACCTATAGACCACCACTAAGCACCCTTAGACCTCATAGTTTGTAACGCCCCAAAACCTCTAACTAATTATAAAAACATCTATTTATAACGATCTCACAAAAACATGCTATTTTATAACGTAATGAAACCAAACACGCTTACTAATATTCCAAAAGATGAGGTTACAAATGTCGTTTATTACATATACACAACATATACATAACTTAACTACCAAGTTTCTAGCACAACGTATACATAACTAACTAAAAGCCTCGAAGCGCCCTCCTAAGTCTTCCTCGTTCCTATCTTCCTATGTCTCAAATCCGGCTAAAACATAATAGAAAGCAACGTCAACATATACACATGTTGAGTAGAAATTTACGTAGACATGAGGTGATCGTGTGAAATTGCTTACTGCCATAGAAGCACATAAACCATATAGGTTTCAACTTTGATAAAATCACATAATTTCACATAAAATACTTTACCTTTGGATAACGCTATCATGATCATAATTTCCTTATAACTTCCACACAATATTCCTAATAAGTACACCAATTCCAACCAATATTGGTGTTTTTAATCACAATATCCACAATTATTACACCAATTCCAACCAATCTTGGTGTCCAACCAATCACACCGGTGGTCATATCCAGGGCATATGCCGAAATCCTACGACCCACAACCAATAGATGGAACACTCTGTTCATGCAAGATGGGAATAGGCATGGAGGGCGAGAACTGTTTTAAGACCGGCAAGCACATTGCCGCCCGGCCGAACTCTAGCCCCATCCACACCAAAAACACATAGGGCCCTTATACACATAATTCCAACACATACGAATCACAATTTCATCACAATACACAATGATTCAGCTCAAATTCAGCACAAAGTACCCAAATTTCCAATTTTGCGAAATCGACATTTACAATGTCGAACTGAAATTTCTAGCCTTCAAACTACTCAAATTCCAGCCTAAAACCTACTGGAAATCCACATATATATTCCCAAGGTTGTAAAATAGACTTTTAGTTGATAAATTTTTGGATTTTTAGTTCACAAAACCTGAAATTTTCAGACTGCGACGCGAAATGTTTTAGTGCGCAACTTCTGAAATTTCCAGCTTTCGTAACCCAGATTTCCAGCTTTGAAAAACCTGTAAATACGTCTTATTCTACACTGAATTTACAGTTTAAAACCCAGGTTTTCAGTTGAAATTTTTGGATTTTCCAGCCTTATAAAAATTGAAGTTTTCAGCTCTAAAAACAAGTTTTCTGCATGAATAGTAATTTTCAGCATATGCACAACTCGAAATTTCAGCTTGAAAAACTTAAAATTCTAGCTTCTAGCACATATATAAGACTCTAACAAGGTATAAAACATAATAATATAGCATAATTGCAACAATTTCAGCATGCTTATTCTAGAATTTAACCAAACATGCTGAAAGCAAAATCATAATCATCATATTCACATATATAACCAACACATCTTGAAATCCCTTAAACCCAAGATGAAAACCAACTTATGGTGACCTCCTAGTCTTATAGGGAAGACAACCTGCTAATAGATTAAGAAAAACCTAGCCCTAGCTCATGCCATAGGCAAATTTCTACCTTAATATGGCTTTCTTTCTTTCTTTGTAGGGTTTGGAGTAGGGAGAGTGTTTGAAGGGGTGAGAGGGTTTCAAGACTTGAAGGATATTAGGAAAGTTGAATGAAACCAAGAGGAATGAAGTGTGTGTGTGTGTGTGTGTGTGTGTGTGTGGCCGGATTTTAGGGTGTGTGTGTGATTTTTTTGGTATTTTTCCAAGTAATATTACATATATACTAATAACAAGACATAGCATTAAAATAGCATTAAGTCCTTTTCTAATTATTACCCTAATTAGCCAAGTATTTGGTCTAAGTAGCTTAAGTGTTGCTCTACTCTAACCATGGCCAAACATGTATTCATACTTCTCGAAGGTGAATGCCAAGTGTATTTATACATTGTATTTGGCAAGTTTGGTGGATAAGACTCAATACAAACCTAGTATTTGATATTTTCTATTTTCTCCCCCAAAATTCGTCCACCCCTCTTTTAAATCTGAAAATGTAGGTTATTTTCTTGTATTATATATATAATTAGGGAAAGAAATAATATATAGGGGTAGAAAATACAATTTACGCATTTCTTAGGGGTTTTAGGGCATAAAATCCGAAAATTCATAATTAATTTAGAAAAATTCCAAAATTATGAAATTTAATCTTTATAAATCTGAAATTATATGTATATTTTCCAAAAATTAAAAATGTTTTAGTTATATTTTCAAAAATTGCAATCTAGGACATAGAAAGTTCGAAAATTGTGTTCGAATGTCAAAGTCGTCTAAAATTTGGAAAATCATGTTATTTATTCAAAATTGCATCTTCTCCATGCATAAAAGTCTAGAATACTTATTGATATTATTTTTGAAAACTAATGAATATTTAATAGATGAATTTTCCAAGAATGGTAATCAAAATTCGAAAATTAGTACTTTACCGTTCAAATTATACATTAGTCTCAAAATCAAACTAAAAATAACAAGTAAGAATAACATTTCTAAGAAGCATGAGATTTCATCTCAATTATTTAAATAATAAGGAATACCGGGTCATCACATAGTTGGGTATTGAGTTGAAAAGAGAACATGATTAGATTAAGACTTAATCCTATTTTAATCCTATTTCTTCCATTTCTTCTAACACTAGTTATAAGTAGTTAAAAGTGCAAGAAAATACAAGACACCACACACTCACACACACAAACAACCGGCCACACACACACACCTTAATACCTCCCTTTTGTTTAGTCATTTCACTCCCAAATACCTCCCTTTTGTTTAGTCATTTCACTACCAAATTCACCCTTTCTCCTTTTTGCACCACTTAGTTTCCAAAACCTAGAAAGAAAAGAAGAAAATTCTTTTAGAGAAGGTAGTGATTTCTCTTACGACATGAGCTAGTTTTCATATAGTGTTAGCATATTATTCTCCTATTAGGACATGGGATGTAACCACAAGTTGGTTACTATCTTAGTCCGAAAGGATTTCACGATAATTTAGCTAAACGCATGTTGTATGTTCATAAACAATTGTGCTGGAAATTTGAGTGTTTCTGCTGGATTTATGTTGCTAAAAATTAGGGTTTATGCTTGTCTAGGGTTTATCTATGTGTTTAGGATTTTATTATGTGTTAAAAGTTGAAAATTCAATATTTTAAGATGAAATTTATAGATGGTTTCAAAGCTGGAAATTCTGCTGTCAAAACTGGAATTACTGTTCCCGCAGTTGAAAGTCCTGTTTTTTTCAAGGCTGCAAATTCGAATTTTACAAGCTGAAAATCTATTTTTTAAAGGCTGGAAATTCCAGTGTGTGATTTCAATATGTTTTAAGCTAAAAAACTAGTATTTCGCAAACTGAAAATTCTGTTCGCAATCTGAAAAATCTCAGCAGGTTTTAGAATGGAAATTCCGTGCTTACAAACTGAAATTTTCAGTTCGTCATAAGTGTTCGCAGATTGGAATTTTTAGTTCATAGAGGTTGACAAATATGCTCATTCCTACAAAATCTGAATAAATGCATGCTGAAATTATGTAAAACTATGTGAAAATCAGTGTGAAATGTGCTGGAAATTATATTGAGTATGCTGGAAATTGTGTGTATATGGGCCCAAAATATGATAGGGGTGGGGCTGAGTTCGGCCGGGCGGCAATGGGCTTGCCGGTCTTAAATGTTCTCGCCATCCATCATTGCCTAATCCCACCTTGCATGGCAGAGTGTTCCATGTACTGATGTGGATCGTAGGAAATTTGGCATATGCCTGGGATATGACCGCTGGAGTGTTTGGTTGGGTGGGAGTATTGGTTGGAAATTGAATTACAGCACGTTGAGATAAGGTAGCCGCCCATCAAGGCGGAAAACGGTAGAAAAATGTGCAATTTATGATTCATGATTTGGAACTTTATATGGTTTATGTTGATGCAAGTTTGTGAAAATATGCACGTTCAAGTCACACACGCGCACCTTATGTGTTAAGTGAAATTACTACTCAACGTAATTGTTGACGTTGTTAATATCTAATGTTTTAGCCGGACATGAGAACGAAGTTATCAACGAGGAGGATAGCGAGAGGCGATTTGGAGCTTTTGGCTAGAAAAAGTCATAGACGAGTCTTTGTAGTTGTATCATGTATTCAGGACTCTTATTATATACTTGGTGTTTAATAAATGACTTTCATAAAAAATTTCAGCTTTCTATAACAAAAGTATTCGTAGCGTATCTCTATAACTAGCCAATAGTTTCGGGTCGTCACACCCATACTCACCCCACTCTCAACACACTTCCACACACATGTACATACCAATAAACCCTTCTTTTTTTATACATATATACAAATTAGCCTTCTATATACCCCCTTATTTCCCTCAAACATTCTTGAAATGGTAGAATTATTGCATTAATCTCATAAGTAGTATAGGAACTTAGGGATTGAAGTACTAGTTGCTATTCTCATGGTAGATTAATTATCATTCTTTACAAGTTGAGGGAAATTACTTTAAGCTTAACAAATAATGATAAGCATGGAGTTATTATGCCTAAACTCATATTATGTATTATTATGCTTTCATTATGCTCTATTATGTTACAAGTTGTTAGAAAGCATGTTTTTAGTTGTATTTAAACTCTTTTAGGAAGAAAACATGCTTAGTCATTGTTTCAAAAATATGATTTTAGTATACTTTCATGTTGTAAAGTATATACGTTCTTTATGTTCTTCATGTAAAATTATGTGAGAATAAGTGCAATATTTTCCTTAAAGTGGATACTAGGTATAAGTTAGTTCATCATGTTATAGAATTATGACTACATAACTATTGTGTTACTTAGAGAATGTAAATAGTTAATTTATATCTTTATATACATATGTATATGTGCACTAGGCTATCTTATGGCAATACTTGTATACATGTTTTGCCTATACATGTCAAAACCAACTTATATGCTTAAATATAGTAACTTGAGGATTATTCAGAAACCTATGTATATACTTATATAATTAAAAGATTAAGATTGTTCGTCATAAACTGTATACATATATGAAGTTAAAGTTATTTTGAAAGCTATGAATATGTACGCATGTGTAGATATTGTTACTTGTGCATCTATGCATGGTATTCTTCTTAAAATAATTATGTTATCCCCTAAACAATGATTACGAGTTATGGCACAGTACCCTAATTTTAGTTATTGATGCGAATTCTAGGAGATTATCAAGATGACATAGTCAACCTAATTCATAAATTTGGTGAGACAATAAGCTCTTAAGGTAAGTGCTCATTACATTTCTTGCTAGGGCAATGAACTATATGCCATAAATATTGTTATTCGTATAGCCTACCCCGTCATATTCATGTTATCCAATCTTTCTTGAATTATATCTTGCTCTTCACATTTCAACGAAATATTTCTCCAAATTATAAATCGAGTTATATTTGAAAATATTGCATTTCTGATATTGTCAGTTATATCTGTCCTGAAAGGATTTTTACCACCTTTGGAATATCATATTTTAATTATATTATTATATATCCTGGGTGTAAAAACAAGTTATTTCTTTATCAAAAGTTTGTGAGCCATATATATTCTGTTATACTTCCGTCTACCCTTGGGGATGCCCTTGGGAAGTTTGGGTCCAGGTACTTATAAGAGGAATTCTATCGGGCAGAACGGACAGTCGATGGAACCTTTTATATGATACCATTTGATGAAACTAATTTCTACATACAGCCGGAGGATGACTGTAGTAGAGATTGGAGCGATGTATTGCACGGACGCGTGATACATCTCCGTTTAGTTGAATGTCGAGGTCGCTCCTTGACAAGGGAGGCATAAGGGTTTTTGGTTGTCATAAGGTTGGAGATTCCATTCATGGCTCACTATCCGTCTTATTCAAGTTTGTATATACGCGCTTCATACTACAACGCACTTTTTCGTAATTCATTACTTTATTAGTTTTATGAATCTTATTTTTTTGCAAATATATCTATATGTATATTTCTGACCTCACTAAGTTATTTGGACTTACCACCCCAAGTTCTTTCTGTTCATTGTCCCAGTTTCAGGAAAAGATGTTGAGGGAAATCGGTTAAGGCGATCGGTGCATTACAAGTCATTAGTATATAGTCCTTTATTCTGTATAAAAGATTCGCTAGTTTAATGGGAAACAGAAGCTCACTAATTGACGTGTTGTACTTGGATAGTTGTACCTTACAGTTCAATATAAGTTAATTACGTTTTTGATATATCTCAATTTTTGTTATTGGGCAGTATCGAATAAGTCGTAAGTGTTGGGTATCGATTGAAAAAAATGGGTACTCAGCAAGACCGTTGAGTGCACCCTACTAGTATAAGATGATTCTAGCGAGGGGGGGAGTCACAAAACGGGTGTATTTCACGAAACGGTCAAACCATTAATAGTCATCTCGTAATATCTAGTGCAGTTGTTTAAGGGAAGAAAAAGAAAAATGCAAGAGAAACAAACACAAGCCAAGCGTTTGGAAAAACACGGCCATGAAAGAAACCACAACTAGGCCGTATGAAAAGATCTCTTAATGGCTTGCCTTGTTGTTTTCCTAGATAAAATGTGCAATAGAATGACAAATACGAAATAAACAGCTAACGGCCATTTGACGAGCCACGGTCAGACCGTTTTGGGAGATCTCTTAATAGTTTTCCTTTATGCTTAAGGCATCATTCACCCAAAATATTCCCTATAAGAGATAAAGAAATGCAACAAAGAGATCAGAAATAAACGGTCATAGGAGGCCTCACAATCCGATCATTTTCCTGAATATCTTAATGTTTTGACTTTTTTGTTTCAGAGATCATTAAGAATGTGCTTTATACTTAACAATCAAATGGCAAACGGAATGTGCCAAAAAAAAAAAAACAATTCTCTAAGACATATAGAAGCTCAACCAAGAGATCATTTAAAATAAGAACATATTTTCTTTAATTAAAAATGAAATACCTAAGAAAAAAATGAGACCAGCAACAAACGGTTATATGAAGGCTCACGGTTCAACCATTTCATTGAATCTCTTAATGTTTTGCCTTTTTATTTCAGAGATCATTTAGAGAAAAAAAAACATTCCGTGCTTTCCATTAAAACTAAATACATTAACGGTCGTTGCACCAGTAACGGCCAGATAGTTCAGTAGATCTCTTGATGAAGGATATTTTGTTTAAAGGAATCCGGTAAAATTTCACGCAATCCCTAAGAGATAAAGAAACCTGGACAAAGAGCTAAGTCAATAACGGTCGTGTGACTACAAACAGTATAACCATACCGAACAATCTCTTAATGTTTTCTATTTTCGTTTAAGCGATCATTCACCAAAAGAAAAAAATCAGTGTTTCAGAACTAACTTCTGAGCTTTCAATCGCCTTGGTGATTGTATGGAAGTCCAATTGAGTTGATTTTTTGTGGAACCATCTCACCATTCTTGGAAGGGGGAGCACAGGTATTCCTCCGACAACTTAATCCGCTAGGCACGGCCTGCGAAAGTGGGACAACTTCGTAAACCCAAGCCTTATGCATAGAAACATTATATGGAATAAGTTGTATGTAAGTTAATTTATATGCATCAAAATTGATAATATAAAACCTAATAAGGAATTGATTTTTGCCATTATAGCCCAAGGAAATTCATAAATATTGTAATTTAGATTTTTTTTCCTGTCTCTTTTCGCCCATACATAGCTTCTCAAACATCTGCATGTACTTTCTTCTCATATTCGTACAGAGGATGGATTCCAAAGTGAGTTGGTATGATAACCTCCTCCAAGGATAGGAGTTGAAGAAATCTATATCATAGGCCATCATGATCCAATCCTTGTTCACCCACTTGCTCTCATCTCCAGCCATAAGGATTGCATGCACGAACCAAACAAGACAGATCCTTAACTTATCTTTCCTTTTGTAATTGGATCCGTTCAATTTTTCCTCCAAATGTCCCTCTAACATTGGGCGCACCATCCAAGAGCCTCTCCAAGAAGCTTCACGCTTTCAGCCTGGCCTTCATCACATCAACTTGAAGGGGCAAACGACCACAATTAGGGCCTATCATAATGGCAAATTCTTTCATGCCGAACTTGGCAGGCTTGCCATAAACAAGAAACCACAACTCTAATCTCTTCTCACATTCCACCCTATAAAGCATCAAGTAGTGGAATAATTGGCCCCAGAAAATCCCTGGACATTCATACACATTAGCAATGGGAAAGAAATGATCGAAGCACGAATTAAGGAATAACTCTTTATATTTAGACTTAATCTAGTTCAGAATATCCCTTATTGGATCAAATCCACTCCATGAAGACCTAACTGTCACCCTTACCGGGAAGTAGTTGATGTTGTGTGAGCAAATACGTAGCTCATAAATTGAAAAATCAATCCCCACTGACTTTGAGGGAACAGAAAGACCATCTGGGTCATCTTCTTGCGATTAAAACCTCATCTACTATTAATTGATTAAATTATCAACCATCACTAGCACTTATCAAACAATGTTAAACATTTATATACTTTATCCAACGGTATCTTTTTTTCCCAAACTGCAATGCCAGGTTCTTCTAACCATGTCCGCCAGTATTCGCATGCAAGTCCCTCGTAGTTACCATCAAAACAAGCTAATAAAAATAATAACAACAATGATCAATTTGATGGGTTCAGGGAAGCAGAGTTGATACAGAGATCTCTTAATGGATACAAGCTAAAACAATCGACAATAACAAAAATACATAAACCAAGAACTTACCATTTCTTTAGCCTCTACTTCTTTTTTCTTCATTTCAAGTTCAAAAATACTGATGATGTCTTGTACAAAGGACATAACTGTCTTTGTAATGGCATTGTAGGCCACATTGCTCGTATTTTGTGCTAATTCTTGTTCTTCACCATTATCCAAGGTCATGGGTTTTTGCTAGGGCTTTTTTCTCACCCCCAAAATGGAATTCAGTTTTGTAGGCAAGAGTGAAGAATGCAGCCGAAATGATAGACGGAGGAGGAGACCAAACGATGGATGCATCAAATTTTGTACGGTCACCTGAAGGAGGAGGAACCAGAGTTATTTAAGAGTAAAGAGAAGAAGAAGAAGAAAGAACAAAATGTGACGCTTTACATTCGTGGGTAGTGGTAGTCTTTTGATATTCAAAATTATTTCTAAAAGGGCCCCACAAAAAATAGGTAATTGCATATAATCTCTTAAGCAGTGAAGGTGTCTCGTAATGGTAGTGGTTGTTAACGCCTATACTTGGCAAGACGCCTTTGTTGTTTATACTCAAACAAAATCTTTGCTGCTTTCAAAATTGGCTGTGACGGTCGTGTTGACAATGACAGGTTGTCTTTTTACATAATCCCTAAATGGATGAGAAACAACACGGCTGCTTATACACACACAACCTTGTCCTGAAAGAGGATACTCTAAAAACACTTTTCCTCTTAAGAGATTAAATGATCTCTTCAAAGATTGGTTATTACGGTCATCATTCATGCATACGACCTGGCCGTTTGTTCTAAGGACTACATAATCCCTGAATGGAAGAGAAGTAACACAACCGTGTCCTAACATACAGCCTACTCATTAATGCGGCTATTCTTATAAATATATATTCCGTTTAACAGATAGTCTAATCGCTTTAGAGAGTTTTCGTTACAGCCGTTACTCTTCATACGCCCTAGTCGTTGAACATAATATATATTCTACCGATTAAGAGATGGGTTTTAATCTACTAAGAGAGCATTTTTATGGTCATACCTTCATGTACGGCCTAATTTTTCTCATTTATTCGAATTATTTAATCATGACAGCCGTTGTATCAAACACAGGTTGGTAGTGAACCTTTTTCTTGTAATTTAATTTAGTTTAAAATTGACTCCCACGTAGAAGTCAAGTGATTTATAGTTTGACCCCCGTTTCAATCCTGGTCTAAATGTAGACTTATTTGCCCTAATTAGTGCCACGTCATATTTTATATTCAAAAAAATAAAAATAAAATTGGAGGGTTAGTTTCTTAAATAAAAACTTGGAGGGCCTTATTGGCCAAATTTTCTCGAGGTGTAAGATGCTAGTTTGGCCCTTAACCTACTAAAAAGTAATGCACGTGAGTCGAATCGAAAGTATCTCCAATGAAAATTCTCAGATACTTAAGTTAGTAAGTGTATCGAGCAAAAGATCGAAAGTTAAACTCTCTATCTCCAGTGATTTGTTTTTCTATGATTAACTCTCTATCAATTAATGCAAATTTTTTGATATATATATATATATATATATATCTTTGACCTTGATTATTTTTCGATAATCAGTTCTTATTATTCCTAGACATCATTTATTTTATATAATTGAAAAAAATATGTAAAATACACATATGTCTAAACATATGCTTTAAATACTTTTTCCTTTGTCCAATTACTTTCGTTAAATTATATACCATATCATTATCTAAAAATATTTATTTTATTTTTATGTTTGTACATCAAAATCATACACTTATCACGTTGTGAGATTTATGCAAACTACTAAGATGAGCTTATATATTTCAAGAATATATGGTCTGTTATAAACATGAAAGTAACCCAAAATTAATTTTATGAAAAAAGTTATAAAATAATTTTCTAATCATCTTAATTTAGCATGTGATTTTATTTGATAAGTAGTTAATTGACATGATCGAATGAATGTATTGTATATATATTGCACCATTCTTTATATTAAGAAAATCATGCCTTATTATTTATATATTCATATTTGACTTTCTAATTTTGTATATAAATTCCCTTATTATCGTTATAGTAAACCATAAACTTCTCAATGTATTTATAGAAATATATACATGGAATCTATCCATTCAAGCCACTAATTAACATCACATTCATGCTTTTATTCTTACAACAGCTAATTTTTACTAGGATAATCTATAATTTGTCCCATATTCCATAATTAGTTAACTTCATCCAATTTTTCCTTAAATCAGGTATATCATTTTATTTTATTTTAGGTGCACCATAACCAAGCCAAATCATTCCCTCAAAATTAGTATCAATTTCTTATGTTATTTGTGACACCACCCTCGCTAGGATCATCCTATACGAGTAGGGCTTACTTAACAGTCTTGCTGAGTACCAATTTTTTCAATCGGTACCCCATACTTGCAACTTATTCAGTACTGCTCAATAATAAAATCTAGATAAAATAAAAACGCAATTAACTTACATAGAATTGTATGGTACAACTATCCAAGTACAACACTTTAACTAGTGATTTCATTTCCATTAAATAAGTCAATCTGCTATACAGGATAAACAACTATGTGCTAATTATTGATAACTCTCCAATCGCCTTAACCAAGTCCCCTCAACCTATTTTCTTGAAACTGAGGCAATGAACAGAAAGAACTTGGGGTGGTAAGTTCAAATGACTTAGTGAGACGGGAAATATACATATAGATATATAAACTGAAAATAAGAGTCATGAACCAACAAAATAATGAATCATAAAAAGGTGTGTATACACAAACTTGAACAAGACGGGTGGTGAGCCATGAACAGAACCTGCAACCTTATGACTACCCAAAACAGATATAACCTAGTGTTATAGGTTCAATCCTCTGTGAATGCGGGTATTTTTCTAATTTGATATTAGCTTGTTTCTATTGTATAGTAGTTCGTATTTCTTTGTTATTTAATAGTAAATTATTGCAATAATTTATTCTTCATTTGAAGCATTGATAGGATTGATTGATTTTAATAAATTATGGATATAATAGACCGATTTCTATCAAAGAGAGGGATAGAGAGAGAGAGAGAGAGAGAAAATGAATTTTATACTACTCAATAAATTTTTGGGCAAATTTCACTTTACTCTCTTGTATTCTAACTTAATCTCACTTTACCCTTTTGCAATCTCAATTGCATCACTTTACCCCCTTGATTACGTATACACCCCTTGAGGTATATCGTAATTACAAATTAGTCTATATTATTTTAGAAATTACAAATACCCCCTTGAGGTATATATCAACATAACAAAATTAATCCTTTATCAAGACGAGATGTAATTGTAAGTTGTATTTCTGAAATTTTTGGTGGGGATTTGAGATGAGATTCACATGTTTTTGATAAGTGAAAGATGTAGAAGTTATATATGAAATAAACTTTAAAAAAAAATAGTAGTGGTATCAGGATTATAAATTGTGATGATCGAGGGTGGTTTTGGTGGTATAAAAATGAAATTACTTTGTGAAAGTTGCTGGAATAAAAAAATTAATTGAGGATTTTTGTCAGGCTCGACGAGATGAATCTTTTGGTGGTCGAATTGGCTATTATGGTTTCAAAAAATTTACTTTTTGGATATCTCTATTTACGTTTCGACGAGATGAATCTTTTGGTGGTCGAATTGGCTATTATGGTTGCAAAAAAATTACTTTTTGGATATCTCTATTTACGTTTACAAGAAAATTCTAAACCTCAAGGGGGCATTTGTAATATTTAAAACAAGAGGGACTAATTTGTAACAACACTATACTTCAAGGGGTGTAGACGTAACTTGCCCTATTTTTATTTCAATTGTAACATTACATTAATTATGTATCTATATATGATGGTCAAAATTGTATTACAAACCACTAAACTTTTTTCTATCAGCAAGTATCCTCCAATATTTTAAAAAATTGATACAAACAACATTCTCATTAGTTTTTTTTTTTTTCAAAAATAATTCTTTTTACTTGTAACAATGCTAAGGACCAAAATTTAGTGTTGCAAAAAGATTAATTATTCTATTTGGCCTATTATATTTTTTAGGATTAATTACAAGTTGCACCCCTCAATTTGTACTCGTGTAACACTTACATCCCCCAACTTCACAACGTAACAAATCAGCCCCTTGATTGAAGTTCCGTTTATAGAACTGTTTGTAAAGTTGACGTGGCTATTGACTTAATCAATATGAATGTTGCAAGATCATTTTTCCCTCATACTATTCGCACACATATATATTCACACACACACACACACACACATACATATATATTTTCACACGCATACATATACATATACATATATATATGCATGCACACACGCACATATAAATACATCCACGCACATATATATACATATACATATATAAATATATATATATATATATGCACGGACACACAGATACACACACACACACATAGAGAGAGAGAGAGAGAGAGACGAGGGGTGGGGGATGGATTGAAAAAAATTTGGTGGGAGAAAGGGATGGGATGGGGAATTGGGGGTGGGGGCAGGCGATTTTGTGGGGGTGGGGGGCGGGAATAGGGTAGGTGCGATTTTGGAAGGCAAGGGTTTAGGGTAAATGCGATTTTAGGGGTGGGGGTTTTGGGGTGGGGAAGAAAGGGAAGGGAAGGGAAGGAAAGGGAAGATAAAGGAAGGGGTGGGGTTAGATGGGAGGAGGTTGGGGAAGAAGATGACGAATGGTGTTAAAGGTGAAGTATTATTTTTTTTTTTTTTCTGCTTTCTTGTTTTAATTAATTAACCAACTAATTAATTAATATAAATTTAATTTTTTTATTTTTAGAAGAAATTAGACTTTGTATTTATTTTTAGAAATTTACCAACTATTTTTAGAATTTTTTATTTTTTATTTTTATTATTTAATAAGTAATTTCGTTCAACTTTCTATTTATTTAAATGAATTGAGTTTATATAATATTTTTGTTTATATAAAAAATAATATATATTTGAGTTTTAAATTTATAATATTTATATAAAATAAATATTTTTAAATATATATACATAGTAAACTATATTTCTTTCTTTTGGATGAATATGGACTAAAAACGTGTTTTCAAAATCCAATTTCACACAAAACACACCTTAATGGGGCAATATTTTCCTCTCCAATTACTAGGGTATTTTGGGTATTTGGGAAAACAGGGTGATGTAGTTATGATAAGAAGATGGATTTCCTAACTTCGTTAAATTTTTTCACATTAACTATTAAGTGGAGGGACTGATTTGTTACATTGTGAAGTTGGGGGGTGTGAGTGTTACATGGATAAAAGATGAGGGGTGCAACTTGTAATTAACCCTATTTTTTTATATATATCTTATGATTTTTATTTTCTAAAAGATTGATAATTTGTATTTTCCAAATATGATAGGCGGAATAATAAATAATATCACGCAGATTTACATGCATGATATGTAAATTTATTTTCATGAATACATCTACATTTTCAGGAATGGAGCTAGGAATTTGATTGGCCCGAGGGGGGGGTATATTTTTCAAGATGATTAGTTATTAAAACGTATAAATATAATGAGTATATATAATATTGACTTATAAAATAATAAAAACTATCATATTTATGAATATACGGTCAATATAAAAGGGCTACACTCAAAAAAATATATATAAGAAATTAATGATACTAAAAAAATATCAAGCTATTCCCTATATCAAAAGAAACATGTATAATGAGTATTAAGTTGCTTTTAAAAAATACTTATCAAAGATTTTTTTAACAATACTCAAAAAAAATGATATAAACCCACATTAATATATATAATCAAAATTCAAAAAGTATTAAAATATATTTTTTTTTCTCTTTATTTGTTCTCACAATCAAAAAATATATTTAAAGCTTAAAAAATATCTTTTCTTTGTTCTCCACCGTCACATTTCCCAAATCACTCACAATTAAATATCAAGCCTCAAATTAGTAAAATTCATTCAAGTTCAATAGCCCAACAAATAAATATCAAGAGTCATTAACTTTAATATTGAACAACTATAAAGATTCATATCAACAATTCTAAGATTCAAATCTCTACACAAAAATCAATTACAAGAAAAGAAATAAATAAATGTATAAATTCTAAAAGTAGTACACAATACCTTCTTGTATGTTGCATTTGAAGAAAAAATTTATGGTAAATGAGATTGAGTAAAAATAAGCCACTGAAAATAAAAAAAAGAGTAGAAAAAATTAAAATTTTTATTATATAACTTATATAAAAGTCAAAATTTTTATTTTTTATTTGAGGGGGGGGGGGGGTTGGGGTTGTTCATTTCATTGTTGAAGTTTTATTAGTTTTGGTAAACAAATTTCTTCATAAAATTATCTTTTTTTCATATATATATATATATATATATTCATAATTATTTTTTAAAATTATTTATTATTTTGAGGTTTTAATTATTCATTTATAAAATCTTCATTGAAAAATTCCTTTAAAAACAAATTTATCCATTTTTGAAGAATAATTTCATCATTTGAACAAATTTTAGGGAAAAAATGAAAAAAAAAATTAACAAGGATTATTTTCAATGAAATAAAAGACAAAAACAACAATTAACCAATGTTACTGAAAAACAAATATGAAGTAGAGAAAAAAGAAAAAGATAGGAGTTGTTGATCAAAACTTATTTAACTTAAAACATGAATTAGTGGTACATATTCATGAAATAAATTATATATGTTACATATAGATGTGCATGTAGTCTAATATTCTCATTAATCAAATTAAATATTAAAAGAATCATTAAATATACAAATATGAAAAGCCAAATGAAATAATTGACTTTTTTATAATACAAAACACCGGTCATGACTAATTTTATTTTATGGAAAAAAAATTAATTTAAAAAAAAATACTAATGGCAATGGGGCTTTATGTCCATTTATAAACATTTGAGGGGTGCTTACTTATACAAAAAGTATAGGGGAAGGTTAATACGACTCTCACAAATATATATGAATGGATATTTAATGAAATATACAATTGAAGCGAAAATAAAAGTGCGAGGAAGTAAAGTGATACAATTGAAAATGTAAGGGGTAAAGTGAGATTGAATCAAAGTAAATTGAAATTTGCCCTAAATTTTTCTGTAAGGATCAAGTGGTATGTATAAGATGAGACTTGCTATGTTTTTGTTACTTCATTGTCCTTTATTTGCTCTAAATAAACTTTTGACATAATTTAGAATCTAGGTATTGCAAATGACATTTTTTTTGCCAACGTTCATATTTACTCCTCGGGGTATAGACATTTATAGATTAAATAGATAAAGCCCATTAGAATAATAAAATTAATTTTGATTGGGTAGGTAGAATTAATTTTGTGTGTGTGTGTGTGTGTGTGTGTGTGATAGATTAAGATATATTTTGCAACTTCACGATTACACCCGCTTTCACACAATTCTACATTTTTTGCAGAATTTTGACAAGGATCGTTTGGTCTTTCTTAGTTCATCCTCTGAATAACGTATCAAGGTTCAACTTTATACTAATTATGATCCCTTTATCAAGCCAAGCAAAGAATAGAGTTGATTATATTCTAGGAAATTTACATGCACACTCCTATCAGGTTTCAAAATTACAGTTCATACCTCCATGTTTGTAAATATTACAATGACTTGTACTACCAAATTTCGATATTACAAAAATCGTCCAATCCATTAGGGTTCTAGTAAATTTTGCTTGAACTGATTGATTTATCCCTCTATTTTAAAATATATAACAAAATAAAAAATTAAGCACGAATTGAAATTTCCATTTTACACCTAATTTTTATCATTTCAAAATCAAACACACGCATTTACACCAATTAAAAAAAATCTAATGCGCACACACAACACACACAAAAAACACTTCAACACACGCGCGCGCGCGCACTACAATACACACTATAACACACATAGAAACTCACACACAAGTAAAGCGTGCGCACACACATTGAGAGAAAACAGTCAGTGGCAGCAGGTAGCTACAGGAGCACGAGAGGGAGAGATCTGACTCGCAAGAGAGAGAGATCCAAATAGAGCAAGCGAGATTGAGGTGGTGAGAAGAAAGAGAGAGAGGGATGGAGAGAGAAATCTAGCGATTTTGGGTATGTGTGTATGTGAGAGAGAGAGAGAGAGAGAGAGATAGCTGAAGAAATAAAGACGAAGGGCGCAGGGATTGCTTCTTCTTTCTTTGCTTTTCTCTTTTTTTTTCCTAATAAAGTAGTGTTAAAATAAAGAAAAAAAGTATTGTTTAATAAAAATTAAAAGAAAAAAATATATAAAATAATACACCCGTAATAGATATTGGTAATTACAAAGAGCATCTTGGAACAAAATTTGGCTATAACCCCACGCAAAGGTACTTTGGGAAATTCAAAAAAAATGTTGACTAACATCAGCAAAAACTAACCGAAACCCTACTGTAATAAACAGCTTTTGTAATATTGAAATTCAGTAAGGTAAGTAGTTGTAATATTTCCAAACACATGGGTATGAACTGTAGTTACACTAACTTACCGAGAGTGTGGAAGTAAATTTTTCTATATTCTATCAAGAACAATCAACCCAAGCAAACAAGCTCTTATTATTCAAATACTTTATCTTCCTGTAAAATTGGCTATAGAGAATACTTGAGTGCACTTTGTGGAAGTTGGGTGATTTTCACACTTGAGAAGCGGAAAAGTGCAATAGACACTATTGGGGAGTGTCTGCTTTCTAAACTTATAAATACATACAACCTAGTTTGATGTTTGTTAAAGTCCTTAAGCATTCCAATGACCAGCACTAATAGACATAGTCATAGATAAAACAACCAAAACAATAATGCTAAAATAAAATTAGAATAAAACAATAGTTCAATACTTCCCTGCTACTGAAGACATTACAAAAACCCTATAGCTCCTTTATCTTCATCTTCATCGCCGTCATCTCTTCCTTCTGTTGAACCATATTCGATGGCCAAATCAGCCGCTTAACAGTTGATACAATTTTGTTGCAGAAATCGAGATCCTACAAGCAGGATGCAAACCACATCAATTAAAGTTAATGCAATAAGAAACTTCAAAAATGAAGTCAAAAATGACGGACGCAGCAATGCAAGTACATCGAATTTCTTGTAAATGCATCGCCCATGTAAAACTATAAATTCTGCATCCTAATCAAGTCTAAACCTTACCCTTCCTTTACAGGCCTCAAAATTTTCTTTGGAACAAACCATCTCTACGTACAATAACGGGCAAGTTTCTTCTAGGTACTCAGATCTATTAGACTCGATCGCAGATTTCATGACAGCTATTTAAAGTTCATGCAAATCACGGTAATTAATTACAAAGCAAGGGAAGCATGAAAGAGTCGCATATTGGTGCATAGTGATAATCTTGAGCAAAATTACTATCAATGTGACAAAGCTTAACTCAAACCAAGTAAGGCATTGTTGTAGAAAACTTTTCACAAGATATGAATTCAAATCAAATAATCCACTATGTAAAATAAAATACGATTCTTGTGAATCGATTAACCACAAAATCTTTAGCAAACAACCAAATAATGTTTTTAATCATAAATCACTAACCTCGATACATGATAGATGCGGAAGAGAACTGGATCTAGGATTAGTGGTCTTCTAAGCCAAGAAAGACGGCGTGAGTTTTCTGTATTCTCTCTCTTAGATGGGGCAGAAAGAAAGACGTCATTCTTTTCTGGCTTAGGAACCATACCCTAATATACCTAATACTTTACACTTTAATTATGGGCCCATCAAACATACTTAAAGTGTGACCGGGCTTTTACACATAAAAGGCCCATACTTAATATAATATTTCTGTAAGCCCATTAAATTTATTTCTTAAATGGATCACATAATTGTGCTCCTTTTAATGAGATAGCAATGTACAATAAATTAATATGTGAGACCAATAAATTAGAGAAAAAACCCAACAATCTCCCACTTGGTCCACATATGTTTCCGAAAAGGGTTAATTCCAATTTTGGTCCCCAAACGTTTACCCCCAAGTCAATTTTGATCCTTCACGTTCCGACATTTCCAATTTTGGTCCCTAACGTTACAATTTGTTACCCAATGTCGTCTCTCCGTTAGTTTTTCCGTTAAAAACCCTAATTTTATTTGCAATTTGCCCCCTTAAAAATAAAAAAATATCAAAATGCCCCCCAATTTTTTAAAAAAGAGCTAAAAACCCCCCTTTGAAATATTTAGGCACAACAAAATAAACTTTATAAGCAATAGGATTCGAACCCGTATTATTTTACAATTATGAATTAAAAAAATATATATTTATTTTACAATTATGTCCATTTGTTCGATTTATTTGAAAAAAAAAATTGAAAGTAAAACATCAAAAGTAGATAGAGGCTATGAAAATTTAAATTGAAAAGTTTAAAATATTAAAGATTAATTTATTTCATAAATTTATCCGTATATAGAAAAAAATTTAATTACCGTTTCAAACTATGAAAATAAATTTAAGTAGATATAGGCTATGAAAATAATTTATTTTATTATTTTATCGATATATTAAAATATTGAACTAAACAATGTCAAAGAATAAATTGAGTGTGGTTGAATGGTTGAGGGATTTTTTTTATTTTAAAGGGGGTTTTTAGCTCTTTTTTAAAAATTTGGGGGGCATTTTGATTTTTTTTATTTTTAAGGGGGCAAATTGCAAATAAAATTAGGGTTTTTAACGGAAAAACTAATGGAGGGACGACATTGGGTAACGAATTGTAACGTTAGGGACCAAAATTGGAAATGTCGGAACGTGAAGGACCAAAATTGACTTGGGGGTAAACGTTAGGGACCAAAATTGGAATTAACCCTTTTCGAAAATTATACATAGCTAGAACCTTAGTGCGCACTAACTTTATGTCATCTCAACCTCAAAATATCCCAAAACAATCTGGTCCATCAATTGTGCTAATATAGGATCAAAAGCGGCTTTCGTCACATAACTCGTAACTAAACCGAACAATGGTCACAACACTAGCAAAATTAATGACATAGATCAAGTATGGATGTGTAGCATGGAAATTACATGTAACGTGATCTCAATCATATCTATTTCCAACTGGTCCTATCTTATGACTCAAAGAGTCCCTCAACACTTTCCAATCTTTATGCAAAACCACAGTGGAAAGTTAATATCCTTATTTCAAAATATTCAATTAATTATGAAACCTTAGTCTGTACAGATCATAAGCATAAAAATATGTACAAAGAGCATAAAATCAGGTAGCAAACTTCCACTAACATGGCATACCATAGATCCTTATGATACCCATTAAGCTTCACGACCACGTAGCACTTTAAGTGGTGATTCCTTAGTGAGCTTTAAACTATTGAGTTTGCATTAATATGCTCTATTGATACCCAAATACTCTGAACTCATTTATTCGCAACTAGAAAATTAATGTCTATATATCAGACTTTTCCAAAGTCTAGTTGTTCTTCGAATATAGCTTGGAGACGTTATTATAAAAAATGATCCTTTATAGTGTCAACGCCATTGATCACTTTCAATCTAGTGATAAATACAAGCCATATTCTTTGATTGGATGTCTTATAACAAATTATGCATTCGGCTTTCATAGTTGAAAAGCTATTAGTGTCTTAACACTTTTCCGAAATAGCTCCTCCAACTATCGTGAATACATAACGTAATGTGGATCTCTTGCTATCCGAACATCCAACAAATGACTGAATTGAAATACCACACAATCTTTAAATGGTTTTATTTTCAATAAGCGAGCATATATTTATTATTCTTTGTAGATACTTCATAACCCATCATTTTAATGATCCACTTTTGGGTTACTAAAATAATATTTGCCTAACATCCCTACTACGTATGCAAAATTCTAATACATACATTCTCATACATAAATAAAACTTTATCACCCTTTCCTATAGGGGTGTCTCCTGGTGCACAATTTTGCATATATACCAAAATATCTAAGCACCTTATCAATATGGGCCTTTTGCGTCTGAGTATACCTTCATGAAGTAGGCCTGTATTATTGCTTGCGAGTAGATTATTATCTACACACAACACCAGGAGAGTAAATTTGCTCCCACTAATCTTGAGATATATGCATTAATTAAAGGTGTTTTCCTTGAACTAAAAGAGGCCATCGCCCAATTAGATTTTTCGGTATCACGAATGGAATGCCTACTTTGAATCTTTCATTAACTTCTTCAATGTACATTAGGTGCTTTGAGTCTTTGGACTCAAGGTTCTCCGGTTGCACCATCTATATTGTTTCTTCAACGTCTCCATTGAGAAACATTACCTTTATTTCCATTTGATGCAGCTCTAGATCATAATGAGCCATAAGTGCCATAACAATTTTAAAAGAGTCTTTGGTCTGAACCGACTAGAAAGTCTCTTTAAAATCAATGCCTTCCTTATGAGTAAATCCATTGGCATATTTTGTATCTTTTAATATTACCATTTGAATTCCATTTGATTTTGAAATTATATTCATAACCAATGAATTTCATCCCCTATGATAACTCGATAAGATCCCAAATACCATTGCCCCTCATAGATATCATCTCCTCATTCATGGCCTTGATCCATGCATCAGAATTCAAACACAATTTGATTTAACTAAAAGATGTAGGACCATCTTGCAATCTCATATCAAATTTGTGCTCATGGAGATAGATGATATAGTCATCTGAAATCATTTTTTCTCCTTCATTCGATGGATCTCCTTATATTGGTACTCTAGGTTTGAGGTTGTTGGGGTTCATCAACTTTAATAGATGATGATTCCCTACTTGATTAGTGGAAATTTCAAATATAGTTGTGTTTTACGTAATATCCTAACTTACAAGCTGAAGAGTGCTAGGATAGACTATCCAATCCATTTCAGTTGTAATCATAGTGGGAATGCTAACACATTCCTCTTCAAACACAACCTTTTTATTTTGACATCTCCCACTATAACCAACAACTTCTATTTAGGTGGCATTTCCTCTTTCGAAAAATGACATATGTGAAGGATCATAGAATTTAAAGTCCCTCGATTTTGAATATCCTACAAAGTAGTAAATATTGTTCTTTAGTCCAGTTTATTCTTACTTAGGCCTGTGAGGCCTAGCCTCAACTGGACATCACTGGACATGCAAGTGTCTAATACTAGACTTCTTGTTCCATCTACAACCTATATGGGATTTTCGTTAGTATTTTGCTTGGAACTCGCCTTATTATATTAACTATAGACTTTAATGTTCCATCTAAAAGTTATTTTTGAAGATTACGACTACTCAATAATCAAGTACAAATAACCACATAGGAGTAATTATCAATAAGTTGATATCAATTGTTATCCATTCCATGATGCCGTAGGAAATGGTCTACAAAAGTCTACATGTATCAACTCTAGAGATTCTTTACTCCTATTCGCACTTGTTTTCCTTATATAAATATATATATATATATATATATATATATATATTCTTCATACATTCTATACATTTTTTTTAAGTCTGTAAGAATAAGAAAATCAAGAATTCCTTTGACATAAGCATGTTTATTCTCTATTCAAAGAAATTACCTAATTGCTTATATTGTCACACAAATGAATTCTTATTATCCAATTTTGGCTTTAGTACCAAAGTTACTTTTAAAAGGTGTCTTTCCTTCTCTGTTAAAGCTGATGGTATCTAATATTCACAATATAACAAACTAGAATACAAGTTTCTTTAATATTTAAATTTAGAGAAATACTGAAAATGTTATTTCCAAAAGGACAAGTGGATCTGGATTTGTCCATATAGGAAATAGGAACTAAATTCCATCTCATTAATGGCGTAATCAAAATTTTTCTCTAAATTCAAACACAAACTAGTATTCAGGAGAACATTATGGACACCAATAGCCTTCAACAAAGCCTTGTTGCCATTTTCCACATAGATGTATCTTTCAACACCAATTGGCACTAGACACCTTAATTAATCCTAAAGTATGAAGTACTAAAGTCAAATTAATAAAACAAACAAAATTGAGAAGTCAATATTGTTCGCATACTCATTAACCTATTTGGGACAATATTTCTTTATGTGACCAACTTTCTTGCAAAAGTAACAAATAATTATTGAATTATGTCTGTTTTGCACTTTATGTTGAAATATCACAAGTCTTTCAGTTTCTTTAAATTAAGTCCTTGTTCATTTCTTAATGATGGTAGTTTCTTGAGAAATTATTGCCCAATTAGTACTTCATCTATTTTCTTAACTGAAACTAGGTCCACAAGAATGTTTTTCAACATTCAAACTTTTAAGGACCTTTGTTTTGTTACAAGATTGGACTATTCTTGGATGTATTTGTTTATGTTTCCTTTGCATTTATACATCATTGAAATGAGCTTTCTAAGGATTTTGTCCATTTCGACCTTTTCGCTGGAAGGAATCGGTCTTCTATTAGAAACTTTGGCATTTTCTTTCTTGAAATATGACCCCTTATGGATATTGGAAATTTAAATATTGCATGACTATTAGACTAATATAATTTGATTGATCCTACTTCTCGTATGCGACTTTCTATCAATAGCACTAATACTAATTAGATTCACAGGACTATCAAATCCTAATATATAGTCAAGTCTATGCAACCAAACACATCATAAAGTGCATTTTTCTATTTCTCAGGGTTTGTGCTATTAAGCACATGGGATGTTATTCATGATGCCAAATATTAAGGACTCTATAAAGAAAATTAAATATGCTCAAAGTAAATCAATCATATAAAGCATGTACAAGTGTGAATAATAAATATATCAAACACATTACATGCAAGTGGGCACATCTCAAAATACCTAGCACAACATTGTTATTTAGTTTTTTGACATAAATAACTTGTAAGTGGTACTTTTGTCCATAATTCATGAATATTGATAGTTTACTAAGATACCCAACACGACATTGTTATTTAGTCTTTGGACAAAAATAACAACTCGTAATGGTATCACATAATTCATAAATATTTCATAATTGAAAAACGGCCTAGCAATTTGCCTTTCTTTAGACCGACAAATTGCCAGCATGTTAACCAAGATAATTTTAATATTTATCACTATCCTTTGTCTTGCCAAAAATAGTCTTCCTTTGGGCCGACTATCTCGCATAGACAAAATAACACAAAATTCACATATTCATGAATAAACCATCTAGCCAAAATAATCTTCCTTTGGGCCGATTATTTCACATAGATTAAGCTACTAGGACAACTTACATATTTATGAATATCATATCTGGTCAAAATAATCTTCCTTTGGGCCGATTATTTCGCATAGATAAAAGAGTATGAACAACATATTCATAAATATTAACCATCTGGCCAAAATAATCTTCCTTTGGGCCGATTATTTTGCATAAATAAAGCATGCCTATATTTTTAAAAGTGATAAATTTTACCTAATAGAGGTTTCTTTGGCAACATATTAGTTCAATCTATACAATTGCAAAATAGGCAAAATAACTAAATCCCAAATGCACTACTTAAAAGGAAACTTTATACATAAAGCTAAATACACAAACTATATTGTAATAGCAATATGGTCAAGTAGTGTGCATACTATATACAATAATTTTTGAACTTGAACTGTACGTGGCGTTGTTATACCAAGACACGAGTCATCAAAGATGACTCTTTTTGTCTGGCCGTCCGGTTTCCAGCCGATATACCGTTCTAGTTCAAGTTCTACAAGCACCACTTGTGAGAAGCATTGCAAGATGACCCAAAGCATAAATGGCTATAATAATAAAATATAGCAACAATAAGCACAAAACTGACTCCGTTTTGATACAAAATGTGCACGGCAGTGCTATTAGACCTTAAAGGCTGAAAGGGTGCAGTGGTATACCATGCTTCTCCCCCACTGCACATGCGGGTTCGACTCACGTACATGGCACTCCCCTTTTAATTAATTTATTTATTAATTAGCTTTATGGTTTTCTTATAGAGACAGTAGCCACATAATAAATCCAAATTCAAGTAAAAGTAGGTGCTCAAACACAGTGACAGCTCAACGGCTGCGTGCGCACACGGCCAACCTTAAGATCCCAGGTTCGAGACCCGCTGACCACTGCTGTCATATTTTTCTTTTAGATCTGACACACGTTCAATACTAAGTCCAAAGAAGAGTGCTGATATTAGTGTTTAGAACAGAGTGACAGCCCAACGGTTGTGTGTGCACACGGCCAACCTTAAGATCCCAGGTTCGAGACCCGTTGACCGCTACTGTCGTATTTTTCTTTTATATCTTACACACGTTCAAAGCCAAGTCCAAATAAGAGTGCTGATATTAGTGTTCAGAATAGAGTGACAGTCCAACGGTTGTGTGCGCACACAACCAACCTTAAGATCCTAGGTTCGAGACCCGCTGACCGCTGCTGTCATATTTTTCTTTTAGATCTGACACACGTTCAAGGCCAAGTCCAAATAAGAGTGCTGATATTAGTGTTCAGAACAGAGTGACAGCCCAACGGTTGTGTGCGCACACGGCCAACCTTAAGTGTCACGACCCGGAAAAAACCCTTTTTATTATTATTTTTATTTATATTAAACATAAATAATAACTTTCACATAAAATTTGTGCAAAATACAAAATACAAAATATGACGGCTTTCAAGGTACATCATAATTAATCCTTATCAAGTCTAAGTAAAAGCTTCATAGTACTCCTCAGTTCCGCTCTCCTGATGATCCGATTCAAGTTGATCTAAAATAGATATGTGAAACACAGTCAACAAACATGTTGAGTAGAACTATTACACAATCACATAAGGTGCAAGTGTGTGAAAATTGCACATAAACATGTAAAATCACATAATACTCCCTGTTCGTCACATACAGTGACGGAATACCTTATAACTCCCACCACGATCAAACAATCAATATTCCAACCGAGTCACTCCGCGATTCCACCAATCCCAACCGAGTCACACCAGTGGTCATATCCCGGGCATATGCCGAATTCCTACGACCCACTCTCACATGGAACACTCCGTCCATATGAGGAGGGATTAGGAGATGGAGGGCTGGAACACTTATTACCGGCATCTCCGATAGAATGTCCCGGTGGAACTCAGCCACATCCATTCCGCAGTATTTTGGGCCCAACACATAATTGAGAAATAATTTCTCATAACACATAGATCATAAAGAGCATAAATAAACATATCATGTTTATGCATATATATTTACAAAAGCATAGTAGCACGAAGACAACTATCATGATATTAATATGTATAGCAAATAATTCAAAGCATAAAATCGTAAAATGTGAACATAGGCAATCACTTGGTATTTTACCATTATTTTGGTAAACCCAAGTTAAAACCTTGTTTATGAAAATAATCTAAGATCATGTTGCCCTAAACTACTTATGAGAAAGGTACTAATTCTACCTTCAAATGTTTTTAGGAAAAAGAGGGTGTGCAAAGGGCTATATGGAAGGCTAATAGGTATATATGGATGAAAATAGAAGGGTTTATATATATATATGTGTGGGTGGAAGATAGGCTATAAATAGGAAGTGTTTTGGGTGTTGAGAGTAGAGTGAGTGTGGGGGTGTGTTTTTAGGCGGGATTTGTGTGTTTGTGCAAGAAACTAGAGAGAGTATAATGTGTGCATGTGTGTGGACGTTTTTGGGGATGGGGAAGTGTGTGGGAGGTCCTATTTATAGTGGAGAATGAGGGTAGAAGGCAAGACTTGGGGACCAAGGTTTAATAAATGCAAATCTTTCCATTTAATGCAAATCTCCCAACTAGGCATAGAATTAAATGCCAAATTAAATGAAATCTTCCACCTCCCTCCTCTATTCTAGCCTTGGTGTAACCCTAATCCATGAGTCATGAAGCTAGATGAATGGAAGACCACACAAGTGCACAATTTCTAGAAGAATGTCATCTTGTATTAGTGTAGGATATTTTAATAAAATATTAACACAAAATCAAATAAAATCTAATAAAATCTGATTTTGATTGTCCACATCTTATAAAATCTGAAATCATATCTTTATTTTATTAAAAATTCGAATTTGTATTTATTTATTTTGTAAAAACCAAAAATTAGGGTTTTAGGGCATAAAATTAGGGTTTTTGGGCATAAAATCCGAAAATTCATAATTAATTTAGAAAAATTCCAAAATTATGAAATTTAATGTTTATAAATCTGAAATTATATGTATATTTCTCAGAAATTAAGAATATTTTAGTTATATTTTTGAAAATTGCAATTTAGGGCATAGAAAGTTCGAAAATTGTGTTTGAATGTCAAATTTCTCTAAAATTTGGAAAATCATGTAATTTATTCAAAATTGCATCTTCTCCATGCATAAAAGTCTAAAATAATTATTTATATTGTTTTGAAAACTCATAGGTATTTAATAAATGAATTTTCCAAGACTGGTAATTGAAATTCGAAAAATTAGTATTTTACCGTTCAAATTATAAATTAATCTCAAAAGCAGACTAAAATTTGAAAACAACAAGTAATAATAACATTTCCAAGAAGCACAATATTTTAAATCAATTATTTAAATATTAAGGATTACCGGGTCGTTACATCCTCCCCCCCTTAAAGAAATTTCGTCCTCGAAATTCCTATTACGATTATCCGAATAATTGCGGATATTTTTCCTAAATTCCTTCTACACTTTCCCTAATAGTTTCTGCAATTTCCTGGTATTTCCATAAGACTGGTACCAACGGAATGGTCTTATTCCTTAGGGTTCGTTTCTTGTATTCCAAAATCTATATTAGTTCTGAGTGGCGCGGATACTTCTAGTTCGCAGGATAATTTACTAAGTCGAATCTTTAAGCTAGAAAGGAACTTAAGGCATATATGAATGAGTAGATCCAGGGCAAACTAATACTTTAGCTAAGTGCTAACGTACGAGGTACGTACCTTTCACTAACTTAGTTTGGTTAGTCGCAAAGACCTTGCCGGGCACTCTCGATTTTTCTCCTTGACTCGCCCTTTCTTTGGAAGTTCTAACAATGTTCGGAACTTGAGCCACCCCTGCCTGAGGGCAATTAGCGATAAAGTGGCCATTACTGCCACATCGAATACACCTTCCGGCCTTTTGCCAACACTTGTCCTCGGTGTGGTTTGACCTGCCACAGTAAGTACAAGAAGCTTTCTTTAGAGTTGAGGATTCTCCCGAGTTACTTCTATTATCGGGCCCACCAAATTTAGGCATCTTGTTGGGTATTCCTAGTCCTTTTCCAATTTGTTCGCCTATATTTGGAATTTGACTAGATTGTCCTCTCTTGGTTCTCAATTGTTCCATCGTACTCTCAACCTTTAGCGCCGTTTCTACAGCTGCAATATAAGTCGGTAAATGGACTGGGGCCAATCTATCTTGTATTTCTAGGCGTAATCCACCGACGAATTTCCAGATCTTTCGATTTTCATTCTCAATAAAGTAGGAAGCAAATCGGGCTAATTTGGTAAACATGGCTTCGTATTGAGAAACACTTAAACTTCGTTGTTCGAGGTTAAGAAATTCTCGCTCCCGTTTCTCTTGTATTACGCGCGGAACATATTGAAGGTTGAATTCCTGAACGAAGTTTTCCCAAGTTTGTGGAGTTTGTGTTGCCTCCCACTTACGCACTATCCTTTGCCACCAATGATGCGCATCATTTTCCAATCGAAAGGTCGCCAAAACCACTTTCCGTTCTGCTTCACAATTCAAAACCGTGAAGATCTTTTCTATGGATTCTAACCAATTTGTTGCCTTTTCATCATCAGGCTCACCGTGGAAAGTTGGAGGGCTTAACTTTAAGAAGTTAGCCAAAGTCTCGTTAACCGTCTCCTCCCGTCGGTTGTTGTTATGGTTACCATTATTTTGGTTTTCAAGAATCGTAGTGATCTTTTCGAAAACTGCGGTAAATCGATCTTCTTGGTATTCAACGTTATCCCGTGCTCTCTTTGGTGCCATCTACACCCAAAATCACAAAGGTTAGTCCGGTAAATTACTAAAGCACAGGTCTCCCAAGACCCTGCTCTGATACCACTTGTCACGACCCGGAAAAAACCCTTTTTATTATTATTTTTATTTATATTAAACATAAATAATAACTTTCACATAAAATTTGTGCAAAATACAAAATACAAAATATGACGGCTTTCAAGGTACATCATAATTAATCCTTATCAAGTCTAAGTAAAAGCTTCATAGTACTCCTCAGTTCCGCTCTCCTGATGATCCGATTCAAGTTGATCTAAAATAGATATGTGAAACACAGTCAACAAACATGTTGAGTAGAACTATTACACAATCACATAAGGTGCAAGTGTGTGAAAATTGCACATAAACATGTAAAATCACATAATACTCCCTGTTCGTCACATACAGTGACGGAATACCTTATAACTCCCACCACGATCAAACAATCAATATTCCAACCGAGTCACTCCGCGATTCCACCAATCCCAACCGAGTCACACCAGTGGTCATATCCCGGGCATATGCCGAATTCCTACGACCCACTCTCACATGGAACACTCCGTCCATATGAGGAGGGATTAGGAGATGGAGGGCTGGAACACTTATTACCGGCATCTCCGATAGAATGTCCCGGTGGAACTCAGCCACATCCATTCCGCAGTATTTTGGGCCCAACACATAATTGAGAAATAATTTCTCATAACACATAGATCATAAAGAGCATAAATAAACATATCATGTTTATGCATATATATTTACAAAAGCATAGTAGCACGAAGACAACTATCATGATATTAATATGTATAGCAAATAATTCAAAGCATAAAATCGTAAAATGTGAACATAGGCAATCACTTGGTATTTTACCATTATTTTGGTAAACCCAAGTTAAAACCTTGTTTATGAAAATAATCTAAGATCATGTTGCCCTAAACTACTTATGAGAAAGGTACTAATTCTACCTTCAAATGTTTTTAGGAAAAAGAGGGTGTGCAAAGGGCTATATGGAAGGCTAATAGGTATATATGGATGAAAATAGAAGGGTTTATATATATATATGTGTGGGTGGAAGATAGGCTATAAATAGGAAGTGTTTTGGGTGTTGAGAGTAGAGTGAGTGTGGGGGTGTGTTTTTAGGCGGGATTTGTGTGTTTGTGCAAGAAACTAGAGAGAGTATAATGTGTGCATGTGTGTGGACGTTTTTGGGGATGGGGAAGTGTGTGGGAGGTCCTATTTATAGTGGAGAATGAGGGTAGAAGGCAAGACTTGGGGACCAAGGTTTAATAAATGCAAATCTTTCCATTTAATGCAAATCTCCCAACTAGGCATAGAATTAAATGCCAAATTAAATGAAATCTTCCACCTCCCTCCTCTATTCTAGCCTTGGTGTAACCCTAATCCATGAGTCATGAAGCTAGATGAATGGAAGACCACACAAGTGCACAATTTCTAGAAGAATGTCATCTTGTATTAGTGTAGGATATTTTAATAAAATATTAACACAAAATCAAATAAAATCTAATAAAATCTGATTTTGATTGTCCACATCTTATAAAATCTGAAATCATATCTTTATTTTATTAAAAATTCGAATTTGTATTTATTTATTTTGTAAAAACCAAAAATTAGGGTTTTAGGGCATAAAATTAGGGTTTTTGGGCATAAAATCCGAAAATTCATAATTAATTTAGAAAAATTCCAAAATTATGAAATTTAATGTTTATAAATCTGAAATTATATGTATATTTCTCAGAAATTAAGAATATTTTAGTTATATTTTTGAAAATTGCAATTTAGGGCATAGAAAGTTCGAAAATTGTGTTTGAATGTCAAATTTCTCTAAAATTTGGAAAATCATGTAATTTATTCAAAATTGCATCTTCTCCATGCATAAAAGTCTAAAATAATTATTTATATTGTTTTGAAAACTCATAGGTATTTAATAAATGAATTTTCCAAGACTGGTAATTGAAATTCGAAAAATTAGTATTTTACCGTTCAAATTATAAATTAATCTCAAAAGCAGACTAAAATTTGAAAACAACAAGTAATAATAACATTTCCAAGAAGCACAATATTTTAAATCAATTATTTAAATATTAAGGATTACCGGGTCGTTACATTAAGATCCCAGGTTTGAGACCCGCTGACCGCTGTTGTCCCTCTTCATTCTATGCCTTTTGCACCTTTTATTTATTTTTTATGTTAACAATGCGGTTCAACCATTGTCATAAAAATTAGTGATATTAATACACACAAAACAGAACGACGGTCCAGCGGTAGAGAGTACACATAATGAACCTAATGGTCTCAGATTCAAAACTTGTTCTCGCCTCAACTGCCAAATATATATACGTATATCTATATATATTTTAACAATAATCCATAATTTATGAATCATCAAGAAATCATCCGGAAAAAAAACTTTATGGATCGATTTCTTTTATCCTTAATGAATACATAAATAAAATCATATAATAACACGAAATCAAACGAGATTTACGAATATGAACATACACCTCCAATATATATCCAACATAAATATATATATTGCAGATTTAATTAAAGCATGCTCAAAACATCAAATCACAACCGCATAAATCAAACTAAAACATATTTGATTATTTACTAGTCCTGCTCTGATACCACTTATAGAAAACTTTTCACAAAATATGGATTCAAATCAAATAATCCACTATGTAAAATAAAATACGATTCTTGTGAATCGATTAACCACAGGATCTTTAGCAAATAACCAAATAATGCTTTTAATCATAAATCACTAACCTCGATACATGATAGATGTGGACGAAAACTGGATCTAGGGTTAGTGGTCTTCTAAGCCAAAAAAGACGGCGTGAGTTTTCTGTATTCTCTCTCTTAGATGGGGCAGAAAGAAAGACGTCATTATTTTCTGGCTTAGGGACCATACCCTAATATACCTAATACTTTACACTTTAATTATGGGCCCATCAAACATAATTAAAGTGTGACCGGGCTTCTACACATAAAAGCCCCATACTTAATATAATATTTCTGTAAGCCCATTAAATTTATTTCTTAAATGGATCACATAATTGGGCTCCTTTTAATAAGATAGCAATGTATAATAAATTAATATGTGAGACCAATAAATTAGAGAAAAAACCCAACAATTGTCTCAAGGATTAGGAGCCCTAATTCAGTTAAATGGCAAATTTGCCAATATAAAACAGACGGCAAGTCTACATATGAAAAATCTTAGAGCAAAGTAAGTAAAAATCCAGGCCAAATCATGGAGCCATCAGAAACCGGATAATCCTAGGACACTATGAGACCATCTTATTATAAAACTTGACATCTTACAAGAAACTTCCTCAATTATCATCAAGAGCAACCAATACCCTCCACATAACCCTTCAGAGCTAGCTGATTTATTCCATAATATGTTCAAACTATTATTCCTAAACACGTTTAATAGAAACCGAGAAGACCAAAGCATAAAAAAGTCCCTCAACCTCATATACTTATCGGTGTAGGTTTGTTTAGCAATCTTACCAGATATATTTTCAGCTACAAATCTGAGACAAGCAGCTTTCAATTCTTTGGCATGATAGAGGTCTGCTAGATGCGACAAGTACGCAACTGATTCTACAGACAATCTCTTCATAATATGTGATTCACAGATCTTTTTAAGCCTTGTCAACTCAAATCGATCATCTGCTGCAAGCATCTTCCCCGAAAGTAATTAAACAAGAATTCATGGGAATCACCAAAACCTTCTTGCTCTTCTTCCACCCTGTATATATAATAGCATAGCCTGCAAAATGAAATGGAGGAACAATTGAACTTCTCTGTCCAAAATGTTAACCATGAGTAACAGAATCTAGAACCAAGTAAGATCATCCAAATGAGGGGAAAAAAACAAAGTTGCTACAAGCATTTCTTTTGAAAGGCTTGATGGTTAGATACAAGATTCACATGTTAAATAAGAGAGTGTTTGGCTAAGTTTATAAGCTCTTCAAAACATCTTATAAGATGTTCGAGAGCTTATAAGCTCCTAAAATTTGTTTGGTAAATTTTTAAGTAAAGGACCTTATAAGCTCCAAAAATAAATTGTTAGGAGCTTATAAGCTCCAAAAAAAAAAAAAAAGTAAGGTACCCCCACCTTTTTTTTTGAAACAGTTCATAAGCTGTCTAATATCAAAATATAAAATGACATAAATATCTTTATTTATTTTTTATTGTAACATTCCTACTATCTCCAAAAAATATTTATTTACCTAAAATAATTTTACATTATTATTTTTTATTATCATTAGATTTAAAATAAAATATAAGTTCTCATTTTTACCAAACAGAATCACAACTTATAAATTCAAAAAACATCTTATAAGCTACAAGATCTTATTTTATCCAAACACTTTGACAACTTATTGTTGAAATAAGACGTATAAGCTTATGAGCTCCAAAAATATCTTACAAGCTATACGAGCTTATAAGCTCTTTAAAATAAGCTTAGCCAAACACCCTCTAAATCAACACCCCCAGAACATAAATATAACAGTATATTAGATGAAGGAACCCCAAATTTTAAAATAGTCAATGACCCCGAACAGGGTTAATTGAATAAAAAGAATTTCGTTAATTCATAAATAAATTTTGTTCAAACTTCTATTCTTCAATTTCTTAAAATAATATAGGTTAAGGTGAGATCGATCCCTTGCGCTAATTATAGAAATCTTTTAATAAATTTTAAAATTTATTATATCGTCCTTTATTCAAAATTTTATTTGGTTTAAATAAAAAACCAAAAGCATCTTTTAAAATTTCTCAAATAATATAACGATTTAACAAAGTTAACTATTTAGTTTTTATCAGTTATCACGGGAATGATACTTGTCTCATAACTTTATTACTTAAGCGACTAGTACAGTCACTACAGTCAATCTAAGTCTCATCATATCACGACCCGGAAAAATACCTTTCATATTTTATTAAAATAAATAATATTTTTCATATAAGATTTGTACAAAATACAAAAGTTACAATTTTCAAAAGAATATGAAAGCAACTTTATTGTATAATAGGCCTCCAAACGCTTCCGCCGCGCCACTCTGATACGCTATCTCATTTCTGTCTAAAATAGTCATGTAAAGAATAATCAACGCAACGGTTGAGTAGAAATATCATTCAACCCCATAAGGTGAGTGTGTGCTATAATAGGTGCACGTAGATACATAATTTCACATAATACTACAATGGAAATAAAAGCATAAAATATTTAAGACTTATAAGATACTTAAATTCCTATTCTACTCATGAAGTTAAACAATACTCCTACCTTTCAAAAGGGTACCTTCTTCTCTAGAAGTATAAAGTGTAGAGTGTATATATATAGATATATAGAAAGGTTAATATGTCTATATATGTGGTTAGAAAGAGGGGTAATTGTATATATATGTATATAGGAAGGTATGCTAATTATATAGTGTGATATATATATATTGAAAGTGTAAGATTTGGGGGTGTATGGGTTATAGGCGGGATTTGTGTTGTGTGTGTGAAAAAATGTGAGCAACCCTTCCCCCTATTTATAGTATTGTGATCAAGACACAAAATTATTATATAATAAGGTCTTTTTCCATAATTAATGTGTAATCTAACTAGGATATTTTCATTAAATGCAATCATCTTATTCACTAACCTAATGGTGTTGAGGTGTTGGCCTAAAATGATGATTCAAACCCTAGGTTTATAAGAATGCTCCAAGTATAAGATTTTGCTAGATTCACCTAATAAATGTAGGGAGATTAAGATAAGATATATATATATATATATATATATATATGTCATGGCCTTATCCAAAGTTAATCTTATCAAGAATCTTATCATAATCTTATCAAATCCTATCCAAATCTTATCAAATCTTATCCAAAGCTTATCATAATCTTATCTAATCTTATCATAATCATGTCTAATCTTATAAAATCTGATATCATATCTTTATTTAATTAAAAATTCGAATTTGTATTTATTTATTTTGTAAAAATCAAAAATTAGGGTTTTAGGGCATAAAATCCGAAAATTCATAATTAATTTAGAAAAATTTCAAAATTATGAAATTTAATCTTTATAAATCTGAAATTATATGTATACTTCACAAAAATGAAAAGTGTGTTAGTTATATTTTCGAAAATTGCAATTTAGGACATAGAAAATTCAAAAATTGTGTTCGAATGCCAAACTCGTCTAAAATTTGGAAAATCATGTAATTTATTCAAAATTGCATCTTATCCATGCATAAAAGTCTAGAATACTTACTTACATTATTTTTGAAAAGTCATAATATTTAACAGATGAATTTTCCCTGAGTGGTAATCGAAATACGAAAATTAACACTTTACCGTTCAAATTGTAAGTTAATTTTAAAAGCAGACTAAAATTTGAAAACAACAAGTAATAATAACATTTCCAAGAAGCAAAAGATTTTAAATCAATTACTTAAATATTAAGGATTGCCGGGGTCGTCACACATCAAATTAATCAATAGAAAATAATTCCAGTGTATAAACTTCATCTACCGATCTTTCATATAATTTTTTCAATTTGAGTGATTTAGACCCATTTTGGGATGATTTATAAATGAATTATCTTTTGGTTGTTTGTATATTCTATATCAGGGGCTTGTTGCCCCTAAACCGTCGCCGAAGGGGCAGTGCCAGTTAGTCGCACCATTGCTGCCGGCGGGCACAGGGCATAACAATTGAGTTGGTATCAATCCAATAGGCTTCAACTAAAGGAATGAAATAGATAACATAACCGTGAAACTTAGGATTCCCACTCCAGACCTTAGGCGTTCGTAAGAATCCAATTGTTTTCCCTCCAAGCGTATCCACACGTTAACCGCACCACGGATTTAAATCCTATGCAAGACTTGGATTTAAACCGAAGTGCATATGAATCTATACTAACTTTTAGTATATTGGGGCTATGAAAAGGATGGATGTCTTGTAAGCTAACTTTAATCTATTGTTTATCAATTAAACAATAAACTAAAGTTATTAACTTAACCAAGAAATAGATGGTGATTGGTTGGAGAAGAAAACAAAACAACAAAGAACTATTCCTTGTTTTCTTTTGATGATTATTCACGCGGGCCTTGGCCTTGGCTTTTATAGCCAATAGTGGCCGGCCAATTTTGAGTCCAATTTGGACTCAAATTTCTCTTTCTCCATCCTTTAGCATTTCTATTTTCTTGGTATCTTTAATTCCTAGAATCTATCTATTAACTATAACATTTATCTCATAGTCTTATAGTTAAATTAAAATTCTAGAATTAAATTGAAACATTAAATTAATTCAATTCTAATTTCAATTTAATCCCCAAATTAAAATCATATTTTAATTTGGTCCATAATTGAAAACTTATTTCAATTTAGTTCTTAAATTAAAATCAAATTTAAATTTAGTCCTAAATTGAAATCTTATTTCAATTAATAAATCAATTGAAATCTAATTTCAAATTAATTTCATTAATTGATTCTTAATCAATTAATTTCCAAATCAGTTTTCCAAATTGATTCCTATCCACCAATTTAATGAGATAGGTCAATTGAATTAGCCCTCAATTCAATTGATCTCATTAATCAATTCAATTTGATTAATCACTATTAATCAATTCATATATTTAGGTGCTTGGTCAACTATTGTATGTGACCCCTTAGGTTCACCAATCGATTAGCGACGGGCTTGCAATCAAAGCAACATTTTAGATAATAAAATTATCTATGATTAATTAAACTCCTTTAATCAATCACCATTTTATTAGAATCCTTTCTAATTAATGGTCCCCATCCATCGTGGTCGATGTCTTGCAACAAGCCCACGAATACCTAGTCAATAGGCGAAGTATTAGCGCGAACCTTTCTACTTATGACTTACCGTGCAAATACGATCCCTTCATTGTCTAGTTTTCCGATTGAGGTTTGGGACATGGGATTTGAGAAATCCTATTAACCTCAATTCTCATAATTCTATTTAAATAGTCCATTTGACAATTGACTTAGAAAACTCATTTTTTAATCATTGTCCTGCACCTTGCGCAAGGATTTAATTGGACTAATTACAATAGAATATATGGAAAACTCACTCGCTCAACTAGGCGAGCAGCGAATCCTTTATTGACTTTCACTAGTCTCCATATATGGGAGATCTATACCCAATATAGGAGTACTAAGACTCGCCATGAAGTCGACACCTATATCAAAGTATAAATGCCCATATACAAGACTACTATGAAATCTCGAGTCTAAGGACTAGTTAAAGCACGTCATAAGTTTGAAAACTTTCCTAATTCTTTTATTCCCATTTAGGAGTTTCCATGTGGGATCCTCAGTGAACTCATTCCCTAATGAGCACCCATTTATGCATATGAGTGTCACTACACTCGATGTCCATGAAACAAGACATCCTCCCATTTGAGATACGTCATAAATGCAAGTCTTTTAGTGAGTCATGTCGATACCCCAGTCTCTATTAGACTCAACGACTTGGAGTAATTTTGATCACGCCTTAGAGACTTGTTTCAAGACTTCCATCTCTATACGAAGCCAAGTCCCATAGCTTAAATATGATCATGGAGATTCAACCACATACATTAAATATAAATAATATAACTAATGCTATGTGATGAAGATGTCCATAGAGTGTGAAACTTCCAATTTATTATTTAATCAAATAGACTGTTTAATACAAAGAGTAATTAACAAGCTAAAATATATTGGCTTGCTAGGCACTACTCTAACAATCTCTCACTTGCCCTAAAGCCAATCGCCCACGGTCGTAAGTCCCATCTTCTCAAGATGTGCTTCAATGACTTTTTGGCTGAGAGGTTTAGTAAATGGGTCTGCTATGTTCTCCGCTGACGTAACTCTATCCACTCTTATGTCGCCTCTACCAACAGGCGGTATCTCCTTATTATGTGCTTGGATCTTTGATGAGATCTTGGTTCCTTTGCTTGAGCAATCGTACCATTGTTGTCACAATAGACAACTACTGGATTGGCTATGCTAGGAACAACATCGAACTCTTGGATGAAGTTTTTCATCCAAACACCCTCTTTTGCCGCTTCGGCCGTGGCAATGTACTCTGCCTCAGTGGTTGAATCAGCTATGGTTTCCTGTTTGGAACTTTTCCAACTAACCGCGCCACCATTAAGACAAAATACGAATCCTGAAATGGGTTTTGAATCGTCCACATCCGATTGAAAACTAGAATCGGTATATCCCTCGAGTTTCAATTCTCCATTCCCGCCATAGACAAGGAACAAATCCTTAGTTCTTCTCAAGTACTTTAGGATTGTCTTGACCGCGGACCAGTGACTTTCACCGAGGTTAAACTGGAATCGACTAGTTACACCTAAGGAGTGTGCAACGTCTGGTCTAGTACATAGCATAGCATACATTATGCTTCCAATTGCGGATGCATAAGGTATACGAGACATCCTTTCCTTCTCTTCATCAGTATGCGGGCACATTGACTTAGAAAGAGCAATCCCATGTCTTATGGGCAAGAATCCTCTCTTGGATTCTTCCATACTGAATCTTTTCAGTATTTTATCTATGTACGTTGATTGTGAGAGCCCGATCATTCTTCTTGATCTATCTTTATAAATCTTGACACCTAGAACGAACGATGCTTCTCCTAAATCCTTCATAGAGAATTGCGTGGACAACCAAAATTTAGTTGACTCCATAGTATCTATCTCATTCCCAATGAGAAGAATGTCATCAACATAAAGCACTGAAAACTGAATGGCCCTCCCACTAGCTTTCTTATAAACGCAGGGTTCATACACATTTTTGATAAAGCCAAATGATTTGACTGTCTCATCAAAACGTATATTCCAACTTCGGGATGCCTGTTTGAGTCCGTAAATGGATCTCCGGAGTTTGCAAACCTTTTGCTCATTCCCCTTGGATATGAAACCACTTGGTTGCTCCATGTAGATATCCTTATCAATATCTCCATTGAGAAAAGCCATTTTCACATCCATTTGCCATATCTCATAATCATAGTACGCAACTGTGGCTAGCATTATCCGAATGGATTTAGGCATTGCGACTGGTGAAAAGGTTTATGCATACGAGTGTCACTACACTTGATGTCCATGAAACAAGACATCCTCCCATTTGAGATACGTCATAAATGCAAGTCTTTTAGTGAGTCATGTCGATACCCCAGTCTCTATTAGACTCAACGACTTGGAGTAATTTTGATCACGCCTTAGAGACTTGTTTCAAGACTTCCATCTCTATGCGAAGCCAAGTCCCATAGCTTAAATATGATCATGGAGATTCAACCACATACATTAAATATAAATAATATAACTAATGCTATGTGATGAAGATGGCCATAGAATGTGAAACTTTCAATTTATTATTTAATCGAATAGACTGTTTGATATAAAGAGTAATTAACAAGCTAAAATATATTGGCTTGCTAGGCACTACTCTAATACTGTAAGGACCCGGTATTTCTAGGTATTTTAAAAATTAATTATATGATTAAATTATCTAGTGTTTTATGTAATTATTATTTTGTATGTCAAATATGTGATTAAATTGTTTAGTGTTTTATTATTTTATAAGTGAAATATGCAATAACTACTATGTTTTCATACTAACCATTTGATTCTACATATGTGCATATAAATCAATTTATATATAATTCTATACATGCACTTTTTAAAATTATAATGATAGGAATTATTAGTAATAAAGTCATATATATAGTATTTTTATGTTTCGAAATATATAAATGAGTAGTAGTTAAAACAATTTTCAATAATTATTATAATTTCTTACATATTAATATCTATACTTATAATTTTTAAAATATAAGGAAAATATATATACTTTTTTTTTAAATTACGTACACACACAAATATTAAGATTAATATATTGATATATATATATAAATTCATACATATATATGCATACATACATAAATAAGATCTATATATCTATATACATATAAGTTCGTGTATATATATATACACTCACATAAATAACTTAAACACGAAATATGATTAAAAATATTTAATTAGATATTTAACAAACACTTATATCAAAATAGTCGTATATATGCAGATATTCTACTCATATATCCATATAGTCAAATATATATATATATATAGTCATATAGATATATACATATCTACAAACTAAGAAAATCTACATATCTACATATATATATGACTGTGTGTATATATATATAATCTACACATAATTGTTGATAAAAATATGTTATCTTTTATCTTATCTTTTAAAGATATTTGAGCCCAACATTAAATGACCCTTCACACTTGTATAAATCATGTTACAAAGAGTAACATTTGTAATCATCAAGTTTACCTAGAGTATGATTCATGGGATTAGGGTAACAACTAAGGGGAATTAGAGTAACACTTGTATAAGTGTAGACTACCACCTATCCATTGAGTTGGAAGATAACCATTAATACTAATTAATGTTATAAAATATAATAATGCCATTCCTTAGTATAAGAACTATAAGTAGAAGACTTTGTCCTTTATTCACAAACACAACACACACACTTCATACACACACACGGTACATACATGTGTATATATATATAGTGCACATGACACACATACAACACAAACACAAACACACTCCCTACTAGCTATAAACACACACTTCACGTCACACACACACACACGGTGCACATATACACACCCAGCCACATATCTATATTTATATAGTATTCTCTCATACACACACATACACACACACAAATATATATATATATATAGATATATAAATATCAAGAAGGCTAGTTTAAGGTAGGAGTTTTCTTAATTGCATAAGTTAATTTCTAGTGCTAGTTTATCATTTTATTATCATGATATTATGCTTCATTATGCTACTACAAGTTATTAAAAAGTATGTTTCTAGTTATATTTATATTTTATGTTCATAGAATTAATATGAAAGCATGTATGTGTATTATTCCAAAATATGCTATTTGTATGCTTTTATATTTAAAGTGATAAGTATGAAAGTATGTTCCATATGTGAAATTATGTGAGAATATGTTTATGTGACAATCTTTATTTGTGCATGCCGGGCCCAAATGTGTTTTCGGTGTGGATGGGACTGAGTTCGGTCGGGCAGCAATGGGCTTGCCAGTCTTAAAACAGTTCTCAGCATCCATCCCATCTTACATGGACGGAGTGTTCCATGTATTGGTATTGGTTGTAGGGAATTGGCATAATCTCGAGATATGGCCACCGATGTGAACGGATGGAAACGATGTGGACAGATGGAATATGGGGATTAATGATGTGAACGGTTGGAATATTGTACTGTGGGAGACATAAGGGAGTCACTAATAAGTGACTCAAATGGTAATGTTATGTGAAATATTATGTGAGATATTATGACTATGTGCACATATTATACACATGAGCACCTTATGTTATTAAGTGAAAATTCCTACTCAACGTTTATGTTGACCATTTCTCCCTGTGATAATTTTAGCCGAGAAGGAGGTTGGAATTACTAAGGATGATAGCGAGGAGCGGTTCGGCGCCTTTAACTAGTCGGAATTAAGCTTAAAATTTTGTATTTTGGAGAGGTCGTGATGTTATAAATTTTTGTATTACTATGTATTATGCGCACTACTCTGATATATTTTCAATAAAATAAGTATAGTTTCATGTTTTAGTTGGCTACGTTTTAATAAATTAGTTAAAGGTCCAGGTCGTTACAAACACTAAGTGCTTGCGTCCTTCTACATATACATTTTCTTCCTTTCCTCACATATACGTATTGTTTCGTTACATGATGTTATCTTGATTTGCATTTCGGCATCCGTACAAACAATGATCGAATCATGTAGATAAAGAGTCCATGCCATCAGAGACTAGCTGACCATCCCCACACCCCTAAATGAGTATAACCACATGCTGGTGGGGAATGAGAACCTAAAATATGAAAGTAAAGAGCTAAAGGACAAGCAAAATGAGATATAAGACCACATCAAATATCTAAAGGTAGACGTAGCAACGATCTCCCACTACTGCATTGAGGAGACATAAAAGAATAAAGATCTAGAGGCAAAACTCAAAAAGGTAATAATGAATGACCTAGAGCTTGAAAGACGCTATAATAAGCTACTGTGGACCTTTGAAGAAGAGAGGCGTCACTACAACGACAACATTACGAGGCGATAGAGGGAACGAGAGGACATACAGGGCATTATTCACTAGTTGGAGGTGATCAAGGAAGAGATCAAGCAGTTCTGGCAATGGAAGAGGACGAGGAGCCAACAGATGAGGTAGATGACAATTAGGCATCCCTGATGATAGAGATTAAGCAATACGTAGGGGATCAGGACTCCACGATTATAGACTATAGAACACCCCATATGTTATTTTAAATATTTTGTTTTTCTCATTTAAAAGATAGATATTCCATGAATACCTACACTTGGAATCAAATAATGTTGGAAATAAAATGCCCTTTATGAATGTTTTGAGTGTTTTCTACTATTTGAGTTTTACATAATATATCGACTTTGACTAATGTGACATCTCAATTTTTATACATAAAATAGGTCTAGCAACTATATAAAAATCGGTTCTTATGATATACGTGCATGATTAATTATATTTCATATTTTATATGCATTTTTAATATGATCCTTATTTTATATGTGAATTATGAGATATGATAGCCATGTTTATAATAAACAATCGAATTTATGATACACAATTTTCAGACATACACACACACATATGTATACATACATACACATGAAAATATTATATATATATATATATATAATGAGTTCATTTTATAAATATCTAGATTAATCCAATGTCATTTTCACTACATTAAATGTTAAGATTGGATAAGATCATGATAAGATTCTTGATAAGCACAACATATGGGATATAGATTACACATATATATACACAGCTATATATATATATGTAATTTTTGAATTTATATGTATATATTATATAATAGGTCATTTTTTATCACACAAATGTATATACATATCCAAAAATATCATTTTCTCCTAATAAATGCTAAGATCTTGATAAGATCCTTGATAAATATAACAAATCGGATAAATACATAATATCATAATATATATACAAAAAATATCTTGCATTATATATTTATATATTTTTTTGGAATTTATATATATATATATATATATAGTTTTATTTCTTTAGGTATTATCATAATAAGATTGGAATGATTATAAAATGTGTGAAAATATCCTCTATATACATAGAGAGGGGGGGGAGGTGAAATATATGATAAATATATTGTGTATATAAGTGGCTTGCTCCCCTTCATAGCATTTAATGAATTTTACACTTGTAAACTTTCTTCTAGATATATCTATACTTGATTACATAAGATATGATTTCATAATATTACATAATATGATTACACAAGATATGATTACATAAGATAATGTACATGCGTATGACTAGGGCTTAAAGAGGTGATACTTATAAGAATCATGTGAAAATAGGGCACAAATCATCATATTAGAGTTAACATTTGGACATTATAGACTCACATTTATATGATCATTTTTAATGCATAAGCTTAATTGGAAAGATGGCATTAAAAGCAAGAAGATCTTTTCATCCTATCTCTTGAGAGAAAACACTATAAATAGAGGCGCTTGGCACCCCTTTTCATCACACAACATACACAAACACACCAACACACACACGGTACACACACCACACACACACAAACTCACAATCACACACACACACACTTGAAACATTTTGCTTCATTTCACCATTCTCTAGCAATACTTCACAAAATAAAAAGAAAAGAAAAGAAAAGAAAGAATAGTAGAGAAGGTAGAAATCTTACTTAGTTCATGAGTTAGCTTATTTATGCTAGTTGTTTTCAATGTCATACTAGATCATATGATACAACTACAAGTTAGTTGCTATCTTGGTTCTAGTTATATTTGTACAAATTTCACATCCATGAAATTACATGCCTAGGAATCTCCTTAATTATACTAGGAATTCCTAGTGTTAGTCTTGCATTTTGCTATCATGATATTATGCTCTATGATGTTACTACAAGTTGTTAGAAAGCATGCTTTTAGTTGTATTTATACTCTATGTTCATAAAATTATGAAAAAAGCATGCTTAGTTATTATTTCAAAATATGGTTTTAGTATGCTTTTATGTTTTAAAGTATGAGCATATGTACCTTATGTTTTTATGTGAATATGTGCAATATTTTCTTTAGAGTGGATACTAGGTATAAGTTAGTTTATCCATTTATAGATTATGACTATTGTGTTATTTCAAGAATATAAGTAGTTAGGTTGTTTTCTAAACAAAGATTACTAGTCACGAGCAATCATCGAATAGTGTCCTAACTATAGCTATTAATGTAAATTTTAGGAGGATGCCAAGTTGATCTAGCCAAACCAAATCTATAAACTTGATAAATTTCTAAGGTGAGTGCCTTGTCAATTCCTTTCTGGGGTTTTGAACTATATGATATAAATATTATTCGTATAACCTACCTTGTCGAATTTATGTTATCTAATCTTTTGGAAAATGTTTCTCCATAATTATAAGACAAGTTATTTCCAAAGATATTGTATTTTCTAATATTGTCAAGTATATTGGTCCTGAAAAGAATTCTTGACACATTTGGGATATCATATTTTAATTATATTTTTATGTATCCCGGGTGTAGAAACAAGTTATCACTTTATCGACCGTTGTGAGCCATATATGTCATGTTATATCCATCTACCCTTGGGGACGCCCTTGGAAAGTTTGGGCTAATGTACTTATAAGAGGAGTTTTATTAGACGGAACGGACCGTCGATGGAACGTTTTATATGATACCATTTCGTGAAATCAATTTCTACATACAGAAGGGGGATGACTGTAGTAGGGATTGGAGCGATGTATTGCACGGACGCGTGATACATCTCCATCTTATTTATTGTTGGGGTGGTTTCTCGATGAGGGAGGCATAAGGGGTTCTGTTATGGTTTATCTGTTTTGGGTAGTCATAAGGTTGGATATTCCGTCTTGGGCTCACTGTCAGTATTACTCAGTCCAGTTATTATTATCGAATTACACTTCACACTACATGCACTTTATTATGATTTAACGATTTTGAGTCTCATTTTTTCAACATATATATATATATATCTGTATGTGGCCTCACTAAGTCATTTGGACTTAACCCCTCGTTTCTTTCTGTTCATTGCCTCAGAATCAGAATAATGGGTGTTCGTAGAATGGTTGCCGCTCTTCCAGTTGTTTATATTAAGCTTCATCGCTTTACTCTTTTGTTGTATAATCTATAGTTTGCTACTTGATGCTACTAGTTGGCTATTTTGGTGTTATACTTGGTCGTATTTAACACAATTATGTATATTATCCATGTTACATCATATACTCCACCTCCGATGTGTATTCTTTCTTTTTGGGCGTTCGTATTGAGTTCAAGTTTCAAAAATTGGTGCACAATGCGATCATCAATGGGCTCCAATCGTATAGGAAGATCCTAGCAGGAGGGGTACCATAACTAATAACCACATACAAGAAGCGCCATATTGAATATGTTTCCTTCACATAGGAAATAACACATAATACAAGACACGCTACAAAATTGTAACGCCGATGGGCAAGATGCCCATTCAACCAACCCGCTCTAGCCCCGCAACCAGCACTACAGCTTTGTATTCGCCAGGACGATTTGGTTGTTATTGCCACCGTAGCAACGCAAGCCCAGAACCCACAACCTGCTCCTAACTCAAACCCTGTTGTGGTACAAAACAGCACTAAACATCACCTTGAGTAGTTGCGATGGAATCACTTGCCAACCTTTGAAAGCTTATCCGGCCCGATGTCACCAGAAATGGCCAAAAGAAATGGAGAGCAACCTAGAGCTAATTGAAATTCCAACTAAGGTCAGGTCTAGGGTGGTCATTCCCTTCCTGGCGGAGGAACCGGTCGAATGGGGGGGAGGTGTCTCACATTGAGTTGGAGATTATGACCAATGTCATCAATTCAGTTGGGGATTCTTGTGACGACCTGGTAAACCACATTATTTTAAATTTGAAATTATGAATTATTTTTTTTTTACTATTTTATGAGAATTTCTTTTTATTTAGAATAAATGTGCATTGCATTACATGCATTTTAGAAAATATGATTTAAACCTATGAATTTCTCATTAATGTTTCGAAAAATCATTATCTCTAAATTTTCCCCACAAATCTAAACTATTGGTGTTATTTTCTTATTAGCATTATTGTGTCCATATCATGAAATTTAATTTTATATTTCTCCCCATTTTTGAAAATAATAGGAATAATTATTTCAAATTAGAAAATATGTATTTACTAGAATTAATTAATTAAAGTAATTTTTGAAAATAAATTTATGTATTTATAGATATAAAAAAAATGAAACTGTATAAAAATAATTAGATAAATATGTCTTCCATTATTTTAATTACCCATTTATGTCATTTTCATGAAAAATGTGGGAAAAAGGAAAGCTACTTGTAAGTTTTACCTCTTAGTATTGTAATTAGCAAATGTGTATTAATCCTTGCCATCAAAATATAGTTTTAATTTTTCTATCTCTCCTACAATTATATATTTATATATAAATATAAATATAGGAAAATAATTTTCCTAAAATCATCAAGTTTCCTAATTATTTTCTTATTTATAAGAATTTAGCGATTTACTTTCTCTACAAAATTATATTTTTCAAACATGTATTTTATTCTTTAATAATTAATAATTACATATCCTAGACTATTATTTCTTGGAAAGTATATTTTTCAAAATTAGAATTTAATTTCTGTAAATTTCGAATTTTGCTCAAAATAAATCATAAATTCCCCATAAAATTATAAAATTCCAAAATTTTGAATTTTATAAATACAATAATATATTTCCTGGAATTCTAGGTATAATTTTCGAATTTTAATAAATTATAAACCTGGTTTTCGGATTTTTAGTTGAAGAAAATCATAAATTCAAGATTTTATCATATTTTATGATATTTGTGCAAGAAAATCTTCCCTAATGCACCATTAATAATCATTTTTGCATGGTTCACACTTACCTAACTTATGATTCATATAGTAGCATTACACCAAAGCCTAAAATTAGTCTTCCACATAAGGGATAAGGTGAAAGAATACATTTAATACACTAACTTAGATGTAAAGATTGTAGTTATGAATAAATTGACCTAATACTAAAATAATCCTTTTCTTCCTCCTATTTATATAAACAAGACCAAAATTCCACCCTTTCTTCTTCCTCTAAAAATCGTCCATAACACACACTCACACACACTCTCCCTAATTTCTCCCAAAACCACTAATTTCCTACCCCTTTTTCCCTTCACTTCACTACCCTACACTTCCAAAAGAAAAGGAAGGTAGAAACTTTACTTTAATTACATAAGTAGAGGTTTTTCTTTATTTTTGAAGTAGGATCATCATACTAAAGGCAAGCTTCCATACTCATGAACCAAAGCTTTGTTAAATTCAAGCTTTAATGCTCTTGGGTGAGAGCTTTTGCCAAACATGCTTCCATGATCCCTTAGGAGCTATTTTGATTTTTGAATGCATGTATTTGTTGATGTGTTGTGTGATTAGTGTGCAAGTTATTTTATGGAAGGATAATTTAGATGTTAGTTTCTTTGACTTTAAGGATTTATGTTAGTTCAAGTTACTAATTCTTTTATGCTTGAAATGAAGCCATGAAAACTAGTTCTTTTTACCTTGCATATCTTTAGTTGTAACTATGTGTTAGCATATGAACTTGTAGGAATTATTTAGCTCCTATGAAGTGTTAAGTGATCATTATATGCCTAGATGTTCATCAAAATATACTATACTACTGATTTTATGTTAATATAGTATTTTGGAAACTATGTTCATTTTGTGAAAATCATGAAGTTGGTAAAATAATGTGTTCTATGAAAAGTAATAGTTTTGACAAACTATACTGTGTTCCATGAAAATACATTTCTTAAAGTTACCATACTATATTTTTATATTTGTATATACATATACATCATACATATACATACATATATAATACGTGTATATAGTTCTATTTATATATTGGTATATATGTATAATACGTACATATATACATATATATAATTATGTTTTACAACATATGTACTTATATATATATATTGTACGTGTATATATACATAGACATATTTATGGTGTAATTATATAGTTAATCTGAGTACTTAAGTAATAAGTATCACATAATTACATATATATATATATACGTTATACGTATATGTATGTATGAATTCATCTATTATAGTTTACTATATTTTAACTAATATATATATATATATATGGATATGTGTTACATATATATCTATTGATATCCATATATTTATGTTAATTGTATTTTGACAAAATATCTAAATATATATAAGTGTTATAATTATATTTAAGGAAAATATATATATGTGTGTGTGTGTGTGTTGCCGTGTGTACATTTATACATATCTTTATGTTTTGATTATATTTTAGTCTAAACCTCATATTTTACACATTTGTAAATATATATATATATATATATATAAATATCAAGAAGGCTAGTTTAAGGTAGGAATTTTGCTTAATTACATAAGTTTAGTTGTTTTATGCTTTTATATACTTAAGTGATGTTATGCTAGAATAAGCCTAGGAATCATGTTTTACTACAAGTTAGATGCCACCATGTTTAGAGTACTCCTTAATTATATTTATATGCTCTAGTTTATGCTAATGCCTTATTATGTCCAATATATGCTCAACTAAAGCATGAAATCATGATCCAAATGTGAAACTATGTTTATGTGAAATTATGTGAGAATATGTTTATGTGACAATCTTTATTTGTGCATGCCGGGCCCAAATGTGTTTTCGGTGTGGATGGGGCTAGAGTTCGGCTGGGCGGCAATGGGTTTGCTGGTCTTAAAACAGTTCTCGTCACCCATGTTCAATTCCCATCTTGCATGGACGGAATGTTCCATGTATTAGTTGTGGGCCGTAGGAAATTGGCATAGTCTCGAGATATGACCACCGGAGTGATTGGTTGGGAATTGGATTGTTTGGTTGGAAATATCGGCACGAAGTGATCAGGTAGCCGCTCGTTGAGGTGGAAGAAATAAAACGTGAAATTATGTGATTATATGTTCGAAATTTCTGTGGCAATATGCACAAACCTCACACGAGTACCTTATGTGATTAAGTGAAGTTTCTACTCAACCGCCAAGTGGATTCTTCTTTACGTGAATATTTTTAAACACAAATAAGATAACGTATCAGAGTGGCGCAACGGAAGTATTTGGAAGCGTGTTATACAATAAACTTACTTTTGTATTCTTTTGAAACTCTTGTATTTTGCACAAATTTTATGTGAAAATTATTATTTATAAAACTATGAAAATATTACCGTTGCGCATTTTAGTCCAATATATTTTAAATAAATAAAAGGGTATTTTTCCAAGTCTTGACAATTCTAGTCAATTTGATTAGTTGAGCTGGGAACAATGTTTTCAAAATCGGACCGGACTGGCCGTTTCGATCGGTGGCTGGTCCGGTCCGAACTGTCCCAAAAAACCAGTAGTGTGTAATACCCCGGTACTTCCTAGTATTTTAGAATTTATTATATATTATGTTTCATGCAAAATATTTGATATAAAATCTTTTAATTCCTGAAATTTTTATGATTTTCAAATTTTATTCTTTAAAATTACTTTATAACTTGGACCTTAAAGTATTAATTTTGAATTGTGTTTATTATTTTTTAGAAAATTTATTTAAATACATATTTTAGGCTTGCATTTATTTTATTTTTGAATTTTATAAATAAATTATACAATTTTCGAAATTTATAAATACAACAATATATTTTCTGACTTTATATGTATAATTTCAAATTTTAATTATTTATAAACATAATTTTCGAATTTTAATAAACCTAATTTTCAGATTTTAATTAAATGATAAATATAAAGTCTAGAATTTTAGTGTATTTTATAATTGTTTTCCAAGCATATCTCCTCTAATACATATATTAGTGGTAAATTCTATATCTACATACACACACACACACATCCATATATATATTAGTGGTGATTTATATATTTACATGTACACACACATATTCATATATAAACTAGTGGTGAATTATATATCTACTTATACACACACACATCCATATATATACTAGTGGTAAATTATATCTCTACATATATACACACACATCCACATATCTATACTAGTGGTGATTTATATATCTACATATACACCTACATGTCCACATACATAAATATATATATATATATACTAGGTTATTAATATAGTAATGTGTACATATAAATCATCATATAGAATGAATGGTTTATATATTTATTTTGTTATAATATTAGACATTTCTTCTCTTCCTCCTCTATAAATAGATCACAACCCCAACCCCATTTTCATCCCACAAATCCTGCCTAAAAACACACCCCCATATTTATTCTACTTTTAACACCCAAAACACTTCCTATTTATAGCCTATCTTCCACCCACATATATATATATACAAACCCTTCTATTTTCATCCATATATACCTATTAGCCTTCCATATAACCCTTTATATGCCCTCTTTTGTTTATGCTTGCATCTATGTTTAAAATACTCATTAAGTGTAATTTATATGCTCTAGTTTATGTTCATGCCTTATTATGTCAAGTATATGCTCTCCTAAAACATAAAATTGTGATCATTATGTGAAATTATGTGATTATGTTCACCTAAACACACACATTCACCTTATGTGATTAAGTAAAATTTCTACTCAACAGTTATCTTAACATGTGTTATGAACACATTTTTTCTAGGCAAAAACATTCTAATCCATCAGGAGGAAGGCACCGGGAGGGCATTACAAAGCTTTTATTTAGCTAAAGTTATTGTTTTCGCTCGTATAATAGCTTTTGTACAACTACGATTTCACTATATTGTACTAAATTTCTATATTATTATATATTTGCAATAAAAATATTTACTGTTGCGCGTTTCAGTCCAATATATTTTAAGGTATTTTTCCGGATCGTGACATAGTGACTCGAACCGTTCAGAACCGGTCAAAACCCGGTTCAATCGGTCCCGGTCTGAGAACTGGTTCGGCGAGTTGGAAATTTTTTTTTTTTTTTTGGTCTTTTTTAAAACTAAAACTTGGTCAGTGAGTGACCAGTCCCAGAACCAGCTCTCGTTCTCTGCCTCAGTGCTCTGTTTTTTCAAAATCTCACTGTAAAAAGAGCTAGCCCTAGCTCGCGTCCGCCCGCCCACCCGCTCGCCACGAACCAGCCGCGCCACCTCGCTCCGGACAGCCGCGCCGCCTCACCTATTCCTGTGGCCGGCTGCTACTAGAAAGTCCTTTTTCCTTTTTTTTTTCTTGTTTTCCCGGTTTTTCCCCAATTTCTCCCCTCTTTTTATTTTTTTATTTCCCCCCCCAAATTTCAACTATATTAGTATATTATTAATGTAAATTATTAGTTTGGAAAGTGAAATATGGAAAAAAAATCAGTTTTATTTATGGTGTTTAATTCTAGTTTTATCATACCATTGCAAAAATTTTAGGGCATTTAAAATGAATTTGAAAATACAAACAATTATAGGGCATTTAAAATGAGTTTTAATATGGTAAAAATTCTAATTTTATGTATGATATAACATTGCAAAAGTTCTAGGACATTTAAAATGAGTTTCAAAATGGCAAAAATTCTAGGGCATTATGTAAGTTTAGTTTTATTTTTTATATAAAGTTACGATTGCAATTTTTGTTCCATAATTGAAAAAGATGACTAACTTCAATATTTTGGATTTGCTCTTAGAATATGGAAAATATTGGATCCTCCTCGCCCGGTACACAATCAAATCCATCACAATCAGTGCAACAATCTAGTAGTGGGCAAAATCCCCGTCATAGAAGTGACATTGCTTGGAGGTATTGCTTTGAGGTACCCTCAAGTGGGAAAACTCGATCAAGCAATTAGGGGAGGCGGTATCAATCGCATGAAGCAACATCTAGCCGGCATTCCCGGTAATGTTAAATCGTGCCTTAAAGTTCCTGCGGATGTGCATTTTGAAATTAAAGGTACGTTAATTGAAGTTGCAAATAATAAAAAGGAGAAAGCCGCATCTAAATTGAATTTGGATGATAATGATGATAATATTGAAGAAATTCAAAATTTAAGTTGTAAGAAGTTGGGGGTGGTAGTAATAAGAAGAAAAAGATTGCTCATATAGGAGATTATATAAAAGTCGGTGCTGGTATTGATTCTAGTCAACCTAGCATTCAAGCGACATTGCAAAATAGGGAAAGATGGCATGATACTGATATGTCTATTGTTTTATGATTTTATGATTGTTGTATCCCGCTTAATGCTGTGAATTCCCCATACTTTCAATCAATGATAAGTAGGATTGCAACAATGGGTCATGGATATACTGGTCCATCTTATCATGCTTTGAGGATTCCGTTACTAAAAGAAGCTAAAAAGCAATGTGAATTGACTATTGATGCTCTCTAAGTTAAATGGGTTGATAGCGGTGTCACAATTATGGGCGATGGTTGGAGTGATCAGAGTTATAGGGCATTGATAAACTTTTTGGTTTATTGTCCACATGGGTTATCGTTTATTAAATCTGTTGATGTTTCTCATATGGACTCTAATGCTAAGACTTTGTGTAATCTCTTTTCCGAAATTGTAGAGATGGTTGGAGTTGGTAATGTTGTGCATTTAGTTACCGATAATGCCAATAATTACAAAAAAGCTGAAAAGTTGCTATCTGAAAAATATCCTTCAATATATTGGTCTCCATGTGCTGCTCATTATGTTAATTAGATATTTAAAGATATTAGAGAGTTAACATGTGTGAAAAGTTTAGTAGCTCTTGCTTCAAATATAACAGTTTTTGTGTATAATCATAAGTGGCCTCATGCATGGTTGAGACAGCGACCTGGTTGGATTGAAATTGTTCGTCCGGGAGATACTCGATTTGGCACACAATTTATTGCTTTGAAGAGTCTTTATGATCATAAGAAGCATTTGGAAGCTTTGGTTGTAAGTGGAGGGTTTAAAAAGTTTTTGAAGACTGATAAGGGTAAAGAGGTTAAGCAAATTGTTTTAAATGGTGATTTTTGGAATAATTGTTTGATCATTGTCAAGATTATGAGTCCACTTATGAGATTGTTGCGGATGTGTGATTCTGATGAGAAGCCTTCATTAGGCTATGTTTATGAGGGGATGTGGAGAGCAATAAATGGCATAAAGGAGTTATTTAAAAAGAAGGAGCATTTATATACCACATATGTTGATATTATTAATGATCGATAGGATGCTATGTTGCGCAAACGTCTCCACTCGGCTGCATTTTTTTTGAACTCTACATTTTAGTATGATCCTTTGAGTCCCTCCAAACAAGAGGCATTGATAGGTCTACTTGATGTTTGTGAGAAACTTTTGCCTGGTGTAAATGATGTATTAGATGAAATTACTTTGTTTCGAGAACAAAAAGGGAGATTCGCAAGGCCATTAGCTAAAAACACTGTAGAAACTGCTCGACCTGGTATATCTTTTATTTGTTTCTTATCATTATTACTATTAAAATATTTTTTTAATATGGTAGATTTTAATTTTATTTGTTGTTGCATTTGGTGTATATTTTCTTTTTAGATGAATGGTGGAGGATGTTTGGTGTGGATGCACCAAATTTGCAAAAGATTGCTATTCGAGTATTAAGTCAAACCTCATCATCTTCTGGATGCGAGCGTAATTGGAGTGTATTTGAACGCATTCATACTAAAAAAAGAAATAGGTTGGAGCATCAAAGTTTAAATGATCTTGCAAAATCGATAAGAACTTTATTATTTTTCTATATCGTAATTGTTATGTTTCTATTTGGTTACTAATTATATTAATATTATGGCATTTTGAAGTGGTAAACAAAGAACAAGGCCATATGATCTAATTGATTATGAATGTATTGACAAAGTGAATTTTTGGATCATTGAGGATGAGCCGAGTGGAGAGCTTGATGGTGATGAATTGGAGGAAATGTTTGAGGAAGAGTTATCCGAAGGAAGAGGTTGTATAGTAATTTACTTATTTTACTAAAAGATTCATTATCTAATTTTTTATTATTTTACTAAAATATTTATTTATGATTAATTAGATGATGGAGGAGATGAGGTTAATTTATCAAGATTTGATGGTGCATCCTCAAGTGGTAATGATGGCGAAGTGCAACGCCTTTTAAGGCAATAAAAAAATCACCATATTGATGAAGATGATGATTAAAGACGTTGGATATATCACTTGGATGATTTATGATGATTAATCTTGTTTTATGTTGTTTAATCTTATTTGGGTTTATTTGGACTTAGATTGAAATGTGACAAGACGTGTTTATCGAATTATCTTGTTCATGGTTATTTGTTAGGTTTTAGTTTTGGGATGAATGATGATTTGGATTTTTAAGATGAATGATGAATTGAATTTTTGTTAAATAGTAAGATAAATTTCTTTTTTGGTGGTTATTATTATTATTATTGGGTTTTTTTTTCTATATATTTTTTTAATGTATTTATGAGTTTTTTTATATAAAAAATTAATTTAATAATTATTACGTATTTATGATGTCACACCGGTCGAACCGGTCCAACCGGTAACTAGTAAGGCCATCGGTTCGACGTCCAATCCGATTTTCAGAACATTGTTTGGGAATTACAATCAATTTGATCAATTACATTCAATATAGTTAATTGAGTTGGGGATTTGATCAATTTAATAAATTGAGTTGGGGATTATAATCAATTTGATTAAGTGAGTTATGGATTATGATTCTTTTTATCAATTGAATTGGGAATTATGATCAATTTGATTAATTCAGTTAGGAATTGATCAATTGAGGTGTGGATTATGGTTAATTTGATCAACTGAGATGGGGTTTGTGGTTGATTTAACAAATTGAGCTAGAGATTATGATTGAGTTGATCAATTGAGTTGTGAATTATAGTAAATTTGACCAATTGAGTTAGGAAATATCTTCAATTTGATCAATTAAGCTGAGGATTATGGTTGATTTGATCAACTAAGTTGGATATTATCATCAATTTGATCAATTGAGTTAGGAATTATAGTTAGTTTGATCAATTGAGTTAGGGTTATGACCAATTCAATTAATTAAATTGGGTATTATGGTCAATTTGACAAATTGAGTTGGAGATTATGACTAATTTGATCGATTGAGTTGGTGATTGTAATCAATTAGATCAATTAAGATGATGAGTATGATCGATTAGATCAATTGAGTTGGAAATTATACTAAATTTGATCAATTGAGTTGATAGTTATGGATTATGGAAGTTACCCAATTTTATAAATTGAGTTAGGATTATGCCTAATTTCATCAATTTCAATGGTGATTATAACCAATTTGATTAATTAAGTTGGCAATTACACCCAATTTAATCAATTAATTTGGCAATTATGTCTAATTTCATCAGTTGGGTTAGGGGTTACATCTAATTTGATCAATTAAGTTGGTAATTATGGTCAATTTGATCAATTGAGTAAGGGATTATAACCAATTTAACCAATTAAGTATAGGATTATAACCAAATTGATAAACTAAGTTAATGATTGTACCCAATTTCATGAATTAAGTTTTTAATTATTGTCAATTCTGCAAAACTTGATATGTGTTCTGCAATTTTTGGATTATATACTTCATATGCTCATTACAATTATGCAAATATTGGATATTCTTTTGCAAGTTTCTAAGAGTATATGTTGTGTATTCATTTATATTTTGCAAATATTAATATGTGTATTCCATCTTTGGGAGAAATGTGTAAGCCATAATTTCAACCCAATTATTCAAATATCAACCATATACTGCAATTTCAACATAGTATGTTGTATACGTTCATACTAATTCTATTTGGCCAATTGACTTTTAACATAAAGGCTTCATGATATACACCACAGTTTCATCCCGATTCTGCAAACATCGATCTTTATAATGCAATTTCAACATAATTTACTACATATATTCATACTAAGTTTGTTTGTCCAATTGACTTTTTACATCAAGTTTTTATGGGCATACTTCATGATTTTCAACCTAATTTTGTGAACATCGATCCGTATATTGCAATTTCAATATAATATACTGCATACATTCATATTAATTTTGCTTAATTCATGTTTAATGAGGCCTCTACATCTGTTACATGTCTATTTGACTAGGTCCATGCTTTATCTCCCATTTGCTGAGTAGTCTATAGGCCAACGCTTATATTTATGGAAGAATCCCTCATGGGTCTGGGGTTCAGGATGGGTGTCGATACTGAAAGTTCCTTCCTGGGCTTGGGCATTAGGAAGGATGTCGGCCTTGCAGTGTCCTTTCTTGGGGCTTGGTCTTCAGGACAAGTGTCGGCCTTGGGCATCCCTTCCTAGGCTTGGACTTCAGGACACACCTTTAAACTTTATTTTTATAACACATTATCAAGTCCAACGAATGGTAAAAATATGATATATCATTGATACCAATCAACCGAAGTTTTAAATAAACTTTTATACCCCAAAATTTTCTTAAATTATCTTTCAATCTAAACAATCCATCCCACCAATTTTTCATTTGAAAAAGCTTAACTGTTAATTTTTTTTAGTATGATTACCTTTAACTTCTTAGATTCAAAAAAAAAAAAAAAAAAAGGAAAAAGGAAAGAAAACTAATGAACAACTATTTTTTCATACATTATTTTTTGAGAAAATATTTCTTGATTTTTAAAAGACATTTAATTACGAGCACACTTTCTTTAATTTTGTGATGTCTAAGATATAGTGAGAAGCTTTTAATTTTTTAAAATGAATGGTCCAAATAAAAAATGTCCACATTTTTATAAATTAATGTTGATTTTCCTTTACTGATAAATTATTAATATATGTAAAAAGTACTATAAGAGATTCAACAATAATTGTTCTAATTCCAGTGAAAAAGAAATGATCGAAAGTGAAGCAAAGAAAATAATTGAATACTAGCAATATTGACACGTTCAATACATGTATATAATAAAGAATAGTATAATTTAATAACATATACATTTTTCATAGTATCTGTACTATTATAATATATTTAATTATTTTTAATATATTTTTAAGATAAGTAATAAGTAAAAATAAAATAATTTTAAACAAATAACTAAGAAAACAATTACAAATATGTGGAAAAAGAGAGAGAAGAGAGAAAAAAAAAATTGACAAATCAAAAACTTATTACTAAAGGTGGTTTCCTTGTATATAGTAGTATAGATTTTTTTTTTTCAAATGAAAATTAGTTTAATATATCTCTGTGATTGAAAAATAATTTTATGAATTCTTTCGATACAGAGACTTATATGAAAGAATTTTTATAAATTTCTTCTAATTCTTTTAATGAATACTTAAATGAATTTTTTTTTGTTTATTAATTTGATAAATATTTTAAAATTTCTATATCACTAAGAAATCAAATACTTTTTTTTTTGATAGGACTAAGAAATCAAATACTAAATCGACATTAAATGTCAAAATTCAAAATCACATTTTACATCTGGAGTGACCATACCCATCTTCCATGAGACCTAGCGCAGGATCCATGTCATCAATAAGACTCATCTCCTATCGTCGATATTGTCGTTATAAACGGCACTAGATCACCCGAAAACTCAACTATCGGATCCACATCTATAACCGTCCATTAGCACTCAAAAATCTAGCGACTCTAAATTGATAATCACGTCTATTTAAAATCTCCCTCATTTTCAGCTTCAAACTAAGCACATCACCAATCAAATCTCTCATTAAATCAAAGAAACTAACAATCTCTCAAGTGCCAAAACAATGTCAGGGCGGGGCAAGGGCGGCAAGGGTTTGGGAAAGGGCGGCGCTAAGCGCCACCGCAAAGTGCTCCGCGATAACATTCAGGGCATCACTAAGCCGGCCATACGCCGTCTGGCTCGCCGTGGTGGTGTCAAGCGAATCAGCGGATTGATCTACGAAGAGACTCGAGGCGTGCTGAAGATTTTCTTGGAGAATGTTATCCGTGACGCTGTCACCTACACCGAGCATGCTCGCCGCAAAACCGTCACCGCCATGGACGTGGTGTATGCCCTCAAGAGGCAGGGCCGTACGCTCTACGGGTTCGGTGGTTGAGGGCGTTTCTAGGTTTAGGGTTTTTGTGTAAATTTGTTGTAGTTTCTGATTTTGTGGCAAGGGTTTATCCTGGGATGTTTGGATCGATGAAGTTTGCTGTTAATTAATGAAATGGTATTCTGTTTCAACGGTTGGTTTTATTGGGGTGATGTTTAAATAATTGCTTCATTATTTGAATGTTTTATTTGTTAACTTCTGTAATGATACCAGTTGTAGTTTATTAAGAACACATGCTCAGGGGTGTTGTAACTTATTGTCATTTAATTATTTTTTTCATCTCTTCGCCAAACTCAACCTCATGCTGTTTGTGAGAGAATTGTTCACTTATATGATAATTTGATGTTAAAAATAAAGGGGTTGAAAAATGAAGGTGATGGAAATAAATTGGCCCTAGTGTTCTTGTTGGCTGGAGGCAGTAATTTGCTTCCAGTTGGAACACTGCGCCTCTTACTATTGATTGATTCATCAAGGTTGGGAATGTTGAGATATTCTTTGCTTTTCTTGAAATGAAATTTGGTTTTTCACCCTGAACTCTTTTATGAGCTGTTGGGATCAGGCAAGTTATAAACTTGATGTTTCCATAAGGTTTCCTTTGCTTCTGCAGTGTTGTCAGATTCAATGCTCTATGAGCTATGAGGCTTGCTACTTCTGAGCTCTGGACATTTACTTCTCTTGGGATCAACGGTTGGTATTCATGTTTCCCCTTTTCCAGGATGCTTCTTTATCTCTGTATTTCTACATGAGCTTTTGTTTTTGTGATGTGGTTCTGTGATATTTTAGGATTCGTATCCGAACCACTTTCCAGTTCCATGATGAATCTAATTTACACAATATTGTGAATCACGTATCCTAAATCTGACCTGTTAAATATATGTTGGTAGAACTTGTGATTGATTTTGGCATCATTTTTTCATTGCTGCTTTGAACCAAGAAGTTTTCTGCTCCTGGATTCATTTCCAATTGCATTGCTGATTCAAGTCTGTCTCTCTCAAACCACAATTGTAAATATAACAATTTATTTAAGCAATTATTTTTGTGCATGAGAATCTTCTGCTTTGTCAAAAAAGGCAGCATGCATCAAAATAAGTAGATGATTATAGCGAAGCTTCAACTGGCTGACATTGTACTTTATGCTTCAAGTAATATGAATCTCTATACAAACCTTATGAAATTGACAGTCCACTGTTTGATTTTGAGCTGCAGATGGTTAACATTTTGCTGGATCTGTTACAAAAAATATGGTTTGGAGAAGATTATGCAGGGATTAGAAGAGCAGGGCAGGATCACTTTGGCAAAGTACTTGTATTCCGATAACATGGCATGTGGACTGCCAGGTTCTGATGGGCATTTAAGTTGCAAGAATGTTAAATTTACACCTATCTTGCATCAGATTGTAATATTGTATAACTTAATCTCGAATGAGTTCACCTCTAATCATCATGGGCTTGGACCCTTGCATGGTGGTCCAATTTGCAGTCTAGCCCTAGTTAATTACAGTTATATTTTACCTCTTCAATAAAATGTTTATAAGAATTCAAATGTGTATGTCATCAAATTCTCAAGAGTTAGTAGTGCCTCAATCAAACTATAACCAGATCAATAGTAGAGCTCATAGGCTATATGTCTTACCACATGCCATATATATTGTACAATATTCCCAGGTCATAAACAAATTTTACAGACATCATGTAGTGGACTGGTGTCCTGACTACTATCTTCTCCTGTGACTAGTGAGGAGTAGAATTGGGCATACGATGAGCCCATTTATTGGGTGGAATTCTTCTGAAAATCCTTCAGAAGTTCCTACAACAAACCATTTGACCAACACATTATTGATATACAACCCAACCAAGCTATCACTTATTATACAATACCTGCAACTGGAGGTTATCTTCAGATAACCTTGTCTTCTATTCTATAATCTGAGGCGCCCAATGTATACAACACCAGACAGAAAGGATAGTATGAGATGTTGCGGAAGACATGGTAGTTCGGCAAGCCTAAGAAACACAGTGGAACAAATATCACTGCAAGAGCAATGACAAAGCCTGAACCAATGAGTAGGATGAAATTCGCAAGCCAGTGGAGTTTGCTGACCACTAGGTAGACACCTGCGAAGAATGCTATAGACATCATGGCAAGAGCTACTCCTAGTAGAGGCAAGGCCAATTTTAAAGCAACACGCATGGAACTAGGATCTCCTAGTTGTGCCCATATGAGTGTAACAGCAGCAATGATGGAGCTATACATTGCTATGGTGTCACAAATTATGAATTCCTGGAATTTGACCTTTTCTAACATGGTTGCAATACCTTGGTTGGGATTAGTATTGTTATAACCGCCAGGAATGGTGAAACCTGCTGTAAATGTGACAGTTGCAATTACTGTGGCCACCACTAGAATCACATTTATCTTATCTCTCCAGCTTTCTTTCTCTGGCTGGTCTGCGAGTTTGATTGATGTACTTCTGAAAGTCTTCGGTTGATATGCTCGTGGTGCACCAACTACTCTTAAGGCCATGCAGGTAAGCCTCTGCATTGTAAAGTGACAATAACCTTATAACTTATGCAAACACATTGTTAATCATAAGTTAGAACTTTATTGGTTGTATCTCCAAACAAATTTTAATCGATCTTGTCTTCCCGTTTCTCCGATTTATTTTTGATAAAGTAAAACGACTGACCATCTGAAATGATGCCAATCCCATTTCCATTTGTTCCTCAGCAATGTCAAGTGCAGTCTGTCGGTTGTTGTTTACCAGCTTAAGTATTGCCCTCTCGTCCCTTACTAGGATGCCGACCAGGTTTGGATGCGCATAAATGGTTGCCAGGTGTAAAGGTGTGTTTCCATCTTTGTCTCTTTCATTAATAAGCTTCTCTAGCTCTGGCATTTTAAGCATATACTCGACTGCTTTGTACTTTCCACTTCTAGCTGCTGTGTGTAGTATATTTTGACCATGTGCAGTCAGCAGCTCCCTTGTATCTGGTCGGTGCTGAAGCATCAATTTTATGATATGAGCAAGGCCTTTGTTGGATGCTGAATGGATAGGGTACAAGCCCTGTTTATCTTTTTGGTAGGCAAATTCATAATGTTTATCCAGTAGGAATTTGACCCCCTCAGCATATCCCTGGCACACAGCAACATGAAGTGGATTCTTTCCTCTGCTGTTTCTTAGCTGAAATGATGATGGATCCTTTTCCCACAATAACTTGATGACATCTAAAAATGTTGTTAAGAAAACAAAAAGAAAAAAGAAAGAAAATTATTCTTAAGCTGATCTAATGGAAGTGGATGAGCAACTTTATGGTTATTGCGATATATTTTTAAGATTAACATATTTTCTCACAAATATGTGAAGTTATGTACAAGTTGCTAAGAAAAGACTATTTCCTGTTGAGTGTAAGCTTGTGTCTCCCAACTCAACATGACTCAGCAATTATGCTAATAAATTCTTGCTACATACACGACTGAGAAGATTAGAAAATTTTTGCCGCTGATTTTAGTCAAACCCAGCAAGTGTGTGAGCCCCTTCACCTAGTTAATTTGGGTCTTACTCTCTCAAATGTAACTGCATATTTGCTTACACTTAAATTTGCTTTATTTGGTATGGAAAAAATAGAATAAGCCTACTTAACTCCCCGTTTGGTTTCCATCTGATTTGGTCTTTGTACCAGAGCATGGGTTGGACCCAGTATTCAGATGATAATAAAGTAGAAGAAAAAGCTTTACTTGAAGCTTACCTATGTTCTGACCAAGGATTGCAGCGAAAACTGGTGATTTGTTTTTATGTTTTCCACCCACAGTGTAATTTCCAACAGGATTGTCCATAAGGAGCCTAACGATGGTGACAAATCCAGCTTCTGCAGACAGATAAAGCAAAGACTTACCTTCCTTGTTAAGAGAGTAAGTCATCTCTGGATTCTTGTTGACCAATATTCGAGCAACTTCTTCATGTCCGTGTTTTAGAGCCTCGTGCAGGGGAGTATTTCCTTCCTCGTTCTTCTCACCTAAACCACCTTCTTTGAAGTCTGAATTGACTAACAAAGTCACTAGCAGTGAATCACCAGCTCTTGCTGCTATATGCAGTGCAGTGTCACCTTTTGCATTCTTTTCAGCAACAAAGAATGGTAAGTCCTGGCAGATAAGCTTAACTATTTCGTAATGAGCAAAGCTTGTTGCTATGTGCAGCACTGTGGTCTTTTGAGGGCCTAATTGAACACAGGAAGCTGGTGGGCTGTGATGTCGATAGAGTGTTCCTTCTTCCATTGCTCTTATGAACTCAAGGATGTCACCTTCAGTGGTTGCTCTGTACAGCTTAGGATCCATGGTTTCTGCAGTCTCGTAACTCTCCTCCTCCTCTTCTTCCAGCAAACTGGGATATTTGGTCACAGACATCGGTATATGGTCTTTCAATTTTATTTGACTCATTGTTCTTTCAGAAATCCTGCTTTTGGTGGCTTTATATACACATATACTCAAGTTGTGTGTAAATTATCCGGTGTTTTCTCTGATATTTGGCTGCTTATTATTTTATTTGAATTATGCTCTGTCACCTTCAAGGACTAGTCAGCTACCCGCAAAAAAAAAAAAAAAAAAAAAAAGACTTCAAGGGCTAGTGCTCTATGAGGACACATGTTAGATGGTGTTTGGTTAAAGTTTAATTGTGTTCTTTCTCTCTTTTTATTTTTTGTTATATATATTTGGAGCTTATGAAGAGTTGAGTAACCTGTAGATTTGTTTAGATAAAATAAAGTTCTGGGAGCTCATAGCAAACTTTTAGGCAATACTCAAGCTCATGTCATTACGCTTTCAAATTGGTGTATTTCTTTCAAAATTTGAGGATCTCATAACTTTAAAAAAAAATTCTGTTTATCGATCTTTTAAGCTTCAAGCTTAATATACTTACTATGAACACTATATATCTTCGAAGTACCCTTTATCTTCTTTTGGTCTGATGTTTTCATGGAAAGATAAAGCTTAGCCAAACATCCTCCTAATGCATATTGATACATGATTGCTCAAATTTAGTTTCCAGCTCCTGTCATTTAGACCCACAAAAATTTTCATACGACGACTACTTTTCTTGCCGTGCAAAGCTAGAAAATCTCGGCCGGGGTGCAATGAATCTGTAGCAATCTACTTGTAACTTTCACAGCTACTCAGTCGTCTTTATTAACATGGTCAAATTTTCTGTACGTGTTTTTTGCCTTGATGGTAACTAGCATTTGTTTTGTATTATTCAAGAAAAAGGCAAAAAGGTTGTGCATTTTACATCAAGAAAGTGGACATGCATGCATAACGCGGCCTCAGTGTTTGTCTTGGCCTATATTGGTCGTCAAGCACGCGTTTTAGGGAAACTGCTCTATGATTTTATACTATTGATCAAGATTATATAAATATGACTTCCGTCTCTGATCCTTAGTCTTCTTTCAATTCAGGCTGATGATGTTTGTATTTCAACTCCTAGTGTTATTTTAATTTTTAATGCTGTGATCTCACTTGGTTGATTGGTTACTGGTTTTCGTGGCTTTTATTATGGGTAATTTACCGGAATAAAAACATTCAGTTTGACAGGTCTGTATTTAATGATAAAGTGGAAGACTCATAATCTTAAAATTATGGAATTGATTAGTGATGTCAATTGCAGGGGTTGAGTTGAAGATGAGTTTCAAAGAATAGGTTGAATATGAACTGTAGATGGTTATGAAGTGGGTTGTAGATGGGTTTAATACGTTTTTTAACGAGTTCAATGATGATTTTTGTATGTGTTTAATCCAGGCTAAAAAAAAGGGAAAATTATAATTACTAGTTTCTACTACCTAAATGGTTCTAAAACATTTAGATGAATTGCCATCACATAAACAAATACATATATTTTTTTGTTTATGGGGTAACATATTTAGAATTCAATATAAACCCATTACCAATGTTAAAGCAGAAACTCAAATGGAGAAATCATCAAGACTGCCCCTTCTCATACTCGGACACACAATGCTTGTCAAGCGGAAACTGAAGCCATCCTTTTTGCACTCACTAAAGCAGACAAAAGTAATCTCCAAAATGTCATTTTTGAATCTGATTCCTTCACTGCTATTAGTAAATTGATTGGTCCAATTGAAGCTTCAGATTGGACTATTAAAGCTCCAACAGAAAATGCTAAAGTCTTGATGAGCAAACGAACCAAGTGGAAATTCCGACACATACCCCGCCAAATAAACGCTACAGCTCATGCTCTTGCGGAATGGGCTTATCATGCATACTGGACTGGAACAGTGTTCTAATTTTCTGTAATTTATTGTTCTTTCTCTTTTTTGGACTCCAATTCCTCTTTCGTTTATTAGAATCATGTATGCCTGAACTACCTTTATTTCTTTATTACATTACATTTTAACCATCAAAAAGCAAAAAAAAACACATCAATGATATGGTAATCAGCCTAATCGAGTCAACTTTAAAATATGTTAGATCCTACCCAAAATTATTGGGTTGGGTTGGACTCATGAGTTGAGAGATATTTTGCCATCGCTAGGTTTGATTCCTTGTGGTTGTGGGTATTTTTTTTTATTTAGTATTAGTTTGTTTTTATTATATAGTAATTTTTATTTTCTTTTTTGTTATTTGATGATAAATGATTGTAATAGTTTATTCTTTATTTAAAATATTGATATACTTGATTGATTGAAATAAATTATGAATGCAATAGACCAAAATTTACCAAAAAGATAAAAACTTTTAAAAAAGACCGGGTTGCACTTCTCGCATTACTAATTTGAGATCAACTATCATGCTATCTATATTCTTTTATAAAACTCCACCATCCTTTAATAATTGCCTGGTATTTTTGGTTTGGCCTTTTTTTTCCTCTTTCATCTTTTCTATTTTCTCTCACTTTTCTCTGTCACCTTTTGGTTTGACATTTTACTTTTCTCTTTTCTCTCATTTTTCTCTCTCATCCTTTCAATGCAATATTTCTTTTTCTCTCTCTTTTTTCTTTCATATCTTTATCTTTAATATTTGTAATATTTTATATTTTTATTTATTTATTTATTTTATCAATAATAAATTTTAATTTAATTTTCAATCTTTTTTTTATTTTTTCATAACATATAATTTTCAATCATTTTTTTTTATTTTTCTAATATATAAAACTATAAATTTATCAAAGACATGATTGCATTATGTTTCATTTTTATTTTGCACACATATAGAGTGTGCACCTACTTGTATATTTGAAGAATGAAAAGGCTCTTAGGCTATAGATTGGGTCGGTGTCGTACGTTTTTTATTTTTTATGCATTCACTAAGATGACCTTATTCTTTAGGAGACAAAAAAAGAAAAGAAAAGAAAAGAGTGAATGGTATCGACCTACAAATCGTAAATTTCTTTCGACTTCATTTGAATTGAGGGATTTAGATTTGAAAGAGTGAAAAGCACTTTGCATCACCAAATATACTCATTTTGGCACTTTTCATTCTCAAAAATAAAAACCAGTCACTTTGGCACCAAATATACTCATTTTGGCACCTCAAATAACACTTTGGTCAACAAAAAAAAAAAAAAAAAAAAAAAAAAAGGAGGAGAAGAAGAAGAATTGTTGGCACCATAGCTCTAAAAACGATCCTACGATTGAACGACAAGTCAAATATTATCTTAAATTTTCTCTCAATAAAAACGTTTGTGAAATATCAAATAATTTGTACATTGTATTGAAATTCAAATCAATCATTTTCTATTAGCTAGTTAACTAATTTTAGAATATATGATTGATCATAAAATTATTTTTGTGTGCTTCTTTTTTTTTACCTTTATTTGATTTAATCTGATGTAAACTCGTCTTTTATTATTTAAGAAAAGATTAATTTAAGTACATAAATAATTGGATGAGATAAATTAATACGGAAAAAAATGACACAAGAGTTGTGTCCTTTTGACTAACTATACTGATAATTAGTTTTTTTTAAGACACTAAAGTTTAAAATTTTTAAAAAGAAGTTTGATTTTAAGTAATAACTATAATAATAGAAAAATAAATAAAAAAACAATTAAACTACGCTTAGGCATTTACAAATTAAATTAGCTTTAATTATTATTGTTCATATCCCATTTGAATGTGAAAAGTTTGTACAAAAACCTGTTTGCTTTGCTAAATTGGTGGAATTAATTTAGTATAAAACCATATTTAAAAATTAAGTGAAAGCAAAGCATAAGCTATACATATCAACCTTTTTAAGTTTGGAGCAACAATTATTTTATGATTATCTAAATGTTGTTTGATATGAAATTGGTCAGAAATGAGGAGCACGCCGACGCTCCTCCTCCTTTTCAGCCTCCCGCCCCTGTGAATGAATCTTCAAATTGAGTATATTATTAACTTGCCCGTGATTTAAAGAACAAGTTCATGAGAAAAAGTAAAAAAAAAAAAAAAAAATGGGATGAGAGGGCTTTTGTTGGGTTCGGCCTTGTTTTTTCTGATTTTTTTCTTTTAAAATTTTTGGCCACAAATAAATTTAATCTGGCCCATTGAGTTTTTGTGACGCTCCGAAACCAATAGCTAATCATGCAACGTCTAACGTATAACCATTTCTTTAAAACATAATGAAACCAAATGTACGTAATAATATTCCAAAAGAGAGGTTTACATAATTCTTTTATTACATGTACACAAGTTTGACTTTCAAGTTTCTAGCATAACCTATATACATAATTAACTAAATACCTCGAAGCGTCCGCTTACATTCTCCTCGAACCTATCCTTCGATGTCTCAATTCCGGCTAAAACATAATAAACAAAACAATGTCAACATATACACATGTTGAGTAGAAATTCACATAGGACATGAGGTGTTCGTGTGAAATTGCATAGTGTCATAAAAGCACATAACCACACATAAAACCATGTAAATTTCAGTTCTTGATCAAATCACATAAATTTCGGCTCTAATAGAGCATCACAATCCAATCATATTGTTACCGTTTTTCCACCTCGAAGGGCGGCTACCTTATCTCGCCGTGCCGTAAACCAATTTCCAACCGAAACTTCCACCCAACCTAAACACACCGGTGGTCATATCTCGAGTATATGCCGAAAACCTACGACCCACAACCAATACATGGAACACTCCGTCCATGCAAGATGGGAATAGGCATGGATGGCGAGAACTGGTTTAAGACCGGCAAGCCCATTGCCGCCCGGCCGAACTCTAGCCCCATCCATACCGAACACATATAGGGCCCTTACACACATAATTTCAACACATAAAAATCATAATTTCATCACAATACACACTGATTCAGCTCAAATTCAGCACAAAGTACCCAAATTTCCAGTTTTTGCGAAATCGACATTTACAACGTCGAACTGAAATTTTTAGCATTCAACTACTGAAATTCCAACTTAAAACCTACTGGAAATCCACACATATATTCCCAAGGTTGTGAAATAGACTTTTAGAGTATAAATTTTCGGATTTTCAGTTCACGAAACCTGAAACTTTCAGACTGCGACGCGAAATGATTTAGCGCGCAACTTCTGAAATTTTCGGCTTTCGCAATCCAAACCTCCAGCTTTTAAAAACCTGTTTCTACAGCTTATTCTACACTGACTTTAAAGTATATAAACCAGATTTTTGGTTTGAAATTTTCGTATTTTTCAGTCGTGCAAAAATCGAACTTTTCAGCTTTGAAAATAATAGTTTCTGCATGAACAGTAATTCCAGCATATGCACAACTTGAATTTTCAGCTTTCATAACTTAAAATTTTAGCTTCTAGCACATAAACAAGACTCTAACAAGGTATACAACATGATAACCTAGAGTTCAAGCATCACTTAAGTATATTTACAACAATTTCCAGCATGCATATTCAAGGATTTTAACCTAACATGCTCATAGAAACATCATATGCACAATATACACATATATAACCAACACATCTTGAAATCCCTTAAACCCAAGATGGAAACCAACTTGTGGTGACCTCCTAGGTCTTATAGGGAAGATAACATGCTAAGAAATTAAGAAAAACCTAACCCTAACTCATGCCCTAGGCAAATTTCTACCTTAATATGTTTTTCTTTCCTTCTTCGTAGGGTTTGGAGTAGGGAGAGTGTTTGAAGGGGTGAGAGGGTTTCAAGACTTGAAGGATATTAGGAAAGTTGATTGAAAACAAGAGGAATGAAGTGTGTGTGTGTGTGTGTGGCCAGATTTTAGAGTGTGTGTGTGTGGGTTTTGGTATTTTCCAAGTAATATTACATATTTATTAATAACAAGACATAGCATTAAAATAGCATTAAGTCCTTTTCTAATTATTACCCTAACTAGCCAAGTATTTGGTCTAAGTAGCTTAAGTGTTGCTCTACTTTAACCATGGCCAAATATGTATTCATTCCTCTAGAAGGTGTATGCCAAGTGTATTTATACATTGTATTTGGCAAGCTTGGAGGATAAGGCTTAATACAAGCCTAGTATTTAATATTTTCTATTTTCTCTCCCAAAAACCCCTTCAAAATTCATCCCCCTCCCTTAAAAGATCTGAAAACATAATTTATTTCTTGTTATTATGTAAAATTATTCATATTAGAGAAGAAAATACTATCTAGGGGTAGAAAATACAAGTTACCTATACCTTAGGGGGTTTTTTGCAAAAGTTAGAAAAGTTACAAGGAAATCTATTAAGACTAAGTATATATATACTTATATAAACCGTGTATATATATATATCTATGTGTCCATGTATTTCTTAAATTTTATAGTTGTATGGCAATTAACTAAAACAAGAAGGTATCCTACACGTATACATGTTGCACTTAAACGGACATGTACCATAAAGTATGAAAATAATGAACACTCATACATAGAAACATGTAAATTGTACACATTTAGGTATAGACACACACACACACACACACACACATATATATATATATATAAGAGAAAGGAGAATTCGGGTCCTTACATCCTCTCCTCCTTAAAAGAATTTCGTCCTCGAAATTCGACCTTACTAGTCAAAGAGATGTGGGTATTTGTCCATCATGTCTTCTAATCTCTCTCATGTGGTTTCCTCGAGGTTATAATATTTCCACAAAACTCTGACTATAGGAATATAACGGTTTTACAGGGTTCTTTCTTTCACTTCAAGAATGCTAACGGGTTCTTCCTCATATGTCAAATCCTTATCTATTTCGATGGAATCGTGATTTATCACATGAGAAGGATCCGGATGATACGTTTTAAGCATAGATACATGAAACACATTATGTACTGCGGATAGGTTTGTAGGTAAGGCGAGTTTATAAGCCACCTTTCCTATTCGTTCTAAAATTTCAAAAGGGCCAACATATCTTGGGCTTAGCTTTCCCTTTTTCCCGAATCTTAAAATCCCTTTTCTGGGTGAAATCTTGAGAAACACAAAGTCCCCCTTTTCGAATTCCAAGTCTTTATGCCGTCTATCTGCGTAACTCTTTTGTCGACTTTGGGCGACTGTCATGCGTTTTCGAATAAGGTTAATGGCTTCAGTGGTTTCTCGTACTAATTCGGACTCAATGATTTTATTTTCACCCACTTCGTTCCAACAAGCTGGAGATCGACATTTTCGTCCATATAGAGCTTCAAATGGTGCCATACCGATCGTGGATTGATAACTGTTGTTATAAGCAAACTCTACTAGTGCTAAATGCCGATCCCAACTACCTCCAAAGTCGATGGTGCAAGCCTGGAGCATATCTTCGAGAACCTGTATAACTCTTTCAGTTTGTCCTTCCGTTTGAGGATGAAAAGCTGTGCTAAGATTTAACTTAGTGTCCAAAGCATTTTGCAATCCCTGCCAAAGAATTACTTGGCTTAAGTTTGGCTCGAAACTTAAACAGGCTCGACTCAAATTATTCGAATTCGAGCTCGAACCTTTGTCGAACCGATTTGTGAGGCTCGCGAACAGACTCGATTCGTTTGCATCTCTAGACTTAATGTATCTTGGGTCACAAGCTATAGGATGAAAAACAACATTTGTAAGACTTGAATTTGACCGCTTTTAAGTTATTGGAATTCCATGTTGCAACTGGAGCTGAATTGCCACTTTATGATCACATTTTTGGTTACACTTTTTTTCAATTCAATATGCTACTTAAGTTTTTTTTTTGAAAAGCTACTCGTCTGGCCACGATTGAGAATATTTTGTTTTTAATTTTTCTATTACCATTCTTTAGGGATGTTTGTAATTTTGTGGTTTATTGTGGGTCTATTATTTTCTTTATGCTGCTAACAGTTTTTTTTTTTATAATAAATAGCTGCTACAGTTAGATACTATTGAAAATAGATATTGTTACTTAATTATGAACCGTTTTTTTTTCTTTTTTTCTTTTTTTTCCAGAGAAGCACTTATTCTTTGAAAAATAAAGTACTTTGAAGCAAACAAAATTGTATTTGGATGGGTTTTTTTTAAAAAGTCGAAGTTAGAAAAAAAAAAAATCAAAAATTTTTTTTGCAGAAGTTACCCTAGGGTAGATCAATAAAAACATATTTTAAAGCACTTTTAATTACTGTATCCAAATACAAAATTGCTTGGCTTTAAAAAAAAGCTCCACTGTAAGAAGCACCGCTGAGAAACACTTTTTTTTCAAGCTCAGCTAAACAAACCCTATATTGAAGTAGGAAATATACTATTCTTAATATGAGGCTCACTGTGCTTGAAGAGTAGAACAAGATACAATAAAAGTATTTTGAAGGAATTAACTATTGTATATATAAAAAAAAGGTTTAGGGGTTAAGTGCTATAAATGTTACTAAAGAAAACAAATAAGGGACAAAATGCTCAAATTCAAGTAATTCGAGTGGGCAAAGTGTATTAATTTTGCCGGAAAGTTGACCAGGGGACAAATTGCTCCGATTAAGATGATTTAAAGGGGCAAAATCCTTTTTCTTAATTTTTATGCCGTACAGTGCCAAAACTAAATTTTAGGGGGTGAAGTGCAATTTGCCCTATTATTTAATTATTTGGTGAGTTTTAATTATTTCTAACTCAGTAAAACATCAGATTAAATATTAACGATGTGAGTTTTGGAAAATGATAAGGTAGGTAAGAGACAAAATCACAAATGACTACAAACTAGGAGAAGTAATTGTGTTTTCAGTTTTTCCTTCACTTTTCTTTTGTTTGCTTTTCTGTGTTTTTTTTTTGAAGAAACAGTAGACTTATATTAACTTATCAATTCTAGATTACATAATTCCTGAAAAATTGAAAGCAAATCACTAGACCCTTCACTAAACCCTTGTGCACGACGAGCCAGAGAAGGTGCAACATTGTTTCTTCTCCTTCTAACAAATGAACGACCCGCGACACCAAAATGGAAAAAAGACACACGAACGTCTTGAACCACAACGGTCAAATTAGATTGAGAGGGTGTTTGACTAAGCTTATTTGAAACATTTTATAAGCACCTAAATCTTATAAGATGTTGGATCTTATATTAAAAATAAGCTATCAATGTGTTTGGATAATTAAGATGGTGTGTAGTTTATAAGGTCTTAGTAATAACAAAATTGTAATTAATTTGGTAGGATTTTAAGAAATAAATTAGTTCTTCACTTTTTAAAAAAGACCTTATAAGCTCCTTCGCTTAAAATTTTGTCAAACACTCCACCACATTTTATAAGCTCTCAAATATCTTATAAAATTTTTTAAGCAGCTTATAAGCTTAGCCAAACACCCTCTAAGTCCTCTCCAGTTGCATGTAATTTGGCAATCACATTTATGCCGAGCTAACCTCAGCCCTTCCAAACTGGCCATCAATTCAGTGTGCTTAGTTGAGAAACAACCCTTCAAACGGTTTTGAGCCCATCCATTAATGCCCTGCCCTGCCGCATTGCTCGCCACCAGGCCAAGTTTTGTTTTCACCTCTGAACACATCACCATCTAAATTGATTTTGATCATGCCCGTAGTCGGGGGATGTCAATGGGACTAGAGACTGCCTCCTGTAGGAGACAGTTCCAGCCTCAATGTGTCCCTGTTGCGTAAACGTGGTGGAGTGGTGTAGAAGAATACTTAAATTTAGGAGAGGGTAAGTGGAGAGGAGAACACACAATTTTTTCTCGATTCAATCGACACTTCTATTTCACTCGAAACTTTATTAGAAAAAAAAACTCTTACAACTTTTTTGCTCTCCTAACTCTTTCACTCACTCAATCACATTCACTCACTACACACACTCCACTCAAAATGCATAAACATGACCACTCTTTATACTAGTCTCCTAATAAGTGACATGACTCTTAGAATACTAATTGCATAGGTTACAAACTTAATTATATAAAATAACTTTTGTAACTCCCGACCGTTTTTGCCACCACCACGAATGGCTGTTTGACTTCTCAAAAAATCAAGATTAATTTCTCATTTCTCAAAATGCCCCCTTAAGCCTGATTCTCTCATTCCAAGACGACTCCTCAACTTCTTGAACACTTCTCGTTTGAGCGGCTTTGTAAAGATATCAGCAACTTGATCTTCGATTTTGACATACTTTACTTGCACATATTTCTTAGCAATAATCTCCCGGATGAAATGGAAACGGGTGTCAATATGTTTACTTCGATCATGGTAAACTGGGTTCTTTGTTAAGGCAATTGCTGACTTGTTATCGACATAAATCTCTGTCAAATCACTTTGTTTGACATTGAGCTCGTTGAGCAAACTCCTTAGTCATATTACATGGCAAACTGTTGACGTTGCAGCCACATACTCAGCTTCACATGTTGACAAAGTCATTATTGGCTGTTTCTTCGAACTCCAAGTAAAAGCAATTTTTCCATAGAAAAACACAAATTCTGTGGTGCTTTTACGATCATCAACATCTCCTGCCCAATCTGTAAGGACCCGATTTTCTTACATTTTAAATATATTATTATTTGATGATTATATGATTATTATACTATTTGTATTATGTGAAATTTTCTCTAAAAACTTGACGATACATGCATATGCTTATTTATTAATGCATAGTTATAACAATTGGAATCATTTTTCTTTCTTTTCTTTCTTTATTAATCATAAAATACACAATTTTCAATTATACATATACATAATTTCGAAAATTTTTATATATATATAGATATATTAGGTTTGGAATTTTTTAGAAAAATCTAGCTATTAAATGTCATTTTCATAATAATAAATGTTATTAAATGCTATAAGATTATGATAGAGTCATTTTCACAATACTAAATGTTAAGATTTGGATAAAATTTGGATAAGATTATGATAAGATTCTTGATAAGATTAGCTTTGGATAAGGCCATGATATATATATAAATGATATATATATATATATATATATATACGTATATATTCATATATAAAAATATCTTGAAATATCTTGAAATATATATAAAATATGTTAATACATATACATTTCAAACGTTATATATATATATATATATAAGATTATAATATTAGATATATGCATGATACACATTTCAAACATTATATAACTATATAAGATTATGATCTTATTTTTTTCAAATAGCTATATTCTTAACATATATTAAATTGTATCAAAATTATACATTTTTGTATCTAATTAGGAAGGGACGAAAATTACACACACATATATATAAGAAATAAATATATTTTGATTATAAATATCTTATCTTAATCTCCCTACATTTATTTGGTGAATCTAGCAAAATCTTATACTTGGAGCATTCTTATAAACTTAGGGTTTGAATCATCATTTTAGGCCAACACCTCAACACCATTAGGTTAGTGAATAAGATGATTGCATATAATGAAAAGATCCTAGTTAGATTATACATTAATTATGGAAAAAGACCTTATTATATAATAATTTTGTGTCTTGATCACAATACTATAAATAGGGGGGAGGGGTTGGTCATATTTTATCATACACACACAACACACTAAATCCCGCCTAAACACACACCCCCACACTAACTCTACTCTCAACACACAAAACACTTCCTATTTATAGCCTATCTTCCACCCATATATATATATATATATACAAACCCTTCTATTTTCATCCATATATACCTATTAGCCTTCCATATAGATATGCCCTCTTTTGTCCCTAAAAACATTTGAAAGGTAGAATTATTACCTTTCTCATAAGTAGTTTAGGCAACATGATCTTAGATTATTCATAAACAAGGCTTTAACTTGGGTTTACCAAAATAATGGTCAAATACCAAGTGATTGCCTATGTTCCCATTTTAAGATTTTATGCCTCACATTATTTGCTATACATGTTAATATCATGATAGTTGTTTTCATGCTATTATGCTTTTATAAAGATATTTACATGAACATGATATGTTTATTTATGCTTTGATAAGATCTATGTGTTATGAGAAAGTTGTTCTCAAATAAGTGTTGGGCCCGAATTATTTTTGGAATGGGTGTGGCTGAGTTCCGCCGGGACATTCTATTGGAGATGTCGGTAATAAGTATTCTAGCCCTCCATCTCCTAATCCCTCCTCATATGGACGGAGTATTCCATGTGAGAATGGGTCGTAGGCTTGGGCATATACCCAGGTTATGACCACTGATGTGACTCGGTTGGGATTGGTGGAATCGCGGAGTGACTCGGTTGGAATATTGATTGTTTGATCGTGGTGGGAGTTATAAGGTATTACGTCACTGTATGTGACGAACATGGAGTATTATGTGATTTTACATGTTTATGTGCAATTTTCACACACTTGCACCTTATGTGATTGTGTAATAGTTCTACTCAACATATTTGTTGACCGTGTTTCACATGCCTATTTAGATCAACTTGAACCAGATCATCAGGAGAGCGGAACTAAGGAGTACTATGAAGCTTTTACTTAGACTTGATAGGGATTAATTATGATGTACCATGAAAGCCATCATATTTTGTACTAAACATGTTATATATGAACCTTAATATAGTATTGTATATTTTTCCTGGTCGTGACACAATTACTATCACTGTATCTAACCAATTTCATGTCATTAGTGGTAGGATAGAATAGACCGTAACTCATTGTACCTTTGATACAACGAAGTATTCTTTTCGCTACATTGAAATGATAGGTTGTCGGGTTCTCCATGTACCGACTAACCATTCCGACAGCGTAAAGGATATTTGGTCTTATGCACGTCAAGTATCTCAAACTTCCAACCAAGCTTTTGAACAAGGTGGGATCAACTCGATCTCCACCGAGGTGACTTGACAACTTCTCTCCCACTTCGATTGGTGTGTTGATTGGGTTGCAATCCTCCATCTTGAATTTCTTTAGCACTTCTTTGGCATAGCCTTCTTGCGAAATAAAAATTCCAGCATCGCCTTTTTTCACTTCGATTCCAAGGTAGTATGACATCACTCCAAGGTCTGTTGTCTCGAACTCCTTGGACATATCCTTCTTGAACTCATCCATCATTTTCACATAGTTACCTGTAAATATGAGGTCATCGACATACAAGCAAACTATTAAGATGTTACCATATTCCATCTTGACATAGAGAACATGTTCATAGGGGCATTTCTCGAATCTTTTCTCTTGAAAATATTTTTCTATCCGAGTGTTCCATGCTCTCGGTGCGTGCTTTAGCCCTTATAAGGCTTTCTTCAACTTTAACACCTTGTCTTCTTGACCTCGAATAGTGTAACCCTTCGGCTGTTTAATGTAAACCTCTTCGTAAAGGTAACCATTCAGGAACGCAGACTTTACGTACATTTGATAAATCTTCCACTTGTTTTGAGCTGCTAATGAGATGAGAAGTCTTATAGTTTTGCAACTGGGGCAAAGACTTCATCATAGTCAATTCCGGCTCTTTGCTTGTAACCTTTTACTACGAGCCTCGCCTTGTAGCGCTCCACTTCTCCTTTTGAGTATCTTTTGATTTTGTAAACCCATTTCACTGCGATGGGCTTATGTCCTGCCGTTAGAGAGGTAAGCTCCCAAGTATTATTTCGTTTTATGGAATCAATCTCCTCGCTCATGGCCATCCTCCATTTGGGGTTTTCTGCTGCTTCTTTTGAAATCAATTGGCTCCGTCTCTGCAAAGAGACAAAATAATGTATTGTTTTGATTAAATTCACCATATATTTCAACAAGCGATCTCTTCCTTCTAGGTTGACTGCTGGATTCTGCATTTGTCGAAGTGGAATTTGATGTTGATTGTCAAGTCGGAGTGACTGGCTCCTCCACTTCGTCTTCATTTTCACTCCGATCCGGTTCCACTTCGAATGGGTAAAAACTATATTGTTCTTTCTGTTGCGAGCTCCAATCTCACGAGCTCTTCTCGTCGAAGTGAACATCATGGCTCACTTTGACCTTATTGCTAGTCGAAGTGAACTATATGGGCAATGCTTCCAAAAACCTTCAAATGGGATATATTCGGCTTGTATCCGCTCTATGCCTCTTGTGGTGTTTGATTCCACTCTACAACTTCTGCCCACAACTCTTTAGGCAAGTTCTTGCTCTTCAACATGCATCAGGCCATGTTCAAAATGGACCGGTTCTCTCCTCCACTCCATTCTGTTGCCGGGAGTATGGATTCGTCATGGGGCGTCGAATAACCTCTTCATCACAATATGCCTTGAACTCCCGCGAGGTGAACTCTCCACCTCGATCGGATCGAAGTGACTTTATTTGGTAGCCACTTTGCTTTTCGACAAGCGCCTTGAATCTTCTAAAGGCCTAGAATGCTTCTGATTTCTCCTGGAGGAAGTATACCCATTGTGATGATCCGGTAATCCTTATTATTTAAATAATTGATATAAAACCTTATGCTTCTTGAAAATGTCCTTGTTACTTGTTGTTTTCAAACTTTAGTCTGATTTTGAGAGTAATTTACAATTTGAACAGTAAAGTGCTAATTTTCGAATTTTGATTACCATTCTTGGAAAATTCGTCTATTAAATACTTATGAGTTTTCAAAAATAATATAAATAAGTATTCTAGACTTTTATGAATGGAGAAGATGCAATTTTGAATAAATTACATGATTTGCCAAATTTTAGACAAATTGACATTCGAACACAATTTTCGAAATTCTATGTCCTAAATTGTAATTTTCAAAAGTATAACTAAAACATTTTTAATTTCTGTGAAATATACATATAATTTCAGATTTATAAAGATTAAATTTCATAATTTTGGAATTTTTCTATATTAATTATGAATTTTTGGACTTTATGTCCTAAAACCCTAATTTTCGGTTTTTACAAAAATGAATAAATACAAATTCGAATTTTTAATTAAATGAAGATATGATTTCAGATTTTATAAGATTAGGACAATAAAAATCAGATTTTATTTGATTTTGTGTTACTATTTTATTAAAATATCTTATACTAATACAAGATATTTTTCTAAGATTATTCTTCAACTTGTACACTTGCATGGTTCTTGTTAATTCTTGTATCAATATTTCTAGAAAATGTGCACTTGCATGGCTCATATTTACTTAGGGGATGATTCATACAATTTAGGGCACACTTAAGGATATTTAGGGTGCCACTTAAGTCCATGAGTTGGATTATTTCATTAATTACCCAACTTAGGTGTAAAAAATGCATTAAATGAAAATTGACCTTAATATTAAATAAATCTATTTCACATGCTCAACACTATAAGTTGGGGAGGCATGTTTTCATATTTTTCACACACACAACACAAATCCCGCCTATAACCCACACAACCACAAAATCTTGCACTTTCAATATATATATCACACTATATCATTAGTATACCTTCCTATATACATATATATATATATAATTACCCCTCTTCTAAACATATATATACATATTAACCTTTCTATATATCTACACATACACTCTACACTTTATACTTATATAGAAGAAGGTACCCCTTTGAAAGGTAGGAGTATTATTTAACTTCATGAGTAGAATAGGAATTTAAGTATCTTATAAGTGTTGGATATTTTATGCTTTTATTTCTGTTATAGTATTATGTGAAATTATGTGTCTACATGCACCTATTAAAACACACACGCACCTTATGGGGTTGAATGATATTTCTAATCAATCGTTGCGTTGATTATTCTTTACATAACTATTTTTAGACAGAAATGAGATAGCGTATCAGAGTGGCGCAGCGAAAGAGTTTGGAAACCTCTTACGGAATAAAGTTGCTTTTGTATTCTTTTAAACTCTTATATTTTGTACAAATTTTATGTGAAAATTATTATTTATACAATTATGAAAATATTACAGTTGCGCGTTTCAGTCCAATATATTTTAATAAAATGAAGGATATTTTTTCGGGACGTGACACCCATGCCTTCCTACTATAATCATCAATGAACAAAATGAAATATTTGTTCTTACCAAGTGACGTCGGAGTGATAGGACCACATATATCGGTGTGAACTAACTCCAATGGTTTCCTTACTCTTGTTTGCTACTCCTTAGGAAAACTGTAATGGTGTTGCTTTCCGACAAGACAACCCTCACACAACTGATCGGGGTGATCAATGGAAGGAAGTCCTTTCACCATCCTCCTCTTCGACATCAATGTGAGGCCCCCAAAATTTAGATGTCCCAACCTTAAGTGCCATAACCACGATGTATCTTTCAAACACGCCTTCAAGCACTTCCCCACTTCGTTTTTGATGTTCAACAAGAACATCATGCTGCTTGTCATAGGCACACGAGCTAACAACACTCGTTTGTCATTTCGCAAGTACAGGGTCATATCTTTCATGTATATATCGTAGCCTTTTTCCAAAAGTTGGCCTACACTCAAGATATTTGGCTTCATTCCAGGGACATAGTACACGTTCGAAATGAACTGATGATCTCTATTCTTCAATCGGATTAAAATTTTACTTCGTCCCTTAATGGAAATCTTTGACGAATCTCCAAATGAAATATTTCCTGTCACTGAATGATCCATTTCGACAAACATGTGTTTGTGACCACACATGTGATTGCTAGCACCTGTGTCGAGGTACCAAGTGCTCTTTTCGGCTTCACCTTGTTGGTTGTATGCCAACAAGAGAGCGGTATCACCATCAACTTTCTTAGCAAGGTGAGTCTTCTTCTCCTCACTGGATTCACTTTGACACTCATAGGAATAGTGTCCTCGTCGATGACAGTTGTAGCATTCAATATCTCTTTGATTTTGCCACCTCGTTTGAAATCCTCTACCTTGAAATCCACCTCGAGTCGGAGTGGATTCACTTTGTTTCTCTTCATTCTGATTGGTATTGTAGGTACTTCGTCCTCTGCCACGACCTCGTCCACAACCGCGATAAGGTGAGCGGCCACTTCGGCGATTGCTTCTGTCGACGTCGCCTTTCTTTTCATGGAGGTTCATTTTGGCTTGGAGAGATTGTTAAATTGGCTCTTTGGCTCTCTTCTTCATTTTCTCTTCGTAGACTTGTAATTTGCCTACTAACTCATCAACTTTCATTTCGTCTACATCATTAGACTCCTCTATGGCAACAACGATATGATCAAACTTCGAATGGAGAGATCGAAGTATCTTCTCAACAACTGGAGCATCTTCTTTCTTTTCACCATTGCTTTCAAGTTGATTTACAACCGAAAGTACTCTTGACATATAGTCAAAAACTGCCTCATTTTCTTTCATTTGCAATGACTCAAATTCACATCGTAAGGCTTGTAACCTTACTTTTTTCACTTTGTCAATACCTTTGAAGGTATTGGCTAGAGTGTCCCAAGCTTTCTTTATAGTATTGGCTTGTGCAATTTTATCAAAAATATTGTCATCCATCGCAAGTTGGATGAACGAGAGAGGTTTTTGATTTCTTATCTTGGCCTCCTTTGCATTTTTCTTTTCTTCTCTACTTGCAGTTGCTAAATCTGCAAGCTCTTCGTATTCCTCTTCGACGGTATTCCAAACACCTTGGCCTCCAAGGAATGCCTTCATTTGGATACTCCATCTTTCATAATTTTCTTTTGTCAGCTTTGGGAATGGGAAAACTCCTGTGGTTGCCATCTCAACCGGGCTCTGATACCACTTTGTTGCGTAAAGGTGGTGGGGGTGGTGTAGAAAAGTACTCAAATTTAGGAGAGGGGAAGTGGAGAGGAGAACACATAATTTTTTCTCTACTCAATTGACGCTTCTATTTCACTCAAAACTTTACTAGAAAATAAAAACTCTTACAACTCTTTTGCTCTCCTAACTCTTTTACTCACTCAATCACATTCACTCACTACACACACTCCACTCAAAATGCATAAACTTGACCACTATTTATATTAGTCTCCTAATAAGTGACATGACTTTTAGAATGCTAATTGCATAGGTTACAAACTTAATTATATAAAATAACTTTTGTAACTACCGACCGTTTTTGCCACCACTATGAATGACTCTTTGACTTCTCAAAAAATCAAGATTAATTTCTGATTTCCCAACTGGCAGAAAAGTAATCAGTGGTGAAGCGTACTAACTTGGCTGGCGAGAGGCTTCGTTCCACAACCGCTAGTTTGTTCTTGTTCCACCATGTTGCCCACGCTAGGGTAAGTAATCATCCCGACTCCTGTGTAGAGAGACTCTTGAGAACCGACAACACCACTAGCTTTCGCTGTCACTCCAATTCAAAATCAAATTCCACAGCAAATGCGATAGGGTTAAACAAGTTGGGAATGTTTGGTGTAAAGGAAAAATAGAAAGAATTGAAATAAAAAAGAGGCTGAAAATATTGCACAAAAAAAATAATACCAAGCTTTTTTTTTTTTAATCAAATCTCATGCGGAGATTTTTTTATTTTTATTTTTATTTTTAAATTACAGAGTGCTTGCAATGTATTTTTACAAAGATTAGCACTCTTTCTTTTCTTTTGCTCTTGTACATTTTTTCTAATCACAAGACACTTATTTATAGGCCTTAATCACAAAAATAAGTGTGTGTTGCACCAACCAAACACAAGCCATCCATCTTTATTACAAGTTTTGTACTAACCAAACAAAGCTACCTACTATCTTAATTTGTATTTGCAAATCATAACCTACCAAATTAAATTTGTTTCAATTAATGTCCAAATTGAAAATTACTTTGTTTTTAACAACCACCTCTTAATTTTTAATTTGGACTTCCTTCCGAAATTGCTCAAGTTTCTTGGATCTGAATGCTTTGGTGAATCCATTTGCTTATTGATCATTTGTGTTCATGAACTCTAACTGGATTTGTTGATCATAGACAAGACTTTTGATAAAATGATGACAGAGTTCAATATGTTTTGACCTTTCATGAAAAACTAGATTTTTAGTCATTGTAATGGTTGACATATCATCACACAAAATTGTTGGGGGGGGGGGGGGGTTTCGAGTTTGCTGAAGATTTGCCAAAATTCTTCTCAACCAAACTACTTCACAAGCAGCATCAGTGGCAGCGATGTATTCTGCTTTAGTTGATGAAAGAGGGTCTTGTCTTTTGTTTCTTTGATGCTTAATGTATTATTTTTGTCCACAAGTAGAAAACATAGCCTGATGTACTTTTACGATCATGAAATGATCCTAGCCAATCACTATTAGCGTGTCGAACAAGCTTATTATCATTTTATTTAGCATATTTGATGCCAAAATTTTCCATATCTTGAAGATATCGAAGAATCCTTTTTGCGGGATTGTGCATGAATCTGGAAACCAAACTAACTGGATAAACAATGCTAGGCCTTGTATTTGTCAAATAGATCACAGATCCTACAAGGCTTTTGTACGTCTTTGGAACAACTTTGGTAGCACCTCATTCAACTACAATTTTTCATTGGTAGCAAGTAGACTGGAGATTGGCTTGCAATTATTCATTTGAAAAATTTTCAGTATTTCTTCAAGATATTTTTCTTGAGAAATAAATTTTCTCCTTTTGATTGACAAACTTGGATCCCAAGAAAATATTTTATGAGACCCAAATCAAGCATCTCATATTCCTCCATCATGCCTGCTTGAATTCTTGTACTATCACAAAATTTGTTCCTGTGTAAATCAAATCATCTACGTAAAGAAGACAATAAAAAAATTCTTGCACACCTTTCTGTACCTATAGTGACAGCTTAGTTTGACTTCTTTGAAATCCATTTTTCTAAAAATAGCTATCAATGTTGCCATTCTAGGTTCTTGGTACTGGTTTCAATACATATAGTGCTTTCCTGAGTTGATAGACTTTTTTTCTTGGCCTTGAATAACATAAGGTTCTGGTTGCTCAACATACACTTGCTCTCCTAAGTTTCAACTAACAAATGTAGACTTCACATCCAGTTGATATGCCTGTAGCTCCATTTGTGTTGCAACAACTAGAACAATTCGAATTGTCTCCATTCGAGCCACTTGTGCAAACGTCTCATGAAAATCGATTCTTAATTGGTTACTGAGAATATCCTCTTGCAACTAGTCAGGCTTTGTGCTTGTAAATTGAGCCATTTTCTTTGAACTTTGTCTTGTAGATCCATTTTACCCCGATTGCATTTTTTTTCTTTGGGAAGATCTACTAGCTTCCATGTTTTGTTTTTCTTGATGCTTGAAATTTCATCATCCATTACTTTTTGCCACACTTCTTCCCAACAGCTTCTTCAAAATTCTGCAGTTTACAAGCAAAATATGCTACATCACACGGTTCATAAATATTTCTCAAACTCCGTACCTTTCGCAACGGACTTTTAGATTCTGAATTAAAATCACCAGATATTCCTTGTGAGCTAGAACTTGGAATTGAGTTTGAACTTCTACTTGTACTTGGTTGCTCATTCTGACTTGTTGATAGAGTAAATGGTCCTGGTCGATACACAATTAATTGTTGACGGAGTAAATGGTCTAGGTAGATACACAATTTTTGTTTACATTTTCTCATTTTCCTTCCAGTTCCAAGCCTGCTTTTCATCAAAAATGACATCTCGAGAAATTATGAGTTTATGTCTTTGGGTCTAATAAAAGATATCCCTTGCATTCGTAACTATACCCAACAAACATAAGTTTTGCTCCTTTATCATCAAACTTCTCTCTTTGTTGAACTTGCATATGAGAATAAGCAACGCAACCAAAAACTTTGAAATGACTTATTTGTGGCTTTCGTTTGTACCACACCTCATATGAAGTCTTAGTTTGAACCACTTTTGTGGGTGAGCGATTCAAAATATAGACTGCTGCATTTGCAAGAGCTTCCTAGAAACTTTTTGGAAGTCCTTTGCTAGTCTTCATGCTTCGTGCTATTTCGACAATTGTACAGTTTTTCCGCTCTACAACTCCATTTTGTTGTGCGTTGTACCATACTATGAGTTGGCGATGGTTCCCTTTTTCTTTACAATAGTTTATGAAAATCTTACCAATAAATTCACCTCTTCAATCACTTCTGAAAATTTTTATTTTTTCGGCCACTTTGATTTTCCAAAAGTGCTTTGAATTCGAAGAACTTTGAAAAAGCCTTAGACTTTTGCTTCAAAATATCAACCTGCATCATTCTGGTGTAGTCATTAATCGACTATCATTGAGAGATGGAGTTTACGTTGGTCCACAAATATCAACATGTACAATCTCAAGCGGAGTTCTACCTCCGTATGATATCTTTGAAAATGGAACCCGATGCATTTTGCCATAAATGCATCCTTCACATGTCTTATCTCGACTTGGAATATCTGGAAGGCCAAATGCTCTATTTTTCCTTTTTAGCAAATTTAAACCTTTATAGCTTAAATGGCCATACCTCAGATGCCAAATAGCGCAATCTTCATCCATCGTGCTTTGTAGAACAATTTTACTCCGATCATGATGCCTATGGCACTTGAATAGTCAGAAGAAGAGTAGTATATATAAAACCAAGTTTGCTGTTGTGGAGAGGTACTTTTGACCTCATGTGCACAAATATATTGATAGATTTGTGAAGCGGTGCTATGTTTGTCAAATAAGAAAGGGACAGTCTCAGAATACTCGATTTTATATGCCATTACCTATCACCAATAATATTTGGGAAGATTTATCCATGGATTTTATCCTTGGATCGCGTAGGATACAACGAGGCATAGATTCAGTCTTCGTGGTCGTTGATATATTCTCTAAGATGGCCCATTTCATCCCTTGTAAGATGACATCAAATGCTTCTTCAATAGCAATGTTCTTCCTTAGAGAAGTAGTTCGTCTGCATGGAATGCAAAAGACAATCACATCAGACAAGGATACTAAGTTCCTTAGCCATTTTTTACACACTTTATCATACTTGTTTGATTTCTCTTTATAATATAGAAGCATGTCACGTCCGCAAACAGATGACCAAACTGAAATAGTGAATTGAACACATAGGAAATTGATTTGAAGCATTTGTCGAAACCGACCAAAACAGTGGGACTTTTCCCTTGCGCCAGCTGAATTTTCTTACAATAATCTTGTCCACACCTCAATCAATAGATCGTCGTTGCCAGTAATTTATACCAAGCCAGTACAACATTCACTTGATTTGATGAAAACTGCCACACAGCACACGGACACACACAACTGCACACACACGGAACACACACACTTATACATATATAGAAGAAACCCTAGAGATTATATACACAATTAGAAGGTATGTCTTAACCCTAGAATTCTTTATGCATTTTAAATTCAAGTTCTTTTCACTTTAAGCAGTTAATTCATGACTATATGTATATGTACATATGCTTTAGGCTATCTTATGTAAATACACATATACATGCTTTGCCAATACATAAAAATAGTAACTTAAGGATTGTCTATATGCTTATACATGTACTTACACATTTAAAAGACAAGGATTGCTGTTTTGGAATATATACATATATGTAATTATTGTCATTTTGAAATTATGAATGTGCATATATGCGTGAATATAGTTTTCTTGTGTAACTATGCATAATATTTTTCCTAAACTGGCTATTAAGAATATTTAGTTACAAGGTTATAAATATATAAGTATTATGTCACTCCAAGAGCCTAAATTAGTTATACTACCCCTAAAAGAATGACTATTAGTCATTAGTAATTGGAACACAATGTTCTAATCTTAGCCACTAATGCAAATTTTAGGTGGTTACCAAGTCAATGTAGCTAACCTAATCTCTAGACTTGGTGAGACATAAACCACTAAGGTGAGTGCCTTTTACCTTCTTTTCCGGGCCATTGAACTATATGTTATAAATATTATTGTATGGTCTACTGTCTGATTTATGTTATCCGATTTATTTATATTTTATGCTCTATGTTGCAACAAAATAATTCTCCAAATTATCAGTCAAATATACCTAAAAAATAAGGTATTTTTGAAGTGTGAGCTTATATGTTCTGTTATGATATATTGACACCTTTGGGGATGCCCTTGGGAGAGTTTCTGTTTAGGCCTAGTACATATAAAAGGGGTTTCTCGGGCGGAATGAACTGACAATGGAATCCTTTCTATATGATATCATTCCGTAAGATCTGATTCCTATGTATAGTTGGAGGTTGACTGTAATAGGATTGGATTAGTGTATTACATGGGCGCATTGTACACCTTCTGTTCTATTTGATGTCGAGGTGGTTTCTAGACAAGGGAGGCATAAGGATTTCTGTTATAATTTATTTGTTTTGGGTAGTCATAAGGTTGGAGATTCTGTTCGTGGCTCACTATCAGTATTATTCAGCCTGTAACCCCATTTCGGCTGTTGGCTCGGATGGATGCTCGTACATTTTTACCAAGAATGCCGGAGTATAGTAGGAAATAATGTCTACCTTGCAACGGTGGAGTTTTTTAATGGGGTTTCTAATCCCCATGCCGAGAGCATTTACAAGTACCTCAATAGTCCTCATACCTAAAAAAGAAGGGGCTGCATTATGGGGGGATTTTAGACCAATTAGCTTGTGTAATGTCACCAACAAAATTATGTGTAAGATTTTGTACGCCCACCTTGTGAAAACTATCCTATCGATTCTATCAACCTCGCAATTGGGCTTTATCACGGGGTGCATGATAGTGGATAACATCCTATTGGCACAGGAACTTACTCACTCGTTAAACAAGAAGACTTGGGTAGAGAGACTGATCATAAAACTGGACATGGCCAAGGTGTATGACTGTGTCCACTGGCCATTCCTTATATGAATTTTATGGGGTTTCGGATTCGGTGAACAATGGATTGGGCTCATAAGAAACTGCATTGAGAATTGTTGTTTCTTGATCCTCGTTAAAGGGGTGAGTGTGGCATTCTTTTACTCATCCTGGGGACTTCGCCAAGTGGATCCGATATCTCTGGCATTGTTTGTGCTGGTTATAGAATAGTTATTAAGGGGCTTGGTTGATCTTTTTGCAACGTATCCATCAATGTGGTATGTGGAGAATCCGATCATCTCGGTATCACATTTAGCTTATGTTGATAACATGAAGGCAGGACTAGCGGGTATGAGAAGACTGATAAGCTTTCTTCATGCAAATGAAGAGATTTTTGGGCAAAAAATGAATGCAAAAAAGAGCGCATAGGCGGAAGAAAATCCGCTAGATCAAATGTTTGTCGGGCTATACATCCAGTCGGACCTACCGATCACTCACTTCGGAGCGCTATTATACATGGGTCACAAGTGAGACGCCCTCTTTATGTCATTGTTGGATAAGGTGCAGAATAGGATAAGACTCCAACTAATAAAGATTGTACTTGGCTCTATACCACTGCATATCCTGGAAGTCCTTGAACCTACGAATTTGTTGATTAATAGGCTATCACAACTGCTTGACAATTTTTTTTGGGGATTGTTTGGAGAGCATAAATGAATACATTGGGCAGCATGGCCAACCCTATGTGCTCTAGTGGAAGAAGGTGGTCTTGGGGTAATGAAGATAGAGGATATGATGCAGGCGTTTTCATGTAAATTGTGGTGGAAATATTGGTTGCAATCCTCAATGTGGGACAAATTTCTCAGAGGGAAACACGCATGGCATAAACACATCAACGAGGTTTAAATTAAGAGGGGAGACTCTAATATTTGGAAGCGAATGGTTTAGATTAAGGAGGAGGTAGAACCACACTTATATTGGGAACTAGAAGATGGGGTAATCTCCTTTTGGCTCAATCATTGGGCAGAAGGGACTAAACTGGCAGCCGCTGTAACAAGTTTTAACTTTGGCCAAGAAGAGGTTCACCATTTTTTGGTGAATCAAAATTGGGACGTGGACAAACTGAGTGCTGTTATACCGAGCAGCTTGGTAGAGGATATTGCTCAAGTTCCAGTTAGGAGGGAAGAAGCAGACAATTTGGTATGGAAGCTGGGGCGCACGGGTTAATTCACCACCAAAACAATGTAGGAGTTAGTTCATGACACGTACCTAAGGCATGATCTACTTGGGCAGACATGGTCATCTCCCGTCATGCCCAACATCTCGGTATTCCTATGGCGGACTTTGAAGGTGAGGCTCCCAACTGGCAGGCGTTTGCAAAGAAAGGGCTTTAATCTAGCCTCTTGCTGCCAATGCTGTGAGGTGGAAGAGATGGCAAAGCACATGTTCTTAACTAGTGTTAAGGCCACCTCAATATGGGAGTTTTTTGTGAGTTTGTTCAACCTGAGGACACCTAATACGTAACATATAGTTGCCACATTGCTGTAGTGGAGAAGTTCAAGCGGCTCACATCAAAGCATGCATATACAATTGTCTATCAAGTTTGCTAGTTTGTATGAAATGATTCACTGCCTCTCATTGGAAAGGTAACGAACATGTTGCAAGCTTTCTTGGTCTCAACTTACAGATTAGACGGATGACTTGAGAATGGACGGTAATGATTTGGATGAGATGGAATTGGTGGCCCAAACGAACTCGACTGAGCAGCCCTCATCACAAGATGGTTCCCTTTACCAACCAAGTGAATAGTAGCGACGTGCCGGTGCCTTGCAAGGGGACGACACCACTCCGGAGTAGCCCCTCTCTCAAGCCACTGGGAAAAAACAAAAGATGACTAAGAACAATATAATGGATGCTCCTTTACGCATTACGCGCGGCAAGGTTTGTTCCAACCCCCATTCTCGGAACTATTTATGATCAGAATCTTAATATGGAATTCACGGGGTTTTGGCGATCCCGCTAAGCAATGCCTATTTCGTAGTTGGAGTAAGAGACACAAATTGGATATGATAATAATTATTGAACCTAAGATTCAGCTGGATTGAAGATATATGGTGCATCAAATGGGATTTGATGACGTTGTCTTGAATGTCACTAATCACATTTGGTGCTTTGTAAGTGGGGAGCTCCAGGTCCAAACTCTGATTAATGATGACCAATTGCTATACCTTCGGGTAACCTCCAACCTGCTCACCCAGCCGGTTTTGTGTAGCTTGGTATATGCTCGACACACCTGAACACGTCGACTGTAGCTTTGGGAAGTCATGCAAGGAATAGCTACATCGGATCCATAGCAAGTTGGGGGGCACTTTAATGTAATATGGAATTTTTTCGAGAAGAAAGGAGGGAAGAGGTCATGGCCCTATGACCAGGAAGATTTCAATGATTGTATAGAGAGTTTTGGATTGATTGATTCAGGCTTGATTGGGAGTGAGTTTACTTGGGTGAACAAGAGAATTTGAAAACACTTGATTAGGGTGTTGGTGTCTACTGGCTAGCTGGATCTCTTCCCGGAGTTCAAGCCAATTCATCTAATTAGGCACCAGTCGGATCACGCTCCTATATTAGTCCAACCTACTGAGCCTACCCAGAAAGGGCCATTTGCCTTTCAGTATCAGAAGATGTGGGCTAGACATCATCAGTTCAAGGAGACCGTTTGTGCTAGTTGGAGCCTGCCAACAAGTGCCATAGATATGAGAGGCCTCTAAGAGAATCTCTTTTGATTGAAAGGCTATCTCAAATTGGGGAATCGTACCATGTTTGGCAACATTTTACAGAGGCTGGAAAAAGCAGAGGGGGACATGAAGGAGGCTAAACAAGTCTTCGATCGGGAGCGCACGGAATGGAATTTGATTGTGACGAACATAGCCACGACTATTCTCAACCATCCCTTGGCCATGGAAGAGGACTTTTGGTACTAGAAATCACCCGTTAAATGGCTCATGGAGGGGGATCCTAACACCGCCTACTTCTATAAAATGGCTAAAAGCAAGTAGCGTCAGAATGGCATTCGTTGCATTGAAGACAATGGGGCTCAGTTGATGAAGCCGACTGACATACAGACGTCAGCCACGAGATATTTTCACGATCTTCTGACGATAGAGGACATCCAGATGGGGGAAGATCAGTGTTGGCATATTCCTAGGGTGGTGACTTCAGAAGCCTCTAACGCTTTGTGTATTGCTCCAATGCGTGAAGAGGTCTGCGTGGCAGTCTTTGGGATATTGTGTAGAGGATATTATGTTGGGATATTGTGTAGAGGATATTTCTCTGGCAGCAATGGAATTTTTTTGTGGCTTCCCTATACCTTGGGCCTTTACTAGCACCACGGTTGTTTTGATTCCCAAGAAGGAGGGGCGGTCTTATGGAGGGACTCTAGATCGATAAGCCTATGTAATGTGATTAATAAGATTATGACCAACTTGTTGTACACACGCCTTGTGAGAGTCTTGCCGATGCTTATCATGTCCTTGCAAATGGGATTCATTGCGGGGTGCGCGATAGCGGATAACATCTTATTGGCTCAGGAGCTTACACATTTTCTCAACAAGAAGACCCGATTTCTTAGTGGCAGGCTCATTATGCAGTTGGACATGGCCAAGACATATGATCACATCCATTGGCCGTTTCTTATACGTATGTTGCGTGGCTTGGGTTTCTGTGAGCATTAGATTTTGCTCATTAGGAATTGCATCGAGCACTGTTGGTTTTCTATTCTTGTTAACTAGATAAGTGTGGGCTTCGTTCACTCATCTTGTGGTCTTCGTCAAGGTGACCTGATTTCTCCAGTCTTATTGTACTAAGGACAGAATGGTTATCTAGGGGTTTGGATGCTCTATTCACCAAGTACCCTTCTATGTGGTACGAGCATAATCCGATGGTCTCTGTTTTACATCTTGCATATGCCGATGATGTGATCATTTTCACATCAGCTGGAGTAGGGAGTGTCAAGCGGCTGATGCAGTTTCTGCAGGAATATGAGATGGTTTCTAGATGGAGTGTGAACATGAATAAGAGCTCTTTCATTGTTTTGAAGAACTAGCCCCGGAAGAAAGTGAGAGAAATCAAGTGTTTGACAGGATATATCCAGGTTGAGCTGCCAGTTGTTTACCTTGGAGCGCCTATCTATGTTGGGCACAAGCATGATGCGCTGTTTGACACACTTATACAGAAGATTAGATCTATGTTGATCTCTTGGGAGAACAAGATGTTGAGCTTTGGAGGCCAGTTTCAACTTATTAAGAGTGTCTTGGGCTCCCTTCCTTTATACAACTTTCAAGTTCCAAAGCTAACGAAGTCGGTTGTCTTGCGTATGTCGAAGATGTTCAATAGATTCTTTTGGGGCTCTTTTGTTGGGCAAAAGTCCATTCATTAGTGTGCTTGGCCTGCCTTATGCGTGCCTTTGGAAGAAAGGGGTCTTGGAGTCTGAAGTTTGGAGGACACGATAAGGGCGTTTTCTTGCAAACTCTGGTGGAAATTCCTATCACAGTCATCCATCTATTCTCAGTTCCTTAAGGGGAAGTATGGTTGTGCAGGGAGAGGGTCTTCCCACATTTAGCGGTGTATGATTCAGATCAAAGATGTGGTGGAGCCACACCTATTCTAGCAGCTGGGGGATGGTCGGATCTCTTTCTGGCACAATCAGATACGCTTGTTGCCTCCATTCCGAGTTTAACTACTGACCTAGGATTGGTTAACAAGTTTTGGGAGAATAATCAGTGGGATGTTGCTAAGCTTACTTCGGTGTTCTCGAGTGGGGTGGTCGACGATCTTCTGGCCGTTTCTATTTGGGTAGGGGATATGGATAACCTCATTTGGAAGCTTGAACAAGAGGGGCAATTTTCCACGAGGTCTGCATGGGAGCTCGTCTGTGATAAAGGAACACTTCAACCTCTTTATGATTATATTTGGTCACCGCTGATCCCGCTGAACGTCTCGGTCTTTCTTTGGTATCTATTGAAGGGGTGGCTCTCGATTGATGGTTAGATGCAGCAGAAGGGGTTCTCACTTGCCTCACGTTGCTGTTGTTGCAATGCGTTAAAGACTGTTGATCACATTTTCCTTAAGAGTGCCAAGGCTGCTAAGGTATGGGAGTTCTTTGCCGACCTATTTCATTTGGACCTTCCCAGTACGCATCATGTCACTACGGCTTTGCTTCACTGGAGGAATTCTATGGCTTTTGTCCAAGGAACTCATATTCAATTTCTTGTGGTGGGCCTTATTCTGTGGTATATTTGGGAGGCACGTAATGCGAGAAAGTTTGATGGAAAGAGACTGGTTGCTAGCTCCATAGTTTATCGGGTTTAGAGGTATGCCCATCTGCTGGTTTGTGCAAATTGGCTCACACCCAAGCATTGGAAGGGGGATGAACACATCACTCACCTGTTTGGGGCTAAGTTGAGGACATAATAGGTTCACGACGTCCACATGATACGATGGTTGAAGCTTGCCTTAGGATGGATCAAGATGAATGTGGATGGAGTGTTTAGAGTTGAAGGCATTGCGGGTGCCTGGGGCCTTGGGCGGGATTATGACAGGAAGCCCCTTTTCACTTTCCACAAATCTATTGGGGATGCTAGTGCGTTGCATGTAGAGCTGTTGGTAGTCTTGGAGGGCCTTGTTCTTACTGAAAGAAGGGGGTATCTTCACATATGGGCTCGACGCAAAAGTGGTATCGGTTTTGTTATTGAAGAAACAAGCTGCACCGAAAAGCTAATCGTGCTGCTGATTTTCTTGCCCATTTTGTAATGACCCGGTATTTCTAGGTATTTTAAAAGTTAATTATATGATTAAATCATTTAGTTTTTATGTGATTCTTAGTTTTATATGTGAACTATGTGATTAAATTGTTTAGTGTTTTATTATATTATATGTAATGTGTAATAACAATTATGTTTGCATACCAACCATTGGATTCGACGTATATGCATATAAATCAATATATACATATATAATTCTATACATACATTTTTCAAAATTATAATGATAGGAATTATTTGTAATAAAGTCATAAATATAGTATTTTAATATGTTGAAGTATATATAAATAAATTTGTATATTTTCGAATATATATATATATATATATATCCTAGGTCATTTTTGTATTTTAGATGATGTAGATATATATATATATATATAGTAATTGATGCTTAAATATGTATTGTTTAAATGTTATATGATTAATTTCTATTGCAATAAATACTTTGCAATATATACCTATTTTTGTTTACAAAATGCATAATTATTGGAATTATTTTCTACTTCATTTAGTAATTATAAAATGCATAAAATTCAAACACACACATATATACATATATATATATGCATATACACGAATTTATATATTTATATAAATAAGGGTTAGATTATTTTTCTTGATATTGCAATTTTCACTAAAATGTGTCATTTCACACTATAATAATTATTTTGAAAATTATTTTTAAATGCTAGGTCATAAGACTATGATTCATATATATATATAAATATCTTACACTATATATGTATATATTTTAAAGAAAATTTATATACATAAATGTATAACATTATATTTTCATTTCTTTAGGTATTTTTTCATCATAAACATTGGAATAATTATATTATGTGCAAAAATATCTTCAAAATATACAAAGAGGAGGGGGGGAACGAAATTTTATGTATATATATGTATAATATAAACATATGGTGTATATTATTACTTGCTCCCCAATTCTCCTTGCATTAAATGAATACTCACACATGGAAGAATTCTTCTAGATATGTTTATACCTGTAAGGGTTAGGTTAAACTAGATTATGAAGTGTGCATTTAGACTCACACTTAAGCTATAATTAGGTAGTGAGTTGGGCATTGAGTTGGAAGATTTCATTTATTATAACCCTTAGTTGTAACCTTAGGTGGAAAAATGACAATAATTAGAAAATAACTTAATTATTTAATAATCTTGTTTCTTAAGCACAACTACTATAAATAGGGGATAAATTGGGGATTTATCACTTCATATTTCATCACATAACACACACAAACACATCCACACACACACTAAATCCCGCCTAAAACATCCCACTCACACTCTCCTTACCCTAAACACACAAAACACTTCATATTTATAGTAAATCTTCTACCCACATATATATATATATATATATACATAAACCCTTCATTTACATACTTATGATTCCATAAAACACTCTTGAAAAGGGTAGAAGAATATTTAATTAAAGTAAGGACCTTACTTAATTTCATAAGTAAAGGTTCTATTTTAATTCATAGATATTATACCTTATAGAAGTGAATGCTTCATATTTAATACAAGGTAGTGATTTTACTTAAGACATGAGCTATTTTTATTATAGTATTAGCACATTTATTCCCCTATTAGGACCTAGGATGTAACTACAAGTTAGTTACTATCTTAGTCCTAAGGGATTCCATAGTAGTTTAGCTAGACGTATGTTGTGTGTTTGTGCAAGATTATGTTGAAATTTGCCTATGGCATGAGCTAGGGCTAGGTTTTTCTTAATTTATTAGCATGTTATCTTCCCTATAAGACCTAGGAGGTCACCACAAGTTGGTTTCCATCTTAGGTTTAAGGGATTTCAAAATGTGTTGGTTATATATGTGAATATGATGATTATGATGTTGCTTTGAGCATGTTTGGTTAAATTCTAGAGTAAGCATGCTGAAATTGTTGTAATTATGCTATGTTATTATGTTTTATACCTTTTTAGAGTCTTATATATGTGCTAGCAGCTGGAATTTAAAGTTTTCCAAGCTGAAATTTCGAGTTGTGCATATGCTGGAAATTACTATTCATGCAGAAAACTTGTTTTCGGAGCTGAAAACTTCAATTTTTATAAGGCTGGAAAATCCAAAAATTCCCAACTGAAAACCTGGGTTTTAAACTGTAAATTCAGTGTAGAATAATCTGTATTTACAGGTTTTTCAAAGCTGGAAGTTTGGGTTACGAAAGCTGGAAATTTCAGAAGTTGCGCGCTAAAACGTTTTGCGTTGCAGTCTGAAAATTTCAGGTTTCGTGAACTGAAAATCTGAAATTTATCAACTAAAAGTCTATTTTAAAACCTTAGGAATATATGTGTGGATTTCCAGTAGGTTTTAAGTTGGAATTTTGGTAGTTTACAGGCTAGAAATTTCAGTTCGAAGTTGTAAATGACGATTTCGCAAAACTGGAAATTTTGATACTTTGTGTTGATTTTGAGCTGAAACAGTTAGTTTGTGATGAAATTGTAATTTTTATGTGCTGGAATTATGTGTTAAAGGGCCCTATATGTGTTCGGTGTGGATGGGGCTAGAGTTCGGCCGGGCAGCAATGGGCTTGCCGGGCGGCAATGGGCTTGCCGGTCTTAAAACAGTTCTCTCCATCCATGCCTATTCCCATCTTGCATGGACGGAGTGTTCCATGTATTGGTTGTGGGTCGTAGGAAATTCGGCATATGCCCGAGATATGACCACTGGAGTGTTTGGTTGGGTGGGAGTATTGGTTGGAATTGAATTACAGCACGGTGAGATAAGGTAGCCGCCCGTCGAGGTGGAAAACGGTAGAAAAGTGTGCAATTTATGATTCTTATGAATCTGAAATTTTATATGGTTTATATTGATGCAAGTATGTGAACATATGCACGTTCAAGTCACACACGCGCACCTTATGTGTTAAGTGAAATTGCTACTCAACGTGATTGTTGATGTTGTTAATATTTAATGTTTTAGCCGGACATGAGAACGAAGTTATCAACGAGGAGGATAGCGAGAGGCGATTTGGAGCTTTTGGCTAGAAGATGTCATAGACGAGTCTTTGTAGTTGTAACATGTATTTAGGACTCTTAATGTGTACTTGGTGTTTAATAAGCGACTTTTATAAAAATTTTCAGCTTTCTATAATAAAAGTATGCGTAGCGTATCTCTATAACTAGCCAATAGTTTTGGGTCGTCACACATTTTGCATGTGAAACGAGTACATCTACAGTTTGTCCCCCATCTTGATTCCCAAGGCATCTTCACGGCTTCATTCGGATGGACCAACTTGATTTGCCTAGCTTTACGCATAGGCCTAGAGAAGTTTGATTGTTTTTTTCATGTTTTCTATGGATTTATATAGTTTGCTTGATTTATTTGGCTAGTTCGATAGGTCGTTAGTTTGTTGATGTGGTTGACAAGGACTTATTTGATGCTTGATGCATTTTTAGTGCCAACTTTTGATTTTGATTGATTAATAAAACTGGTTGGGGAGGGGGGGGTGTCCCTATGAAAACCCCACGGCAGATACGTACCGGTTCCACCAAAAAAAAAAGAATCGTGCAATTGTTCGGATTATCTTAGAAATCATTGGAACTTTGCCCACATGTTTAGATGCATATTCTTTGGTGGCAAGCAAAAAAGTAGAGCGAACGTAAATCTACAGGAGGTGGTATACATGCTCATGGGCGTAAGGGCATAATCGGGCTGCTTTTTCGACCATCTCAGAAATTGCTGGAACTTTGCACACATGTTCAGATGCATATTGTGAGGTGGCACACAAAAAATTAGAGAGAACAAACATCTACAGGAGATGCTACTAACCCCTAAATATATTGCTCGTGGGCGTAAAGGCAGAATCGGGCAGTTTTTTGGACCATCTCAGAAATCGCTGGAACTTTGCACACATGTTCGGATGCATATTGTGCTGTGGCACACAAAAAATAGTGCAAATGGACATTTATAGGAGGTGGTACAGATGCTCGTGGGAGTAAAGGCATAATCGAGCAAATAAATTAGTTCATGCTGAATTTAAAAACAACAACACACAATGTAAAAGAGTTCATAAAGAAAAGAAATGAGAACTATAACGGTGGAAAAATCTGGGTAGGAGCTTCCCTCCAATGGTGTTCTTGAGTCGCCCTTCCGTCCATCTTCGATCTCCGTCTTCCAAAGATAAAAAAAACTAGATCTCGAATTGAAAGAGTCTTTTTTCTAACTTCTCAGACCTAGTAAAAGACGTTCCCTTGTTGTTCCCTAATTCTCAACTTTAAAGTGGTGGTAAGTCTCCAAAAATTTCTTTCCTAATTAGAATCCTATTCGAAGATGGAAAGTTTGTAATTGTTGCCGAAAATTTTGCATACGTACACAAAAATTTTTGCGTAGATACACAATCTTGCAAATTCATTTCTCCTCAGGGTAGTTGGAATTGGGTAAGTACCCAAAATGTCTTGTGCAAATATGCGATCTTACAGATTCATTTCTCCTTCGGTAGTTGGAATTGGATAAGTACTCAAAATGTCTTGTGTATGTATTCAACTCCTAACTTCAGTTTGTATCTCCTTTATCATATTTTCCCTTCTAACTTGCGAAGCACCGATTTAATCAAAATTAACACACAATAGAGCTCAAATAGGCAAAAATACATCATAAGTCTGACAAAATGAACACTAAAATCAAGTATAATTATGGACTTATCAACTCCCCCAAACTTAAATGTTGTTGAACCTCGTGCAACTTAAAATTAACGACACAAGGAAAAAGACACAAATGAAACCCATTTTGGAATAGCGTATACCATAGCAAGACTCCATTTCATTTCTCAGAACTATGAGCCGCCATGTCATTAGTCCAATGCATAAGTAGTCAAAATTTCACGTACACTCTAGAAACAATTATCATTGTCGAGTATCTCATGTGTTATTGTGTGTGTTAGGGTCAAGAACAACAATGACCAACAATTTGGATCAATTTATATCCATGCAATCGGTGTGCAAAAAGTGGACTCCATAAGCCAGTTTTTCATCCTTAGCTCCACTAAGGCTTCGGCAAAAGGTAGGAAGAATAAGTGGCTTATGCACCCAAGTTACTTCAATTCGACAAGATGGAGTTTTTGGAGTAGCAATCATGAATTCATTCTCCCGAACTTGTTCAAAAACTATTACTCTCAATGTACATTTTTTCTTGTCATTATATACTTGAGAATGCTAACTCGTTCTTTCTTTCATTCTCTTTTTTTTCTCTCATTTTTTCCACTTTTTTTTGTCATTTTCACTTTTTCTTCTTCTTCTTTTTCTTTTTTCTTTTTTTTTGTCTTTCACAAAACACAAAAGCGAGCTAGTATATCCCGAACTCAAGTATAACATATAACCCTCCACATTTTATAATCGCCTCATAATTCCACATATCCACTATATGACTCCAACAATTGTCATGATTCAAGTATAGTGCATAGAAATGGGAGGCATGTATAGACATTGTGCTTTGGGCTTGTAGTGCGACTATCAAAAAAACTAAGCATAGTGTAAGCCCAAGAGGGACTCAAAGGCTATGTATTAATAAATAGGAAAATATGGCTCAAAATAGTTCAAGAATGGCCTAAGTCATCTCCCCAATTCAACATTGTCTAGGAATTCGCCTCGACAAGGAATCAAACCGATTCTAGTGTCCTAATGCATAGAAAAATAATTTCTCAAATCATGTGCTTGAAATAATTAGGAGATAGCAATACAACAATAATCATTTTTTTCAAATTCACAAAAAATGCTTCATGCATTTTCATCGTTCCAATCAGGGTGTTTTATAGCATATGATCATCATATAAAAAGGAATTTCACTAAAGTACATACATTCAGCGCATACATTCCAAGGTAGACACCACACATTACCAACTATCCTCACAAAGCCGTTATCAACAAAAGTTTTTCATGCAAATCAAACCCCCCAAACTTAAAAGGCTCTTTGTCCCCAAAGTACGAAAATAAGCTTAGGCAAGGGGCAAAACACAGTGGACTGCGACTATGACTACAACTAGTAATAAACTACTGAAACTAAAACTAAAATGGAAAGCAAAGAAAAGGATAGAAAGCACCTGAGTTTAGATAGCGTCATAGATCTTCGTCTCCTCCTCCTCCTCCTCACGTGGCTGCATTGGACTGAGTGGTGCGGGTTCATTTAGGAAGAACTCCGGTGGTGGGGTGGGGTACTGGTGTTGTGGAATATGTAAATGCTCCACAAAAGACTCGAACTAGCGCCAATCGTATCTTACTCTCGTACAATGTTTTGGCATCGTGATTAACAAAATGGGAAGCCTCACCATCTCTAGTTTTTGACTGTCCTCCGGACCACTACATGGGGCTATACTCTTACTACTCAAAAATTTTTTGGTAAGTGCAAAATTGTTAAGAAACTCTCTCCCCCAAATCCACACCAATCTGCCGAAACTACGTATGAATGCAAAATTTCTCGTGTGTTTACCAAATTTTCAATGATTCAATTTTTTTTCCACCTAGTTAGTTAATACGCAAAAATTTGTGTACTTATAAAAACCTTTAGGCTTGAAAATCATCCTGCACAAAAATTTAAACTAAAATATATTACTGACCAGGAATGATCTAACATGAAATAAACAAAAACAACCTTTAAAGAATGCAATAGCATGAAAATATAAAACTTTGGGTTGCTTTCCAGAAAGTGCTTGTTTATAGTCTTTAGCTTGACTCTCCTTCAAAGCTCTATTGAATTAGATCAGTATAGGATGTCGACCGGGGGTGGTCCACATGTCCACCAACGTAAACCTTCAATCACTGGCTAATCACTGTGAAATGCTCCCGTTCCATGAGAGTATACCTCTATCACCCTTAATGGCCGAGTTCGACGAGATTTCCACTTTCTAAGGAAAATCCTCATCCTGGAATTAGATAAGAGCCCTTGTTGTCCCTCGTGGAACTCATTCCTCACGATGTGGGCATCATGCCACTCTCTTATTTCTCTCATTGCCTTTGTATCATCTTCCATCAAAATTGTATCCCAGCGGATGTAAGGACTAATACCCTTAATGTTAGAATTTTGGCACCCCATTACTTTAACTCTACTCTTTATTAGCCTCACAATTCTCTTTTTTTGCTCTCTAGTCAAGTGAGAACCTAAAATAACTTGTGACACCCCTCATAACCCCTATTGTGATACCCCCCTCGCTAGGATTATCCTATCCGAGTAGGGCTCAATCAACGGTCTTGCTGAGTACCCTTTTTTTTCCAAATATGTACCCAACACTTATGAATTAATTGTTACTGCCCAATACTTGTTCAACAAAAGCGAGATAGGAATAAGTACAATCAACTAGTATGGAATCGTAGGGTAACAAAATATCAAACAAACATATTTCAAGTAGTGACCTTCCACAACTAACTAATCTTTTACATAAGATAAAGGATTAATAACTTGTATTGTGCTGATCGCCTTAACTAAATCCTCTCGATCTAATTTTCCTAAAACTGAGGCAATGAACATAAAGAACTTGGGGTGGTAAATCCAAATGACTTAGTGAGGCCAGAAATATACATATAGGTATTTGTACAGAAAATAAGATTCATAAAAATCAATACGATAATGAATCATGGAAAAGTGTGCAGTAGTATACAGTCTGAACAAGATAAATAGTGAGCTATGAACGGAATCTCCAACCTGATGCCTGCCCAAAACAGATAAACATAACAAAACCCTTTTGCCTCCCTCGTCAATGAGCGACCTTGACATTAAACTGAAAGGAGATGTATCACGCGTCCGTGCAATACATCGCTCCAATCTCTACTACAGTCATCCTCCGACTGTACGTAGAAATTGGTTTCACAGAATGGTATCATATAAAAGGTTACATTGACGGTCCGTTCTGCCTGATAGAATTTCTCTTATAAGTACCTGGGCCGAACTTCCCAAGGTCATCCCCAAAGGTAAGCAAAAATATAATGGAACAGTTATGACTAAAAAACTATTGATAAAGCAATAACTTGTTTTTACACCCAGGATACACAAAAATATAATTGAAATATGATATCCCAAAGGTGTCAAGAAATCATTACGGGATAGATATAACTGACAATATCTGAAATGCAGTATTTTTAGGTATTACTTGACTTATAATTTGGAGAAATATTTCGTCGAAACATAAGGAGCAAGATATAATTCCAAAAAGATCGGATAACATAAATACGACAAGGTAGGCTATACGAATAATAATATTTATAACATATAGTTCATTGCCCTAGCAAGGAATATAATGAGCACTCACCTTAGGAGTTTATCAAGTCTATAGATTTGGTTTGGCTAGATCAACTTGACTTTCTCCTAAAATTTACATTAATAGCTATAGTTAGGATACTGCTTAGTAATCTTTGTTTAAAGAATAACCTAACTACTTATATTCTTGAACTAACACAATACTCATATAATCTTAATTTAGAAACTAAGATACTAACTTATTCTTAGTATCCACTTCTAGGAAAATATTGTATGTTTTCACATAATCTCACACACAAACACAAAGAACATATTCTTATACTTTAAATCATAAAAGCAGACTAAAATCATATTTGGAAACAATAACTAAGCATGCTTTATTCCTAATTTAATGAACATAGAGTATAGTTACACATAAAAACATATTTTCTTCTAAAGCATACTATACTTAAAACATACTTTCTCATCATTTTGTGGCACCAACATGCAAGACTAAACTTACTCATGCACGTGAAGAATTCCTACTTCCTAATCATTTAGTATTAAAAATACATCTACATATATATATATACACACACAACTAGAACCTAGATGGTAACTAACTTGTAGTTACATCTTGGGATCTAGGAGGGAAGAATCAAGAGCTAACACAAATGGCTAACTTATATGGACTAGGCATGAATTTTACTTTTTCAAGAGTGTTTGAGGGAAATAAGGGGATATATAGAAGGCTAATAGGTATATATGTATGAAAAAAGAGGGGTTTATTTATATATATATATATATGTGCGTGTGTATTGAAGGCATGCTATAATTCGAGAGTGTTTTGTGTATTGAGAGTGGAGTGAGTGTGGGTGTGTGTGTGTGTGTGTTTTGTATGAAGAAAGTGGGTTGCCAAGCTCCCCTATTTATAGTAGTTAGGCTAAGACACATTCTTTATTTTATTATGAAAATCTCTTGCAATAAATGATGAAAATGACATTTTGGATAAGGATAACATTTTGGATAAGGATGAGATTTTGGATAAATGGATAAGGATGAGATTTTGGATAAATGGATAAGGATGAGATTTTGGATTAAGATGACATTTGGATAAAAATGATCTTCTTATATAATATGTAGATATATATATATATATATATATATAAATTCAAATATTTACATATATATATATATATCTAGATAAATGTTTTTGAAATTTATATAAATATATTTATCTATACATATGACTTTATTACATCTCTGGCAAAGGCCTAACCCTATGGTTGTAGATCAAGGAGTCCCTTCTCCTGAGGGTGATGAGCTAAATCCACATATCCCTTCAGGAGGAAGACCAGGAGGACCCATCCTTCGAAAAAGCCGCTAAAGTTGCTTTTGATGGAGAGGAAGGCATGCGAGAGGAGCCTGCTGCCCCTGCTAACAACTGATGTACTCACTGTTAGGGCTACTCCTCTCCCTCTACAAGGAATCTGCAAAGGCCTTTAGGGCCTTTGAAAATATTTATTTGTTTTGTGAAAGTTTGGTTGCGGGGGCCATAAAGTAGTTTATTTTTGTTTAAGTTTTTCTTGGCCTATAGAGGACATATATGTTTTTGGGCCATAAAGCCATGAACAATTACTTTCTTTTTTTGAATGCATTTTTCTACTTTCTTGCAAACTTGTGCCTATATTTGCTTTGCTTCTATGATAAATGCTTTTCCACATCATGTTAATAGAAGTTTATCTTGTTTTGGTTGTGTAGAACAAATGAGACATACTGCTTGAGGCGGAATACAAGATTACTTATAGGTAAAGGCTTAAGGGTCCTTCAGGAAAGGATTTAAGCTAATACGGCTTTGTTATACTAGGGGAATTCCCTATCTTTTAGATATGTAATCCTCCTTTGAGGAAAGGCCAAAGTCTTTAGGGAGAGTTCCTTCCATGGATGGGGGAGGGGGCTATAATGGCTTCAAGAGGTGGCTTGGAGCCTTATTTTTGGATTGCCATCCATAAGTTGGGAGTTACCATTTTCATGGTAGTGCAGGCTTGAGCTTGTAATAAGGTGTTGATGGGGGATACTGTGAGTTTTCCCCAAGGGAGGGGGGGGGGGCTTAGAAGCTTGTATACGAGAGGGACACCATCTAGGCCTTGTACATGTGAGAGCACCCATGGGAATACTTTAAGGATTCCTTGTTGGAAATTTTGAGAACCCTTTACGAAGGATAGACGAGTCATGTCTTGTTGATGAGGTTAGGAAGCCTTTATGAATAGGGACGGGTTTTGTCTTGTCGAGGTTGAGAAGCCTTTGTGAAGGAGGAACGGGTTTCATCCTATCGAGGAGGGTTAGAATCCTTTGTGGATCAGGGGCGGGTTTGGTCCGATTAAGGGAGTTCAAGAGCCTTTGTGGAGAAGGTATGGGTTTTATCCCACCGAGGTGGCTTAGAAGGCTTTGTGGATGAGGGACATGTGTTGTCCTATTGAGGGGGTTGAAAAGCCTTTGTAGAGGAAGGATAGCTTTTATCCCATGGAGGAGGATGAGAAGCCTTTGTGAAGGTGGGACGAGTTTTGTCCCGTTAAGGAGGTTGCGGAGGCTCCGTCAAGGAGGGATAGGTTGTCTACCTCTTTTGTGGAGGAAAGTTCAAACTTTAGGAGGGTCATTACCCATGATAGCAGAGGTCTAAGCTTGTGTGGGGGAGAGCCTACTTTTAGAGAAGGCTTTGTGAGCCTTAGAAGGGGCTAGAGCCTACTTAGGGGAAGAGCAACAACTTTCTTATGTAGGCCCTTAGCATTAGTTTTGATGGTGGGCCATAAACAGCCACCTCGTACAGTCTTCATGGACAAGGTTACCCATCCAGTATGAGATCCGCAACATCTTTATGGATCTTCCAAATGACATATTGGCCTTTCTCAGGGGAAAGGCATTTAAGGAGTGGCATAGTGAAGAATTTCCTATATAGGATTGCTCTACCAAGCACGAATCACATAAACTAATTTTGCATTCAGGTGGCTTCCTGCTTGTCACTAGGGAGGATTCCTCTTTCGAGGAAGTTGATGATTTCCAATCGCCAATTGTCCACATTTGTAGTGGCAAGAACTTCTTCATCAGGGCAAGCATTAGAAAGGGTTATGACCATGATTCTCCTAATGTTATAGTCTTATTGGGAACTAGCCAACTCGAAGAGGTAGTTTGCTTTGGCGTTTTTCCCTCGGGAAATTTGTTGTAAATGGAACTAGTTGAGTTCGCTTCTGAGTTCCTCAATCTTTTTTGAGGTATTTGTTCATTCGTTCTTCTCAAGCTTTGTAGCAGCCTTCCGCTCGGCAAGCCATTGGTTGGGAATCCATATAAGCTATCAAGCTCCATGCACTGCCTTCCAAAGCTAGCTAGATTATAGTGATGAGTGCCTCATATTAGGCCTCATTCTTAGAGGTTTTAAACTTGAATTGTATGACAAATTAAAATTCATCCCTTCAAAATTGGTTGGTACTCTGATTACGCCGCTTCCGGCAGTGCTGGAGGATCTATCTCTGTGAGGAGCCACAGGTGTTCCTCCTTCGGTGGAGATGGTGGTGTCATTTTAGATATAAAGTCTGCTAACGCCTGGGCCTTGATAGCAGTCCTAGGAGCATAAGAGATGTTGAATTCTTCTAGCTCGATAGCCCACTTGATGAGCCTAACAGAAACCTCAAGTTTCCCTAGTACTTGGCGAAGAGGATGATTCGTGCAAACTACTGTGGGATACAAGATAAAGTAAGGGGCATAGCTTGTGTGCGGCGACCACCAAGGCTAAGACTACCTTTTCAATTTTTGAATAGTATTGTTCAACTTGTTGGAGTTAGTTACTGACGTGGTATATAGGCTTTTAGATGCCTTCATCTTTCCTGAGGAGGACCGAGCTTACAGTGTGGTCTATGATTGAGAGATGGATATAGAGGGGTTCCTCCGATATATGTTTTACAAGAACAGGCCTTCGTCTTCACCCTTCTCACAACACTCATCTATTTTCTCCCTTCACTGTATTCTGGAAACCCCCAATTCTCTCATTTCTCCTCCTACCCTCCCAAACCCTAGCTCCCCCTTTTACTCTATTTTCTGCCATTTTCGACCATGGTAGCCATCAATTCCTTTGCCATTTCTCTTGTGAAGGGTCTTTCTCCCTTGGCCCCGTGCTAGATGGTAAAATCCCTCAAATTGCTCGAATTGAGGAACACCTACCTTATCTTGATGGCTATTCTTTTGGAAGCAAACTTTGCAACTGGCCTTGGTGCCCTCTCTCCAACCTCCATAGTGATTTTGCAACATGGTATAATCAGGTTGAGATAGTTCAGGCCGACACTTGGAAGTTTACTGGGATTTATGACCCCATTCAAGCCACGTAGCATTTCTATTGCCTCGATCTTGACTTTCTTCAAGACACCCTACCATTTTGGAGCAAGGTGGACAACACTTTCCACTTCACCATGGACCCCATGACCAGAAAACTCATTGATTTGAGGGAGATTGTTAGCTTTGGGCCAATGGGCTTACTGATTAGTGTTGAGGTAAGGTATGAACTCAAAATTCTTGAGCTTTGCCATATTCCCTAGGAAATGAAGAGCATTGCCGGCTATGGGCACATTATAACTCATTTTGCCAACAAAGCCACCCTTGTCACCGAAGAAGAACAAGTTCGATTTTTAGCCCCTGGCTTTGCAAGTATGTTTCTGCAGCTAGTCTTACCAGCAAACTGCTAAATTTTATTATATTGCTAGGGCTTTAGCTACTAAGGCCAAATTGGCTATTTTAGCCCTCATATAGAAGAGGTTATGAAAAATAAGATGGGGAAGACCCCAACAATGAGATATTTTGTGACGACCCGAAACTTCTAGCTAATTATGAAAATATCCGATTTATAATTTTTGCACAAACATGCCACTTTTCTAAAACAATAGTAAAACCAACCCATACTTTTATTCGAAAACCCAAAAGTACACGTAAGTTTATTATTACATGATCGTGACTACAGAATAACCTCGATCCTATAACATGCATAACTAGCCAAATGCTTCGAACCGTCTTCCTATGTCTTCTTCGCTAGCAGCTCTGTTCGCCTCAAGATCGGCTAAAACATTACATGAAACACGTCAACAACATGTTGAGTAGAAACTTTGCATATAACATAAGGTGCTCGTGTGAGATTCGTGCACATTGTCATAGAAATTTACAAACATAAAATCACATAATTTCACGTTGGATTTCTTCCACCTCGACGGGCAGCTACCTTATCACTTCGTGCCGATATTTTCCAACCAAACACTCCAATTCCCAACCAATTACTCCGGTGGTCATATTCTGGGCATATGCCGATTTTCCTACAACCCACTTCAGTAAATAGACACTCCGTTTATGCAAGGAGGGATTAGGCAACGATGGAAGGTCGAGAACTAATTTAAGACCGGCAAGCCCGACGCCACCCGGCCGAACTCGACCACATCCGCCCCTATTCACATTGGGGCCTGTCATGCACACATAAAATCCATGTATAACACATAGTTTTACAGAATTTCAGTATGCTTTCACACTGATTTCACATAATTGAGCATAGTTTCCAACCTTTGCAAACTAAAACTTCGCAGTCTGCGAAAACTTACGACGAGCAGAAATTTTCAGTTTGTGAGCACGAAATTTCCAGTCTAAAACCTGCTGGGATTTTACAAATATGTTTCTAATGTTGTAAAATAAGGTTTTGGTTGGTAAAATTTCGAGTTTTCCGCTTATGAGACTTGGAATGCTCAGACTGCGATGCAAAATGCTCAAGTGCGCGTCTACTGAAATTTCCAGCCCTCGAAGCCGAACTTTACAGCTTTGACAAAACTGTTTTTCCAGGTTATTATACACTGGAATTACAACATATAAAACAGGTTTTGAGTTTGGAAAAATCGGATTTTTTCAGTTGTGCAAAAATAAGAATTTTCAGCCTTGTAACAAATTTTTCAACATTGTGAATAGTGTTTCCAGCAAGTTTTAAACTAAATATTCACCTTGACAAACATGAAGTTTCAGCTTCTAACACATGATTGAAGTATTAACAAAGTATCAAACATCATAATACATAACTTAAGCATCATTTTCACATATTGCAAGCAAAATTTCAGCATAGTTTCAAGAAATTCAAGGGTAAGATGCACATAAAATCACTATAAGCATAGGACCAAATTCTCTTGTATTCCCTAAGACCCAAGATGGAAACCAACTTGTGGTTACCTCTTAAGGTCTAATGGGGAAGATATGAAGCTAATACTTTCATAAAACCTAATCCTAACTTATGCCATAGGCAAGGTTTCTACCTTCTAGTAGTAGGGTTCTTCTTGTAGTTTAAGGGTTGTATGGAAGTACAAGGATGAAAGTGGCTGAACTTTTGTGATGAAATTGACAAAAGATGAAGGTAAGAGTATGAGGGGGAGAGTGTGAACGTTTTTTCAAGAGTGTGTGGGTGGTGTTTTTGTGTTTTTTTTGCCTTCCTCTTATAATTAGTAGTGTGAGAGATAGCATTAAAATATGATTGTGTCCTAATCTTAATCATTCTTACTTTCCAACTAAGTGTCCAACTAACAAGCCTAATTGGGTTAAGTGTTAGTCTAGGCTAATTTGGACCATACATGTATAACTACATCTAGAAGGGATTATACAAGTGTATGTACACTTGTACATTGTCATCAATACTTGAGGGATGAAGACTTGAGGGTGATTTTCTACCAAGTATAAAACATTTTTATGTTTCCTATACCTTAAAAAACGTCCACCCTTAGTGCAAATCTGAAAATTTATAAGTTGTTTTCTTATTTTACATTTTTATGGAAGAAAATATCATTTAGGGGTAGAAAATGCAATTTTAGGCTTTCTTTAGGGTTTTTCCAAAAATCTTCTAAATCTTATTACACAAAACCGAACATATATATCTATATGTGTATACATATATTTTCATGAATTATATAGTTTATATGATGCTTAACTAGGACAATAAATAATCCTAACTTGTACATTTTGCAAAAAAAGAACATGAAACACAAGGTATTAATATTATGAAACGTATACCTATAAATATAAACTAGACACATATAAATATATCTATACATAATGGGAGTGAGAATACGGGTCCTTACATATTTAGTATGGGGGAATGTGGCTCTAGGCTAACTTTCCAGATCTTTATAGCAAGTCAAAGTAAATGAGAATGTCTCGAGAGCTTTTTGCCAATTTTTTTGGTGCGTACCTCAATTTTAGTTGCCAAACTATATGTGACGACCCGAGACTTCTAGTTAAGATAACGAGAATATATATTTACCATTTTTAATCAATGACCAACTTTACTCAAAAGCGCACAAAAACGATTTTATTAAGTAACCCACAATATGTACAAGAAGTCACTTATATATTACATATTTGTAATTACAAGATCCGACTACATCGAACTAACTAAAAGCCTCGAACCGCTCCGCTGCGTTTTCCTCACTAGTATACTCCACCTCGTTTCTAGCTAAAACATTATATAACACATAATCAACACACATGTTGAGTAGAAACTTTGCATATAACATGAGGTGCTCGTGTGAGGTTTGTGCATATTGTCACAGAAATTTCCAAACATATAATCATGTAATTTCACATTTGATTTCTTCCACCTTGACGGGCAGCTACCTTATCACTTCGTGCCGATATTTCCAACCGAACACTCCAATTCCCAACCAATCACTCCGGTGGTCATATGCCTGCCATATGCCGATAATCCTATGACCCACTTCAATACATAGACACTCCGTCCATGCAAGGAGGGATTAGGCAACGATGGAGGATTGAGAACTAATTTAAAACCGGCAAGCCTGTTGCCGCTCGGCCGGACTCGACCGCATCCACCCCTATCACTTTGGGGCCCGACATGAACACATAAATTTCATGTATTTCATACAGAATTTCGGCATGTTTTCAAACAGATTTTGCATGAATGAACATATTTTTTAGCCTCTATAAACTGAAAATTCGCAATCTGCGAATACTTACTATGAATTGAAAATTTCAGTTTGCGATCACAGAATTTCCGGCTTAAAACCTGCTGGGATTCCACAACTATGTTTCCAATGTTGTAAAATAGGGTTTTAGTTGGTAAAATTTCGAATTTCCAACTTACGAGACCTAGAATTTTCAGACTGTGACGCAGAACGCTTTAGTGCGCAGCTTCTGAAATTTTCAGCTTTCGTAACCCAAACTTCAAGCTTTGAAAATACTGTAATTCCAGCTTATTATAAACTGAAATTACAGCTTATAAAACAGGTTTGAAGTTGGTAAAAATTGGATTGTACAGCTTTTAAGAAAAGAAGATTTTCTGCTTGAAAACCAAATTGTCAGCAAGTGAACAGTAATTCCAGCAGGTTTTTAACTAGAAATTTATCTTGACGAACTTGAAATTTCATCTCTTATCACATAAATAAGGCACTAAACAAAGTGTTTAACATAATACCACATAAATCAAGCATCATTCTAACATAATTCAAGCAAAACTCAGCATGATTTTCAGAAATTTCAGTTTAATATGCTCATGGATTCACTACAAGCACATAACTAAATCCTCTTGTATTCCCTAAGACCCAAGATGGAAACCAACTTGTGGTTACCTCCTAGGGTCTAATGGGGAAGACAAAATGCTAGCACTTTCATAAAAACCTAATTCTAACTCATGCCATGGGCAAGGTTTCTACCTTCTGGTAGGGATTCTTTTTTCTTTTTAGTTTAAGGGTGGTGCAAGAGTGTAAGGATGTGAGAGTGATGAAATTTGTGATAAAATGGACCAAAGATGAGGGCGAGAGTGTGTGAGTGTGTAACCGGTTTTCTTGTGTGTGTGTGGGTGGTGTTTTTGTGTTTTCTTTACCTAATATCCTCTTATAATTAGCAGTGTAAGAGATAGGATTAAAATATTATTGTGTCTTAATCTTAATCATTCTTACTTTCCAACTAATTGCCCAACTAACAAGTCTAATTTGATTAAGTGGTAGTCTAGGCTAATATGGGCCATACATGTATATCTACATCTAGAAGAAATGATCCAAGTGTATATACACTTGTACATCTTCATTAATACTTGAGGGATGGAGACATAAGGATGATTTAATACCAAGTATATACTATACTTATGTATTTATGCTGACAAAACCGGCCAACCCTCTACATTTCTTGAAAATTTGTAGGTTGTTTCTTATTTAATATATTTATGGAAGAAAATAATATCTAGGGGTAGAAAATGCAATTTAGACCTTCTTTAGGGTTTTTCCAAAAAGTATATATGTATGAAAATACTCTAATATATATATATATATCTATATATAACCATATATTTTGGCTTATATAGGACTTAGATGAAAATTTCCTAATTCTAGGTAATAAAAACCGCGTATATATATAAAAATGCATAAATTGATTTTCTTTGAATTTTATGTTATGCATGATGATTAACTAAGACAAGAAATAATCCTGAAACTTGTTCGTATTGCAATTAAAACAAACACGTATCACAAAGCATTCACATTGGGGAAACTCATACATATAAACACATAGAGTATACACATTTAGGTATATCTATAAATATACATAATCGCAGTGAGAATATGGGTCCTTACACTATAGGAGGCCTTTGATCGATTATATCTACCCTGACAGGGAAGCAAACCTAATTGAAGTTGTAGTAGTTGTTATTGAGTTGAGTGTAGACTGATGATCTTGACACTCTGTTTTATAGCTTGAAGCTACGACTATCTTTCCTTTATTCTTGGAGTTGGATATCTCGTTCAAACTTGAGCCTTTGAATGGATGGTATACCTTATTTATTGGCGTAACAGGTGTACCATTTTATTTAAATTTTGAATTTTCAGCATCATATGGCCAATGATTTTGGCACTTTTAGTTGTACCAACATGTATTTTTAGCTGTCTTGTTATTTTTGCCTAAAAAGCCCTACAGATAAAGGTGCATTTAACTTTATTTTCATTTTCACTTCATTTTACTTGGTTTATTTTGGCTGATTGGGCCATATAACATTTGTTAAAGATTTTAGCCTTAGCCCGCAGCTCAACGTGGGCTAACGTCGCATCATATTAGGATGACCTGGGCTTTTATTCTCTTTTAGCATAGCTAAAAATTAGCCTAATCCCAAAAATATAATAATTTGTTTTTGGAAGGCAACCTATCCTCCGCTCGTGTCAGCCTCACCATGTCTTGAGGCTTCTTCTACCCATATTTGTTAATGATTTCATATCGTTCTTGCCTGACTTGTATCAAATTTGATTAAGTTTGCAACCAAAAAACTGCATGGTTTGATACTGCCACAAATTTGATTAAGTTTGCAGCCCTTTCCTCTTGTTCCACCAAGTATATTGGGTTCGTATAAAGCCAATATCACACAATCTACATGGGTTAACCACATCCCGAGATTCATCAATGTGAGATTAAGGCATATATGCCCTGTTATAAAGCTCATCTCTGCTTAGAACCTTGTTAAAGTCACCAAAAAGCATCCACGAGATATTTTGATCTGATCATAGTTGCTTTATGAGTTCGCATGTCTTATGCTACATCTTCGTCTTGAGGTTTCTATAAATCCTAATACCAATTTAGGCCTATCTTGTAATACCTTGTCCTAATTGGGGAACCAAAGACAAATTGAATTCCTTACAAACTCTACCTAAGAACTCAAGTGCACCCTTTGGATATCTATTTTAGGCAAGTTGTTCATAACTCAATTTAACGGTCCATTCGGTGCTTCTGGAGTCGACTCTTGCATCCAACGGGATCATGGGTCTAGGGCGTGACATGGCCGGTGGGCAATGGTAGTCTATTTATTTTAATCACAGAAAAATGGGAAGTCAGGGCCTCCAATCCCTTGGAAACATGGCTAGAGGGGATTGCGGAGGATATAACAACAGGCGAGTGCATTGATCCGACACGAGTGAATGGCTTGCATTGACATGGATTGCAAGGATATCTCATTTTGGACTGAAGAAGTGGAGGGTTTCTTTATGGTAAATTTAGCTTATCGCCTTTTTCACTGATTGACCCAAACAACACAAATATGTAAAGGGGAGATAGTACAAACTGAACCAACAATGGTGTTCAAGCCTATTTGGCGATCGAAGCTACCAAGCAAAATTAAAATCTGGTGTTAGTGCTTAGTAAAAGATTGAATCCAAATGAAGGATAACCTCACTAAACGAGGTTTGGCACGTGATGAAACCTGTGTGTTTCGCAAGATGATGCCAGAGACTGCTCCCTGCTTGTGTTGTGAATGCCCGGGCTCATGCTTTCATAGATTTAGGACTGCCCTTCACTTCTAGCAACAGACCCCAAGATGTGACCACCTTATTTAGTAGTGTATCGAGGAGAGAGGATAGCACGGCACGAGACAGACTCATGCCCATGTGTTGGAGGTTATGGTGGGAAAGGAACAAAAAAAGGTTGGAGAATAACCCAGACTAAGTTGTTGGAGTGAGGGGATGGGTAGCGACATTCTCACATGAGTTGATGGAAGTTTGGCGAGAGGAGTGATTGTCAAATAGTTTGGGTGAGTCGAGAAGCAGCTGGGTACCACTACCTCCGAAGAAACTAACATTGAAATTCAATGCAGGATTGTTTGGGCCCGAAAAATAAATTTTTTGTATCGATTCGAAGTGGCCTGATACTGGCCCTTTTGCTACGCCGGAATGAAATTAGTAAGGCCCAGGTCACTTCGACGCGTACACGGAGGCCTATGGTGGAGACCGAGGCTGAAATAAAATAATGACCCATGGCCCAGTTAGCAGGAATATAAAATAGGAAAAAATAATATAAATATGGGAATAATCAGATCCCTTATTTTTAGGGATTATTAGATGGGAATAACTAACTAGATAAAGATAAGGCAGTAAGTTATACCTGAACATGCCTAAAATAAAGGGCATGTGCTGCTGGAAATTTAAAATCCAGATGACATGGCATAACTGTCATATCCTAAAAATAAGGATGACCATTTGTGTCAAGGGGCCAATCCGAAATAAGGTGGTTAGTTCCAAGAATACAGGGTGGCGGTTGCAGCTTAAAGCCTATAAAAGGGAGCTGGATTCACCATTTGAAGGACATCAACACAACAACAATCAATCAACACGACAACAACTCTTTAATCAAAAAGTCAATACTTCTCTGATTTTTTAGTCTAAATGAACAAAGATTAGTTTTAGTTCTGTAGGTAGAAAATCGTTACGAGTGTTTGTAGCCATGCCTCATTTCGCTCAAAGTGAGGATTATAAATGTACTCATTCTATAACGTCATGGGGTCGTAGCCATCACTCACTCGGATCGGGCCCGGTTTGAGGTAAGATATCAATGCGACGGAGTGGTACCTAGCATTCATAATGAGCGCATGCATGAAGAGGAGTACAAACGGAGTCAATCAATGCTCGTCGGAGTGAACATCCTCTGAATACACCCATAGGTAGATATGGCCGGAGTCATCAATGTGGCCGATTTGTAGCTAGAGTTCTTAGGGACTGCTCAATGCATCTTTGTCATAAATATGGCTCGAGTCATCAATGCGTGTATTTGTAATCGAGTCCTGTAAAAGTCCATGTGACGAGTAGCCATCGTCTTCGAATATATTTTCTCTTCGATTTTAAGTTTTTAGACCCTATTCGATTTTTGATAGTGCTGAATTGTTAAGTCCTACATTGAGTTGTAGGCAAGTAGAACATCAGGGGTAATGTTTGCCTACTCCGATTCAGTTGTTTTTCAGATAGAAGTCTTAGGCGCACCACATCGTTTTTCACTTCAAACCACAAGACTTCCACTTGTGTGCTCCTGCACACTGGCACGCCCGCACCCGAATGCCAAGAGCTCACTTCGAATCTGTTGTTTTCCTATCGAACTCAGTCGATTGGGATCCTGAGTGACCACTTTGGCGTGACCGTAGAAAATTTATACAAACATATCTTTCTGGCACGCCCAGTGGGACAACACTATAGTTTTTGAAAAGGTTTTGTCAGCATTTAGGTCTTAGAGAGCAAGATTTATTTCAGTCGATTGCATACTTGCATTATATATTGAAAAATCACAAAAAAATGAAAAAAATTCATAAAGAGCAAGTCATGGTACCACCATGCTTAAGGATCCAAACTTGAGCTAACCTCAGTTCAGATAGTGAAAGCGAGGTAGCCAGTGATCAGAACGAAGAGATGGGTGGACATAATCCACCTCCTAATGTTCAGGCTATCATTGATAGGCTCGAGCGAAATCAGAGAGAGCCTGAAGAGGCGCTGATTCAGGAAGCACCCGTCTTGCTGGCCAGAGTGGCCAATTGTGGCGAAGACGCATTATGTGTGATGGAAAAGAGGATCTTGGAATCTAACCATTGATTCCAAGAGTTGATAGAAAGACAACGTAGGGAAGAAACGGAGAGGGCCGAACAGATAGCCACCATATTAGAATCACTCTGAGTAATCGATCCACATTATGGAATGAACTTACGCTGCCTGGCGGCAAGACTGGACAACATTCCACCGGTCAGAGAACCTCCATGACGAAATGAGGCCGAACAACATCACAGGCCTAACCATGCCGATGTACGGCCAGAACAATTGAACATTGGAGGTAATCATCGCCGTGGAAGATACCCCAATATTGATACCAGCAAAATAGTGGCGTTTGAATCCAGAGGCGTAGCCTTGGAAGGAGACGGATCGGGCTCCAGGAATCATTCCGACGTGCCTGAAATCCCCTATGCCATGCTATACATGGCAGAAAGACCCCAACCTGCCACCAATCGAAATGACAACACAATCGTGTCTCGACATGAGATACAGGAAATATTGCAGTAGGAACTAGCGAGGCATAAACGATCAGCCTCACCACCCAGGTATTCTCGCCCCTACCCCCCTCAAATTGACATGATTCCTTTTCCCCAGAATGTAGGGTCCCAGTTTTTACTTTATTTAACGGGGATGGGTCACAGACCACGATCAAGCATATTTCTAAATTGACCACACAGTGTGGCAAAATTGGAATGGACAGAAACTTAAAATTATGATTGTTTCCGAATTCCTAACTGGAGAAGCCTTTTTGTGGTACATCAAACTTAGACCTGGGTCTATTCCCGATGGCCAACTATGGAGAGTCTTTTCCATAGTCATTTTTATCGACTACCCCCTGAGGTATCCATATCGGAGTTAACCAAATATGAGACAAATGCCCGGGGAGTCAGCTGAAAAATATATGGGGAGATTCATCCGGGCCAGGCACTTTTGCCTAGTTATCATGGCTGAAGAAAGTTACATAAGTTTGGCCATAGGAGGTATGCACCTCGAACTGAAAAAGAATATGTTTTGCCAACAATTCGCATCAATTTTTAACTTAATCAGGCATGTCACTGAATACGAAAAATTATTAAGAGAAGAGAATTGGATAGGTCATCACGACAAGGCCGCTCACTATCAAGTAGGCCTAGCCGAAGTTCAAGATGACCTGGCTAGTGTTGAAAAAGGCCAATGGGAGAACAAAATGAGCCTAGCCCAAGTCGTTTGCCAAAAGAACACAGTCTGCTCAGCTTTGATAAAGATGCCTCACATCAAGATGCCTCCTGGCATGCTGAATAAGCCAGAGTTCCATTCTAAAACGGAGAGGCGCTATGGTTTCCGTGTATCAAAAACTGAGGCTATTTTTGATCATTTATTGGCTGATGGCAAAATTCAAGTGCCTCACATACTCGGGGGTCATTGTGCCAATGGCGATCCATCGCGACAAAATTGGAACAAGAGGGATCGAAGTCCACCCCGAAGGGTCGACAGAGAGCGGAGTGACAAGAGGAGGGCACCCTCTAGCCCACCTCGAAGACATGAACCAACTCAAGAATCGGTTCATTCCAGGTTCATTAAGCCTCCAGCAGTCCAGGAAGGACGCTGGGCAACAGTAAGGCATCCTAAGTTTTCTAGCGGAAGAAGTCCTCAAGAGATGATACGAACACAGTACCTGAGATACTTGAGACAACGCAAGGAAGTTGAAATATTTAAAAAGGAAACAACGAAACCCATCAAGGGTAAGGTCGTGATATTAAAGGAGCCAAGGAACCAGAAAATCATCCTGACCGACATTTAGTCGAAGAAAAAGATTGTTGATCCGATGATATTGGAAAATGATGAATCAAAGAACGATATCCCGAGCAGACCAAAAGGTGTCGGAGCAGAGGACATACTGAGTGAATGGATCATAAAGATGGAGGAACTAAACCAGATTGACAAGGAGTTCCCAATGGAAACCACGGACGTACCATCATCCAGTGGCGACACTGTCAACATGGAGTGCGACATGGCATGGGCATTTCTTTCTGATACTAATGCTAACGGTGATTCTCAGGATAACACAGGCAAAAGTAGTGAGGTCTAGGATGAGAGTGAGCCTGTGGCTTTCTTTGTGAGCAATTCAGAACAAACAGTCCAAAAGAGTAAGACAATCGAAGAGATCAAGGCTTTGTTCTAGAAACCTCCGCCAAGCATGGCGAAGCTTGTAAAGCCCCTCTTCATAGCTGGCCATCTCGATGACAAGCCTACTAGAAGAATGCTGGTGGATAATGGAGCCACAGTGAACATCATGCCTCTCCAAACCATAAAACGCATCGGAAAGGAGAATGATGATCCCCTCAAGATAGATGTGGTGATCAACAATTTTGCAAGAGGAAAAGCGGACATCATGGGTATCCTACCAATCGAAGTAAGTATCGAGAATAAGACAGTCACCTCTGTGTTTTTCGTTATAGACTCAAAGACTTCAGACAATGCCTTGCTAGGAAGGGACTGGATCCATTCCGCCATGTGCATCCCTTCAACCTTACATCAGTTTTTAGTATTTTTGGGAGATGGCAAAAATGAGCCAGAGATGGTGAAGGCAGGAGAAAGGCCGTTCACGGCCAATGTGAATGTAGTAGAAGCTAGATATTATTCCGATAATGTCGGACCCTACAGGTTTATCGGACATGACAAATATAGTCGTTCGCTTTCTATTTTGCAAAATATTGATCTTGAATAACGTCGATATAGACAAAATTGTAATAATTTCGGATAGCACAGGATCAATAATAATAAATAAAACTTTGGCCTTATTGGCCAGAGACCTTTTTGATTACTATAGTTGTAATGCGGATGTAATCGATGAGCACGATTAAGATCTCACTTCGATAGATGAGATCACACTAAAAGAATTAAGTGCCACTCTAGCAAAGCTCGATGACATTAGAATCCAGGTTCAGGATCCTATGATTGAAGTGGAGCTTGGCAATGAAAATGATCATAGGCCCACATACATTAGTGCTCTACTAAGCCCTAAAAATAAAGAGGCCATGATCAAGTTACTTAAAAAATATAAAGACTGTTTTGCGTGAAATTATGATGAAATGCCAAATTTCAGTAGGGAATTGGTGGAGCATCGTATACCCATTTTGCCTGGGTTTAAGCCACAGAAATAGCCTCTTAGACTTTATCGAAGTTGCCATATACCCTGAATGAGTGGCTAATGTCGTGCCAATCATAAAAAAGAATAGCAAATTAAGGATTTGCATAGATTTCAGAGACTTAAACTTAGCATCTCCAAAAAATGAGTACACGATGCCAATGGCTGACATGATAATAGATGCCGTCGAAGGACATGAGTTTCTGACTCTTGTCAACGGCAATGCAGGATATAATCAGATATTCGAAGCTGAAGAGAATATCCCAAAACTGGCATTCCAATGTCCGGGTTGGTACCTTTCAATGGAAGGCCATGCCGTTTGGCCTTAAAAATGCTGGGGCTACATACCAACGAGCCATGAATTGCATTTTTCATGACTACATGAATGGCTTTGTCAAGATCTACATTGACGATCTTATCATTAAGTCTACTAGCTTTGCTCAGCATTTAGAGCACTTGGTTAAGGCCTTTGCAAGGATGAGGAAAGTCCAGTTGAAGTTTAACCCGCTAAAATGCGTGTTCGGAGTGGCCGCATGCCACTTTCTTGGGTTTTTAGTACATAAGAAAGGAATCGAAGTGGAGGCAAACAAGGCAAAGGCTATCCTAGCCGCCCAACCACCTCAAACCAAGAAAGAACTTCAACAGTTTCTTGGAAAGGTCAATTACTTGAGAAGGTTCATTTCGAACCTTGCAGGTAAGACCAAGATTTTCTCACCCTTATTAAAGTTAAAAGACCGTGATCACGAATGATCAGAAACACATGGGCAGGCATTTGATAGGATCAAGGAAGCTTTGACTTCCTCTCCTATGATAATGCCGCCGCGAAAAAGAGAACCGCTCAAGCTTTAAATTTCGGCAGCCGACAAGACCATTGGGGCCTTCTTGGCTCAAGATGATGAAAATGGTCTCGAACGGGCTGTCTACTACTTGAGCAGGCATTTGAGTGACACGGAACAAAGATACCATCCGATCGAAAAGCTGTGTTTAACTTTATACTTTGCATGTATTAAACTACGGCACTACCTGCTGCCGGTAAAAGTTCTTGTAATCAATAGCATCAATGTGATCAAGTACATGCTTTCGAGATCGATAGTGCATGGGCGGATAGGCCGCTGGGCTATTCACCTAATGGAGTATCAACTGCAATTTGTTTCGCAGAAAGCTGTGAACTGCCAAGCCTTGGTCGATTTCCTCATCAACCACCCCAGTGTCGAAATAAATGACGAAGTGGCTCAGCAAATTGAAATGTTATCAGTATTTGTAAAGCCATGGGTTCTTCAATTCGACGGGTCTCGAATGGACAAAGCATTTGGGGCTGGTATAATTGTCACTTCACCATCAGGAATCAAGATTGGCATGGCAATCCAGTTCGATTTCCCATGCACCAACAATTAGGTCGAATACGAGGCCCTGATCCTTAGGTTAGAATTACTACGTGAGTTAGGGGCATCTAGTATCAACGTGACTGAAGACTCCCAGCTCGTCATTAAGCAGATCCAAGATACATTCCGGTGTCGAAATCCTATCCTTGATAGGTATACCTCCACGGTTAATGCTTTATTAATGGGGTTCGACGAAGTAACATTTCAGCATGTGGCTAGAAAGTCTAACTTCGAAGCCAATGAGTTTGCTCAAATAGCCACTGGAGCAGAATTCCCCAAAGACTATATGGCCGCCAGTTATACCGTTACAAGGTAGTCCTATCCTTCTCATTTCGAAAGAACCAATGTTTACGCCATTGAGAGTACTATGAAACAACTTGAGGATTGGCGCGAACCAATATTAAGTTATTTGAACGATCTTTCCTAAGCAGCACCTCAACAAATCAAGATGAGGGCCACTAACTACGTGGTCCTGGGTGATAGCTCGTTGTTTCGTCGAAGTCATGATGACGTTCTCTTACAGTGCGTCAGACTGGATGAGGCAATAAAAATAATGATGGAAGTCCACGAAGGGGTATGTGGAGCTCATCAAAGTGGCCGCAAAATGGCATGGTTAATCAAACGATATGGCTATTTCTAGGCAAAAATGGTGCAGGATTGCAAAAAAATGTCAGCTATATGGTCCAATTCAGAGAATGCCAGCGGAGGAAATGAATTTGATAATCAAAACTTGGCCATTTCGATGTTGGACCATTGACCTAATAGGGGCTATTTTTTCTCCCTCTTCGAAACAGCACACCTATATTATAACCACCACCGATTATTTTTGTAATGACCCGGTACTCCTTATTATTTAAATAATTGATATGAAATCCTATGCTTCTTGGAAATGTTCTTATTACTTGTTATTGTCACGTTTTAGTTTGATTTTGAGATTAATGTACAATTTGAATGGAAAAGTACTAATTTTCGAATTTTAATTACCATTCTTGGAAAATTCATCTATTAAATACTCATTACTTTTCAAAAATAATATAAATAAGTTTTCTAGACTTTTGTGCATGGAGAAGATGCAATTTTGAATAAATAACATGATTTTCCAAATTTTAGACGACTTTGACATTCGAACACAATTTTCGAACTTTCTATGTCCCAGATTGCAATTTTTGAAAATATAACTAAAAAATTTTTAATTTCTGGGAAATATACATATAATTTCACATTTATAAAGATTAAATTTCATAATTTTGGAATTTTTCTAAATTAATTGTGCATTTTCGGATTTTATGCCCTAAAACCCTAAAAAATGCGTAAATTGTATTTTCTACCCCTAGATATTATTTCTTTCCCTAATTATAAATATAATACAAGAAAATAACCTACATTTTCAGATTTAAAATAGGGGTGGACGAATTTTGGGGGATTTTGGGAGAGAAAATAGAAAATATTAAATGCTAGGCTTGTATTGAGTCTTATCCACCAAGCTTGCCAAATACAATATATAAATACACTTGGCATACACCTTCTAGAAGTATGAATACATGTTTGGCCATGGTTAAAGTAGAGCAACACTTAAGCTACTTAGGCCAAATACTTGTCCATTTAGGGCATTAATTGGAAAATAACTTCATACTAATCTTCTATGTCTATTACTTAGGAAAAAAACACAAAAATCACCACACACACACACCCCTAAAAATCCGGCCATACACCTCCCATTTCTTCTCGTTTCTTTCACTTTTCTCCACACTCTTTCACCTCTTCAAACCATCTTCCAACCCCACACACTTTCCCTTCTTCAAACCCATACAAGGCAAGAAAGACTATCAAGGTAGAAATTTGCCTATGGCATGAGCTAGGGTTAGATTTTTATTAATTTCCTAGCATGTTATCTCCCCTATAAGGCCTAGGAGGTCACCACAAGTTGGTTTCCATCTTGGGTCTAAGGGATTTCAAGATGTATTGGTCATATATGTGTATATGATGGTTATGATCTTTCTATGAGCATGTTTGGTTACATTCTTGAATAAGCATGTTGAACTTGCTGCTATTATGCTATGTTATCATGTTTTATACCTTGTTAGAGTCTTATATATGTGCTAGAAGCTAGAATATTAAGTTTTCTCTGCTGAAATTTCGAGTTGCACACATGCTGGAAATCACTGTTCATACAGAAAACTTTGTTTCCAAAAGGGAAAAGTTCGATTTTTGAACGACTGAAAAATTCGAAAATTTCAAACCAAAAATTTGGTTTATATACTTTAAATTCAGTGTAGAATAATCTGTAGAAACAGGTTTTTAAAAGCTGGAGGTTTGGATTGCGAAAGCCGGAAATTTCAAAAGTTGCGCGCTAAATCGTTTCGCGTCGCAGTCTGAAAGTTTCCGGTTTCGTGAACTGAAAATCCGGAAATTTATACTCTAAAAGTCTATTTTACAACCTTGGGAATATATGTGTGGATTTCCAGTAGGTTTTAAGTTGGAATTTCAGTAGTTGAAAGCTAAAAATTTCAGTTCGAAAATGTAAAAGTCGATTTCGCTAAATTGTGAATTTTTGGTACTTTGTGCTGAATTTGAGCTGAATCAGTGTGTATTGTGATGAAATTGTGATTCATATGTGTTGGAATTATGTGTGAAAGGGCCCTATATGTGTTCGGTATGGATGGAGCTAGAGTTTGGCCGGGCGGCAATAGGCTTGCCGGTCTTAAACCAGTTCTCGCCATCCATGCCTATTCCCATCTTGCATGGACGGAGTGTTCCGTGTATTGGTTTTTGGTCGTAGGTTTCGGCATATACTCAAGATATGACCACCGGTGTGTTTAGGTTGGAATTGGTGGATTTTGGTGTGATTTCGGTTGGATATCAGTTGAAATTGAATTACGGCACGGGGAGATAAGGTAGCCGCCCGTCGAGGTGAAAAAACGGTAAAAATGTGTTGGAATGTGATGCTCTATCAGAGCTGAAATTTATGTGGTTTGATCAGGAACTGAAATTTCTATGGTTTTATGTGTGGTTTTATGTGTGGTTTTATGTGCTTTTATGACAATATGCAATTTCACATGAACACCTCATGTCTATGCGAATTTCTACTCAACATGTGTATATGTTAACGTTGCTTTCTATTATGTTTTAGTCGGAATTGAGACACAGAAAGATAGGAACGAGGAAGACTTAGGAGGGCGCTTCGAGGCTTTTAGTTAGTTATGTATGCGTTGTGCTAGAAACTTGGTAGTTAAGTTATGTATATGTTATGTATATGTAATAAACGACGTTTGTAAACTCATCTTTTGGAATATTAGTAAGCATGTTTGGTTTCATTACGTTATAAAATAGCATGTTTTTGTGAGATGGTTATAAATAGATGTTTTCATAATTAGCTAGAGGTTTCGGGGCGTTACAATTTTACTAAATAGGTGGAGGCTATTCCCCTCAAGCAAATCGATCAGGGAACGATAGTCAGGTTCATCAAGGAGCATCTAGTGCATAGATTTGGAATCCCTCAGACTATCATAATAGATAGGGGAACCATGTTCACGGGATCCGAAATTCAGGCCTTTGCCGTAGAATATGGTATCCAACTCACACATTCCACACCATATTATGCGCAAGGGAATGGGCAACCTGAATCCGCCAATAGAACTTTAAAGAATATCATTTCGAAAATGGTAGAGGGAAATCCCAGAGCATGGCATTTATTGCTCTCCGAAGCATTGTGGGCTTATCAAACGAGCAAACGCACTGGCACAGGGACTACCCCATTTCGACTCACCTATGTCATGATGCGGTCCTGCCTATGGAAATCAACGTGAGATTCTCACGAATAGCTCAACAAAATAATCTGACCGCTGAAGAATACCATTGCAAAATGGTGGATGAACTAGACACAGTGGAATACGTTAGAATACAGGCGCTAGATTCTATTGAGACTCAGAAAAAACAAGTTGCCAAAGCTTACGATAGAAAGATCAGAGCCAAGAGATTCCAGATTGGTGACCTCGTTTGGAAGGTCGTCTTCCCCTTAGGAAAGAAAGACGCTACACTAGGGAAATGGAGCCCCAACTGGGAAGGCCCCTTTTCGATCCATTCGATAACCAATGGAAGAGCCTATCTACTAGAAAGCATAGATGGGGACTTGCTCAGGGATTGAATAAATGGCAAGTATTTTGAAAAAGTAATATCCTACACTTTGGGAAACGTTGACATTACAACACCGAATTAATCTAAGTCAAAATGTCCTCTAAAGCTAATCGCATTTAGAATTATTGCGTTTTTGTCTATTTCAATCCAGTTGTGTTATTGATACGCGTAAGCAATTTCTTTTCCACACATGAAATGTTTTTTGAAGGAATCTTGATACAAGCAGATCAAGTAACATGGTAAGTCGAAATAGACCACAAGAAAGAAATCGGAATGAATGCATGCAAAATTGAGCTATGAATGGCTTAAAAGTTTCAAGAGCAAGAATAAAGCAAAAATTATTTCGGCAACAGATTGCCATTTCGAATGGCATGCAGGCTACTGAACTGAGAATTTAAATTGTCAGGGTTGTTAGGCTGCCAGAGCATCTTTTTCCTGAGCTATGCCACTTGGTCCGGCCGCCTCATCTACAGGCGGATTAGACGTTGAGGTCGCCTCCGTCAAATGACCAACCCCATACCCTCCCACGCTGCTAACTTGTGGGGTCCCTTCACCTAGAAAATCCCCTCGAAATCGAGCAAAGAAAAGTTGCAGGAAAGTAGTCGCCTCGTCAAACTCAGCAGTAGTAGTCTCAACCTGGCACTTTCGTTCCAAGTCTCTCTCCTTGGCCTGCTAGTAAGCCTTGATCCACTCATTAGAGCCAGCCTTGAGCTCTTCTACTTCATTGGAGAGGTTGAGCAATTATTGGTCTACCTCTTCGGTGAGCTTCCGCAGGCGTTCCATTTCGGCAACAATGCCCTCTCGTGTGGTAGACAATCATAGCTGCTGTTTAGCTTTCTGGTTCAGTTGAACCCGAAGCGTTCTCAGATCTTCAACCAGCGGGCCAGTGTTGGAAAATGAGGAGTTTGGATAAAGGCGTTGTTGCTCTCACATTCGTTCCTAGGCTAGGGAGATTCCTTTCAAAGTCCTCATAAAAACGCCTCTTACTGAGGGCCATGGTAAGGCGAGCGACCTCCCGTAAAATCTCATCAATAAGATTCTTTCTTGTCCCGAAGATGACAGGACCATATTCAGAATCCACCCCTGCGAGGAGCCCTTTGAGCTCCTAAACACGAGCATCTGAGAGATGTGTGGCCACTTTGGGAACGGGGGCATCCCCCGAGATAGAATCAAGCAAGTCCACTACTGCCTTGGCACTGCTTAAAGGTGTTGAACCCAACAGTGATCGAGGGGAGGTTGCCTGTAAGGAAAAGAGGAATTAGAGCACATGAACCAGCAAGGAACCAAGGTAATCAGCAATGGAGCAATATTACCTGAGAGCCACCAGCAAGGGTTTCTGGCAGCGAAGAAGCCATTAAAGGGACCTGGGCAACAGGCTGAGCAATAAGCTGTGGGAATCGAAATCAGAAGAGGACGTAGCTAGATAAGCAAAGACAGGTAAAAGAGACATTACCTCGGTCATCTTGATAGGAGGAGGAGGAGGAGGAGGCGGCATGGCCATCCTTTCGGGTGGACGAAGACCTAGAATATCAGCAGGCGAATATCCCGCCACAGTCAGGTCAATGTAAATCTTGTCAACAGCCTCATCGACATCTGTCTCTTCAGAAGGTGATTCCTCAGCACTCTCTGCCTGAGGGCCGGTAGAAGCGGAAGGAGTACCAGTGGGAGAGGGTTCAGAAGCAGAAGCAGGCATCACCAAGCGCCTTTTCGTCGCCATTTATTTAACACGCGTTGGCCTTTGGCCAATAGCGGTAGTAATGGTGTGTTTGCTTCGACGAGGGGCCTTCGAAGGAAAGATAAAATCAAAAGAAAGATACTTGGTTGGAAACGTCTGATTCATCATCAACAGAGTCAGACACTTCGATCACACCCTCAACCTTTGTTGAATAAAAGTGGCGGGCAGAACGACGAGTACCCACCTGAGCAGGGGCTGGCACAGGAGCAGGATCAGGGGATAGAATGGGAATTCTAGCAAGAATGGCAGCGACAACAGTCACCATGGCTTCAGTCTTCTTACGAGAGCCTAGAAACAAAATGAGCAGGGATTCAGCGGTAGGATAAGAAGAGACCAAAACAATGGGAGCAAGGATGAAGGTAATACCTTCCCCTTCTATGGTTACTGCGTTACTCTGAAAAGGGGTAGCGAGTCCAAAGAGCTCAACCCTACGAACTCCCACGGGGTCATCAGCGAACAAACCGTTGAAGGTAGCCTCGTTATGGAAGCTCATAGGCCTTTTAAGGGGAAGGTTAGGGATAATCACCCAAGGGACAAAATCAGGTAAAGGGGGGGGGGGCAGTCAAGCATAATGGGTTATAAAAAGTAGACTAATGTAGGGTCTTGTCCTCTAATCTCTTCCGAACGGTATAAAAATGCTCTTTTGCCTTAGCTATCATTTTTTCTTTCTTTTCGAAAAAAGTGACTGAAGCTTGCCTAATGCATCTGTCACGATTATGGGGATTCCAGGTAACGTTATAAAAGCGTTCAAATTTCTCAATACTTTTTTTTGCCTGCGACAGATTTGACAAGCACATTCTCAGGGAAAGGCATGTCGGTGGCGACCTTAGGGGGCACAATCAAAAAGGTGAAACGGTATATGGTCGCATGAGCAGGCTCAGTTCGAGAACGGGCCAAATATCCATTCCACCAAGTCTGGAAGGCCGAGGTGGCTCTAGGGTCTCTAGCAAAATAAGTGAATTCGAATTCACTTAAGCGACGCCAAGAACCTTCTGTTAAACTCCTGAAGACATCAGCATCCCAGTTTTTGTATTTGTTCGGCTTGAAACGTGACGAGTTAATCATCACGATTGGGGCAGGCAAAGACTGAATAAGGCCAAACTGACGTGCCACATAATGTGGGGCATACGGCAAGAGGCGATTAGAGACCATGTTGTCAAAATAAAAACAATATGGCAAGTCTCTAGCGGTAAGGAAGGAAGCCCATTGTCTTTGGTCACTGAGGTGGAAAGATTTAGACCCATGGCAGTAGAACACTAGGTCACCGCTGCAAAGGACGTCCCACTCTGGTATACTACCGTCTCACGGAAGGTAGAAACAATCGAAGGCTCGTTCAGGGTTGGTAGTCAAAATGGAAGTACGTGCCAGAAATGTTGCGCAGAGCTCCTTTTCCATCCTCATACCAACAGATCTAGCTCACAAATGAGGGAAGTAGGCTGGAAGCCACATTTGCACTAGCTAAAGGCCCCCGTGATGGATCTCCCTCTTTTTTGGGTCTTGCCTTACCTTGACCAACTTCCGCAGGCCTTTGTAAACTTAAGCCAGCACGGCTGGACCCAGAGCCAACTCGGTATCCGCAGCCAGCGCCCCTGCCATGTAATAAGACTCCATAGTTTGTTGGCAAGATTGGCTACAAAAAACATATCTACACAGCCACAATGCCAAGAATCGGATATGTTCTTCATCGGAGACCGAGGTAGCATTGTTAACAAAATGGGAGATGATGTGCCCATAGCTAGTCCTGGGTTTGCTCTCACGACATAAATGGGAAATCTCTAGAATATCGGTGTCATCATACCTTACTTCAACACCGATAGGACGGCTGGACGAGCGAAACCCTGCCAGTTGCTCCAGATCGAGAAGAGTTAAGGTCATGGGTCCTATAGCGAAGTGGAAAGTGTTGTTGATTCTACACCAGAATGGCAACGCCGCCTGTAAAAACTCCAAATCAAGAGAATAAGGGGTTTTTGAGACCTGAATGGGCTCGTAAATCCCAATACTCTTCCACAATTGGCTATGAATGGCCTCAACACGAGCGCACCAGTTTACAAAGTCGCGATGGATAGAGGAATTGAACAACCATGGTTAGTTATGGACAGAAGTGCCGAAAACATGGCTCGCTGGATATGGCAGGCGCTCCTCAATGCGGGTGAGGTCGCGAGGGTGGTCTCGAGGAACTTCTCCGTTGAGAGTGGGGCCCAAAGAATGGAAACCCTCGTAGAGAAAGATAATTGATCCTTGAGATGCCATTACTGATAACGAAGGGTTTTAGGGTTTCAAAATTGGGGAAGATAAGTTAGAAGGATGGTAAAGGTAAACGGTGGCCAGAGTTGAGGGGGTTTTTAAAGTCAAAGGTTAAAGAGTCCTGAAAATTCTAGAGATAAACACTTGAGAGGTGAGGAGAAAACGTGGGTGGACACTGGTGTCAGAAACGACTACTATCAGAAAACTCAAAGGACGCCATCATGGTGGCGCCAGTAACATCCGTAATTTAAAACAGCAAAAAAACAGAAAAATATATATAAAAATATATCCACAGAGGAATAAATGAAGAATGTTGCAGAAGGTTCAATGGTGACATTCTCATGGCTTGATGGCCAAGCATTACTGGTAACATGAAGGCCATGACGTTTATAGGAGTACGTTGTCAGAAGAAAAAGCTGAAATTGCCACATTGAATATGGCAAGCATAAATAAAAAGCCGTCAATTTAATAGCGCAAAGAAGATGAAATTTTAACCAAGTTATGATCAAATCTTGCAATTGATCACAACTTGCGGGGGGCATTGTTTGGGCCCGAAAAATAATTTTTTTGTATAGATTTGAAATGGGCTGATATTGGTCCTTTTCGCCAGGCCGAAATGAAATTAGTAAGGCTCAGGTCACTTCGATGCGTACACAGAGGCCTATGGTGGAGACCCAGGCCGAAATAAAATAACGACTCATAGCCCAGTCAATAGGAATATAAAATTGGGAAAAATAAGATATATATGGGAATAATCTGATCCCTTATTTTTAGGGGTTGTTAGATTGGAATAACTAACTGGATAAAGATAATGCAGGAAGTTATACCTGAACATGCCTAAAATAAAGGGCATGTGCTGCTGAAAATTTGAAATCCAGATGACATGGCATAACTACCATATCCTAAAAATAAGGACGGCCATTTGTGTCAAGTACCAATCCAGAATAAGGTGGTTAGTTTTAAGAATAAAGGGTGTCGGTTGCAGCTTAATGCCTATAAAGGGGAGCTGGATTCACCATTTGAAGGACATCTACACAACAACAATCAATCAACACAACAACAACAACTCTTTCAATCAAGAAGTCAACACTTCTCTGATTTTTTTAGTCTAAATGAACAAAGATTAGCTTTAGTTCAGCAGGTAGAAAACCGTTACAAGTGTTTGTAGTCATACCTCATTTGGCTCGAAGTGAGGCTATCAATGCACTCATTCCGTAACATCACGAGGTCGTAGTCATCACTTACTCGGATTGAGCCCGGTTCGAGGTGAGATATCAATGTGACGAAGTGGTACCCAGCATTCATGTCGAGCACATGTATGAAGAAGAGTACAGACGGAGTCAATCAATACTCGTCGGAGTGAACAACCTCTGAATACACCCACAGGTAGATATGACCAGAATCATTACTGTGGCCGATTTGTAGCTAGAGTTCTTAGGGACTGCTCAATGCATCTTTGTCATAGATATAGCCCGAGTCATCAATGCGTGTGTCTGTAATTGAGTCCTGTAAAAGTCCATGTGGCGAGTAGCCATCGTCTTCGAATATATTTTCTCTTCGATTTAAAGCTTTTCAACGCTTTTCGGCTTTTGAGAGTGCTGAATTGTTAAGTCCTACATTGAGTTGTAGACAAGTAGAACATCAGGGATAGTGTTTGCCTGCTCCGATTCAGTCATTTTTCAAATAGAAGTCTTAGGCGTACCATATCATTTTTCACTTCGAACCACAAGACTTCCACTTATATGCTCCTACACACTGGCACACCCGCACCCAAACGCCAAGAGCTCACTTCGAATCTGTTGTTTTCCTATCGAACTCAGCCGATTCGGACCTGAGACACCACTTCGGCTCGACCGCAGAAAATTTATGCAAACAAGAATGTAACCAGGCAACAAGGATTATAGGTTTTTGGGTGGTAGATTCGCAACGCCCTTGGGGATATGGTTAGCACAAAATCTTGGTTTCATGATGTAATGAGCCTAGTTGATTCTTACTAAGAGTATGGGATATTAGTGAGAGTTTATCCCACATCGAATGTACAAACATCAAATGTGGGGTTTATATGGCCTATGGGCTCTCCAACCTCACAAGCTAGCTTTTAGAGTGTGAGTCTACCATGGGTCATAACAACTTGGTGTCAGAGTCATTTACTACCCTCTCAGTTGCAATCGTGCGGCGTGGGTGGTGGCACTGGCATTGCAGTGTTCACTGTGGACTAGGGTAAGCTATCGCAAAGCCAGCCCGCTTGAACGCCGGGGCTACAGAGCGTGGTGGAGTATAATGGTCCTAGTTGGTTCTCACTAAGAGTGTAGTATCTTAGTGAGAGTTTATCCCTCATCGAATGTACAAAAATCAGATATGGGGTTTATATGTCCTATGGCCTCTCCAACCTCACAAGCTAGCTTTTGGAGTATGGCTCTTTCATGGATCATAACACATGAGGGTTAATGTGATCTGCTGGCCTTGGAGGTGCATGATTTGCTTGAAGGGTTTAAGTGGTTGGGGCACATCGACAAGGCAGAGGTGATTATGGAAGGGGACTGCTTGCAGCTGGTTGAGTTTCTTACTGGTCGAACGGTCTGTATCTCACGCTACTGGACCACGATCGATGAAGTTTTGGTTGCTTCCATTGTTAGTTGACCTTTGTCCATGTGAAGCGATCAACGAATAAAGTTGTGCACATCTTAGTGCATAATGTTGGTTGCAATTTTTTTTAACTTCTAATCAGTGGGTTGGAAGCCTCTCGATTGTATCACTAAGACATTGTGTTCTAACAAGTTACGTGCAGAGTAATGAAATTTGTGGGGAATTCCCTGTCAGATGCTTACTATAAAAAAAAAAGTACAACTAATTGCACGCATAGAAATAAAATGCGACCATTTTCCTACTCTAGCTACTATGGACCCATTAACTTCCGTGGAATGGCTTGTAGGGGTTTCAAATTCTAGTTTGTCCGTTTTAAGCAAACACAAATTGCTATTTACTTTTGTTCAGGTTTATTGGGTGTCTATATACGGCATTTACCTTTTATGCCCTTACAACCTTACCCAAAAATTATGAAATCACTGAAAGTGATCTCTTCTCTTTCTCCACGCTCGAATTTAAGGTTTCGATTGGTTATATTTTCAATCTCATTTTTCTCTTTTCATTGAGAAGAGATTATTTTTGTTTTTGTATTGGTTTTTGTGTGAAGATGAAAATATGCTTGGATGATTAGTGTAAAAATATTGAATAGTTATGTAAGGATCCGATTTTCTTACATTTTAAATATATTATTATTTGATGTTTATATGATTATTATTATATTTGTATTATGTGAAATTTTATTTAAAGACTTGATGATACATGCCTATGCTTATTTATAAATGTATAGTTATAACAATTGGAATCATTTTTCTTTCTTTTCTTTCTTTATTAATCATAAAATACACAATTTTCAATTATACATATATATAATTTTGAAAATTCATATATAAATTAGGTTTGGATTATTTTAGAAAACTCTAGTTATTAAATGTCATTTTCCCTATATTAAATGATGAGATTTGGATAAGATTATGATAAGATTTGGATAAGATATGATAAGATAATAATAATTAGAAAATAACTTAAAGTATATAATAATCCTATTTGTTGCCTAAATTCTATAAAAAGGGATCATTGTCTTCATTTTTCATACACACTTACTAAATCCCGCCTAAAACACACACACCCACACAACATTGCACTTTCAATATATATATATATATATATATATATATATATATCACACTATATCATTAGTATATCTTCCTATATACATATACATACATATATAGATATATATAATTACCCATCTTCTAAACATATATATATATATACATATTAACCTTTCTATATATCTATATATACAATCTACACTTTATACTTATAGAAAAGACGGTATCCTTTTGAAAGGTAGGAGTATTATTTAACGTCATGAGTAAAATAGGAATTTAAGTATCTTATAAGTCTTAGATATTTTATGCTTTTATTTCCATTATAGTATTATTTGAAATTATGTGTCTACGTGCACCTATTAGAATACACATGCACCTTATGGGGTTGAATGATATTTCTACTCAACCGTCGCGTTGATTATTCTTCACATGACTATTTTTAGACAGAAATTAGATAGCGTATCAGAGTGGCGTAATGGAAGCCAAAAAAGCATTTGGAAGCCTTTTATGCAATAAAGTTACTTTTGTATATTTTTTTTAAATTGTAACTTTTGTATTTTGTATAAATTTTATGTGAAAATTATTATTTATTTTTAATAAAAATATAAAAAAAATTCGGGTACGTTACGAGTTATATAAAAAATAATATTTAAATATAATAACGAGAATTTATGCCCCATGATTAAATAAAAAATATATTTAAATGGGATAGTGGGTTTTGTGGTTACCATGATTAGTTTGAAAATTATATGAAAATGGATAAGCGTAGGCACTCGGCAGATGAGGAAAATTTCTGCAGGTGACATGAGAAAATTCGTTTACAGTGCTCAGTTAAATTTCTTTTTCCTCAGTAATAGATAATGGTTTTGCTACTTAGTTTAACAAATAATAATAATAAAAATAATAGATAATGCATTTGCCCTTGTAGACGAGGTCCTATATTTTTTTTTAAGGTTGTTGGAGTTATAAAAGCCTTGAGCTGATTGAAATTTTCCGAACGGTGGAAAATGAACACCAATCTGATTCATAGGCCTTTGCTCTGCCTCTCTCGCGCGAGTTTCAACAAATGTTCTGAAGAGGTACCCGTGAACTGCAAATTCATCAGTAGCAGGCCTTCTTCTTTCAAGTGTCGTTGCATCAAAAATGGAAACACTTCAGAATCGCATGAGGTAATTTCTATTCTAAATACTGTTGTTGTGGTGTTTTGTTTTGTTGTGGAAAATGAACAACAGTCAGATTCATAGACACAATTATTGTTGGGCAGAGTAACTATCCCTCTCGTCAGTGCTGTAATTTGTGAAGGGCATTATGTTACTATAATTTACAGAATTTGATAATGTATATCCACAGGATTTTTGTAGAGAACCAATTTTAATAATGTTCTGAATCATGCACTAGTTGTAGAATGTAGAAGTTGATTTTGGTGGAACGACTTGCAAAAGCGTCTGTTCTACATGAATTTATCAGGCACATAGTCGATGCCGCTTTTTTACATTGAATGGTGAACCTCCCATTCGTGTTTCCCACAAATAACATAATTTTGATCAAGTGGTAACTGATATATGGTGAGATGAATAAACATTGTAGAGCAGTAGTTAATGAAAGCTTTTTTCAACATAATGTCAAATGAGTTCCCTATTAATTCCAGTGTTTGGAGTTTTATATGAAATATTGCCGCAAGTATCCGTCCAACTGAATCATCTGTGAAGTTATTTTAATTCTCATGGACAGGCAAAATATCTTTCATTTTTGTTGAGGAGTCTCTCATCACACTGTATGTAATAGATGGCTAATGTTCCTCTTTGGGTTTTGATATAACTCATGTCAGTGTTGAAGTTATGCCCTAACTTTATGTTGATACAAAGGTGTTATCATTATGTCACGATAAAGTTGTATCATTATTTATCAAGTCTATTTGAATCTATGTGGAAGACAGTGTGGGGACAAGTAAGAAATGCTGAGAAGTATGTAAAACTTCACATTTCCCAGGAAATCTCAGCAAAGTGTGTTGGTAATTGTCAATGTCATTAATGTGGAGTCTTCCTGGTAAATAGGAGTCTTTTGCTTGTGGAAAAACAACCCAAAATGTAGTAAGTGGTGCACGGGAGGTATGGGAGAGCTTGTCAGGAGCAAGTGGCACACGATGAGTGTGGGATAGCTTGCAGGATGATTTGTGTGAAAGGAGAAGAGTTTTACAGTGGAAAAAGTTTTTTGTGTATTATAAATCATACGCTAATCTCATTATATAGAGATTAGCTACAATCTATACATGGAAGGAGCTTTAACCTTCCTAATATACAATACATGATTTAAGGAATTATTAAACAAATAACCTATAATTATTCTAACACTCCCCCTCAAGTTGGAGCATATATGTCAATCATGCCCAGCTTGTTACAAAGAGTTTGAAATTTATTCCCCCCCAAAGCTTTAGTAAATACATCGGCAATCTGTTCCGAGGACGGAGTAAATGGAGTACTGATAATGTGGCTCGCCACAGCATTTCGAATGAAATGACAGTCGACCTCAATATGCTTCGTTCTTTCATGAAAAACTGGATTATTGGCAATATGAATAGCTGCCTGATTGTCACAGTGCATAGGTAACGGTTCATTATAATCAAAGCCCAATTCTCCTAGTAAGCTTTTGAGCCACAACATTTCACTCGTGGTATGTGCCATAGCACGATATTCAGCTTCTGCACTAGACCGAGCTACTGTTGTCTGCTTCTTACTCCGCCAAGTCACCAGATTTCCTCCTACATACGTGCAGTAGCCAGAAGTCGATCTTCTATCTCCCTTTGACCCAGCATAGTCTGCATCTGAATAGGCCTCAATCTTCAAATGTCCATGTTTCTTGAAGAGTAGACCTTTTCCAGGAGAGGCTTTTATGTACTTTAAAATCCTCATGGCAGCATCTAGATGGATAGGTCGGGGTTTGTCCATAAACTGACTAATAACTCCAACTGCAAAAGATATGTCTGGTCTAGTTACAGTCAGATAGATCAGCTTTCCCACGAGCCTTCTGTACTTCGCTTTGCCTTCTAAGTATGTATCATCATCGTCCCAAAAATTCGGATTTAAGTCTATAGGAGTGTCAACTGGTTTGGTCCCCAGCAAGCCAGTTTCTTGTAGTAAGTCAAGGGCATACTTCCTCTAAGACAACGAAACTCCATGCCTACTACGAGCGATTTCAATTCCTAGAAAGTATCGAGGAGGACTCAAGTCTTTAGTAACAAATTGTTGTTTTAAGTACTCCTTAGTGACTTCGATTCCTTCGAAATCACTGCCAGATACGAGGATATCATCCACATACACAATTAGGATAACGACACCTGAGGTGCTGCGTTTCACAAATACGGAGTGATCTGCCTGACACCTGTGGAACCCAAAATCACTTAAAACCCGACTGAATTTGTCAAACCAGGCACGAGAACTCTGTTTCAACCCATAAATTGCCTTCTTTAGCCGGCATACCATAGCTTTCTTCTCCCCCTGAGCAACATACCCTGGAGGTTGCTCCATAAAGATCGTTTCTTGCAAGTCGCCATAGAGGAAGGCATTTTTGATATCCATCTGAAACATAGGCCAATCTTGATTAACGGCCAAAGAAAACAACACGCGAATGGAGTTAAGGCGAGCAACAGGGGAAAATGTCTCAAGGTATTCTACGCTATAAGTCTGGGTGAAGCCTTTAGCAACTAGGCGGGCCTTGTATCGGTCAATAGTGCCATCAGCACAGTACTTGAGAGTGAATACCCATCGACAGCCAACCACATCAGCATTTGAGGGGGGGTGACCAGGTCCCAAATTCCCTGATCAATAAGAGCAGACATCTCCGCGTCCATTGCCTGTTTCCACTTAGGATGTTGAAGTGCCTCATGGTGAGTAGAAGGGATTGGTTCTGTAGAAAGAGAAAAAACAAAACTACGATACGAGGGACCAAGATTATCAAAGGACATATAGTTAGTGAGGGGGTGAGCGGTACAAGAACGTTTACCTTTGCGTAAGGCGATGGGTAAATTGGAATCTGAAGAAACAGGTTCGGAGGAGGTTGGATCTACCGTAGAGGAAGGCGTATCAGTAGGAGCCGGAAGCACAGAGGTCCGTAGTGGCCGTCGCCGTGAGTACACCTGCAGAGGAGGAGCAGTAGAAGACAAAGGAGAAGGGATAGGCAAAGGGACTGAAGAAGAGGAGGTGCCACCAGTAGAGTAGTAAGGTGTTGACTCAAAGAATGTGACATCAGCAGAGATATAGGACCGATGAGAGAGGGGATCTTAACAGCGATACCCTTTTTTTGTACGAGAATACCCCAGGAAAAGACACTTAACAGATCGGGGTGAAAGTTTGTCAAGACCCGATGAAGAGATGTGGACAAAGCAAACACACCCAAAAACCCGAGGAGTGACATGAAACAAAGGACGATTAGGATAAAGTGTCGAATGTGGAATATCCCCATGGAGAACACTCGAGGGTAACCGGTTGATAAGATAGCAGGCTGTAAGGACAACATCCCCCCAAAAGGTTTTAGGGACATTCATCTGAGTCAAAATGGTACGCGCAACATCCAAGAGGTGTCGATGTTTGCGTTCGGCTACACCATTTTGCTGAGACGTGTGGGGACAAGTAGTTTGATGAATAATTCCATGGTGGGTACAAAAGATAGACACTTGTTTTTGAACATATTCCAAAGCATTATCTGTACGAAGGATTCGAATAGGAACAGAAAATTGAGTCTTTATTTCATTATGAAAGGATTGGATTATAGTAGGAACTTCGGACCGATCTTTTAACAAGTAGACCCAAGTCAATCTAGAGTAAGCATCCACAAAACAGATAAAATACCGAAACCCCCCAACAGACTCGACTCGACAAGGACCCCAAACATCAGAATGAACTAATTCAAAAGGACAGGAACGACGCTTTTCGACACGGGGTGGAAAGGAAGCACGGTGATGCTTTCCTAACTCACACGACTCACAATTGAAACGAACAGACTCAATAGGTAACAAACGTCTTAAGGTAGACAAGGGGGGGTGACCTAACCGACAATGCCATTGAAAAGGTGTAACCGAAGCAGAGAGAGCCCGAGCATCAACAGGTGTATCCACGGCGTGTAAGTAGTAAAGACCACCACGCTCACGACCGCCACCAATCGTCTTCCCCGTGTGTAGATCCTGAAAGACACAATGGGATGGAAAAAACGTTACTGAGCAATTGTGAGATTTAGTAAGTTGGCTAATTGACAATAGACTAATAGGAAACCGTGGAACAAACAAGACATTTTTTAGAGTAATAGCAGTAGTAGGTGTAACAACACCTGAACCTGATACAGGGGAGTAGGAGCCATCGGCTAAGCGCACAGGATTGAGAAATGGTAACAAACATAATGAAGAAAAATGAGACTTAATACCAGTGATGTGGGTGGAAGCACCAGAATCTAATAACCAGGACTCACCCTGAGACGCCGTGAAGGCGCTTGTAGCATGGGAAACTGGAGAGGCAGTGGAGGGAGCTAAAGGAGTCTGCACAAGCTTCTCATATTCTTCACGACTGATGAGGACCTGATCTGAGTTTGGCTGAGAGGTGGGAGTCTCATGAGGAATGGCATTGGCCCACTCTGGCTTACCAAACTTCTGCCAACAGTGATCGGAGGCATGATTTGTACGACCACAATGAGTACAAGGGGGAAATTTTCCACGGCCACCGCGACCACGTCCAGCACTTGAAGTGACACCTCGTGAATTACTTCGGCCACAACCACGAACAACTGAGGCTGAGGCCTCAACAGAAGGAGTATGTGTGCTTGAGGTCCCTGTAGATACACGTAAAACTCGAGAGACGGCAGTGGGTAAGGTCGGAACCTTATCACTAGCCAAGATTTGATCTCGAGCAGGTTGGAGAGAGCTATCCAAGCCGGACAAGAACTTAGCTACCCAAAATTCTTCCCATTGAGTTTTGCGTGTTTCTAGATCACACTGCAGCGGGTGATATAGGAGAATCTCGTCATGAATGCCTTTGACGAGAGAATAATATTCAGCTACATTTCGATGGTCCTGTTTCAACGAGAAAACCCGCTCATATAGTTCAAAAACACGAGACACGTTGTTCTCATTAGCATACATATTGTGGACGGTATCCCACATTTCTTTTGCTGAGGTCAAGAACATCAGATTGGAGGCAACTGACTCTTCCATACTATTGAGTAACCAAGCCATAACAGCATATTCATCCTTCTGCCATTCTTTGAACTTGGCATCACTCGATACCGGAGGGTCCGAGAGAATGTGGTCTAACTTGTCATTAGACCCAAGAAATAACTTAAAAGATTGGGCCCAAAGGAGATAGTTTCGCCCGTTCAACTTGATAGTAGTTCCCATGGGGGTTTTGGGTTCAAGAGATGATGCCATCGGGTTTTTTTTTTTTTTTTTATGATAAAATAAAGGTAATATATATAATAATATATATATAAGGGAGAGAAAAAGAAAAGGAGAGAGAGCTGGTCAAGAGATAATAGCAGAGCACGAGAGAAAAGAAATCAAGAGGACTGTGTCTGAGATGAAAGGGATCTCGCCGGTGTGCGAGCTAAAAAGGAAGGTAGAGGTGCCGGAGGAGGAGTCGCCCGCTTCTGAGACGGCGCGACGCAGGGAGCCAGCGACGAACGCCGGAAGAAAGAGGATGCAAGGAGCGCGGACGGCTGAAACAGAGAGGGTCGCCCGCGTATGAGACGGTGCGACGGGTGGTGGCGGTCAGCGACGAACGCCGGGAGGATGAGGGTGCAAGGAGCGCAGATGGGCTGAGAAAAGCTCTTTGCGATTTAGGGTTTTGGGATGGAGGTGATGGCGGAGGTGAAGGCGCCGACCAAGCTAGGGTTTCGGAGTGGGGGCGGTGACGGCGGATGACACGAGGTTAGGGTTTGTCTTCCCCCTTCTCTTTTTTTTTTTTTCCTTAATTTAAAAACGAGACCCGCTCTGATACCATGTTGAATGACCACCTCATCTAAAAGCTTAAGCTTGTAGAGAGGGAGAGTCATTATATATTTATTTATGTTCTTCAACACGCCCCCGCACGTGCAAGCGGACTTCTTTTTTGTTTGTGTCAAGCCTTGCACGTGAATTTTTTTTTTTTTTTTTTATAAATGGGTGGCGGTGAGATTCGAACTCAAGACCTCTTGTTTGGCCTGGCTCTGATACCATGTGAAAGGAGAAGAGTTTTAGAGTGGAAAAAGTTTTCTGTTTATTATAAATCATACGCTAATCTCATTATATAGAGATTAGCTACAATCTATACATGGAAGGAGCTTTAACCTTCCTAATATACAATACATGATTTAAGGAATTATTAAACAAATAACCTATAATTATTCTAACAATTTGTTTGGCCAATACAGGGTTGGGACAGTATTCTTTAGCAATAATTGAGACTGGTTGTACTAGGCTTTCTTTCCTTTCTTCAGTTGGGGTATGAACTCAAGGATTTATCTTGTACAACAAAAAGGTTGTTTCTCATAGTAGAATATCTTCGATTAAGAAATATTGTTTCTCATAGTGCAACAAGCTCTCTGGATGTAGGCAGCTTCACCACACCACATATGAACACTGTGTCGTTTATTCTTAGGTTCACCATTCTTTGTGGTTGAACTTGGCGTGTTTGGTACAAATTCCTAGTAAATTAAATCTCGTTCCACTTCTTCTATTTCCCAACAGATGAGGCCACTTGACTTTTTTTGCTCTATAGTTTTATATTATTCAGATATGGTGGCTTTTACTGTTGTGTCATGAAATTATGCTTGGGTGAGGTATCATTCCCTAATATTAAGGTAGACTGGTTCTTCAATATGTAAGAGCCAGTTAGTGGATGCGCTGCCCCTAGGCTGGCTCAGTGGAGCTGACTCATCCCAGCACAACTAGCAATATGTAAGTACTTTTTGCTGGGTCAGGAAGCGAAGTCATTTATTCATTGTTTAACCATAAGAATGGTGGAGAACTGTGGCGAGAAAGGACCTCAGAAATCGGAAACTTGAGTAAAATATCAAAGTAAAAGGACAATCCTCATCTACCAATCAAACTGAGAGAATTATATTTTGCATTAATGGGTTAAATTTCTTGACAATCCAGACTACTTTCAAAGCATAGAATACATAGAAAGCCGCTCGCCACCGTATTTTTCCGCCTCTGATATTGCCATTGTCATTCTCAATGGAAGAAAACACTTAGATGGAAGTCAGGAAATTGCTTCAAATGTAAAATATAAAAGTTGAGGAGCTTCATTTGAAAGACCTATCCAAGACCCAAAGAATTTTCTAAAAAACATTGATTCATGAAAGAATAGGGCAGTAGCTTTAGGAGAAGTAGTTGTAGCTCAGAGGCAGAAATATGAAGAACTCCCTGAAAAATAAAAAATATAAAGTAATAGTAGTACAAAATTATAAACTCTGTGTTCTACACGTAGATGTATCTTTCTACAGGGAAACATGTGCAAAACATGTTCTCACATTCAAACATTGTGTTTAGATAGCATGAGGATGTGCAGATGCTTCCACACACTGCCACTCATGTCCTGTTTCTTAACTTGTAAATAATTATTCTATCAAGTTCTTCTTTGACAATTGACAATTAGACATTAGTTTTTAAACTACCCTCATTGATTTCCGAATATCCATTTGCTAGATATCTTTGCACTTATTTTAGAAGTTTTCTATTGTGAGCCAGAATTCTTGATCTTTTCCTATTCTACAACACCCCTTTCTCGAACTGAAAATTTTATGTTAATGTCTTGAATCAAAAAATAGACATTATATTTTCTTGGCTCAAGGTGAATTATTTCTTTTTTAGTCAAACTTAGCAAACTGATTGTGTATTCTAGCTGAAACGCTGAAGTTGGTAAACAATGGATAAATGTAAGTATCTCTTTGCGCATGATTCTCAATGTATACTTTCTCTTATTCATTTGATTGGCATTTGACTCCTCTTTGCTTAAGATAAATATCCAATGCGTTACTTTGGTGACTGGAACTTAAATTAGCTGCTATCTGGTGAACGGAAATAAAGTGAAAGGAAACATTTGGATGAAATATTAAGTAATTGTTTAGGATTTCTTTGAATGCAACTTGAATTACATAATCTAGCTGACTATTAAGTTTACTTAGACATAGCTGTCCATGAGTACAAAAAGAGGATGTACCTGGAATTGTACATTTTCCTCATATATATATATTCTAATATATGTGCAGCTATATCGTTTTGAAAACTATGTATATTTTCCCCCCCTTCTTATACAGGGTTTCTCAGTTCTCAATATAGATACTCAAGGTGATATTGGAAGTATATGGAGCTCCATGGGTTTTTATGTGTTTAGCATCCACGTTCCCCTGAGTTTTGGTGGTCTGTCCATAGCTGCCAAGATAATGCATCAAACTGTTCTTGATCCACAGACAGAAGTAAGTTTTTCCTGTTTTTAATTTGTAGGTTGCCGAATAAAATGTACATAATGACTTGATTCTCTGACAGTCAGATAGTAAAAATGTAAAATTTTTTGCTTTAAATTTGTTTTGTCTCTTGATCTGTCCTTCCTTCTTCCTTTTATGGCTTAATGGCAATAGACAAGTTCTTCATTTCTTCCGAAAATATTGAAATGGTAGTATTGATTCATGATGGAGTGAATTTGGTGATTGGATTATTCCAATTGAAAATACGCAGACCAACGTCCCATAGTGCATTCTTTTAATTTGTATTGGTTAAGAATAGGAATACTTTTTATTCTCGTCCTCACAAGTATGGGCGGAACTGCTCATTTTCACTGTATCCTTCGTGCTCATAGTTGCACTGTATGCTTGATCTACTGTTTGTATATTATATTCAGAACTCATAAGAACCTATGATCTTTTTCTACCAAAAAGTAAGAGTTATTTTGTTAGTGGCTCTACTTTTTAAGATTCCAATCCTAGTCTTAAACTGAGGAAGTCCCTGAACTGATTGTCAGGTTCAACTTGATCTAAACATTATGCAAAGTAAATGAAAACAGTCTTTGAATTTAATATCTTTCAGTAACCATCACGCTTTGTTGCTAAGGTAATTCTTGAGAGATTTGGGGACGAAACTCAGACACTTGTTCTCTCGAAACAAGGGTTAATTACAAAACACCCTTGAGCTCTGGTCTGTTTTCACAAAACCCCTAGTAATGTGAAAAATTACAAATGTCCTCTAATGTTTGATTCCATACTACAAACCCCATCAGCCATTGGGGGTATTTGTAAAACGGAAATACAAATTAGGGGGGTGTTTGTAATGTTTTATATCACAGGCGGTTTTATGAAAAAGGACCTAACCTCAAAGAGTTTTTTGGCAACTATCCCCAGTAAATAATGCAATATTTTTTAAAGGAGATGAATTGAACTTTTTTCAGTTTGGATCAACGAACTTGATTATGATCACATGTGAGCATTTTCGCTTCATTAGAACCTTTAGACAGTCATAATTGACCTGGTTTTGTTGTTTCGCGAACAGGCATTTTTAATTCTTGGAATACAAGCGTTGGAGCTTACCATTGTTCTGCTGCTTCTTAAGTGTCCTGGAAAGCCTCAGTATGATCTTCAAGATTTCTTTAATGCTAACAAATCTTCTGAAGAAAGGAGTTGGTTGCTGGCAGCAGCGCTTGGTTTTGGATTTCTTCTTTTGTTGGTTTTCTTCACTTCATATTTTGCTGACAGATTGATGGGACCCAAGGTAAGTGTATTCACGTTTATATGTCGATTTATGTTAGCTGTAAGGCCAAAAATTTGCTAGTAGTGCCTGCTTTTGGCCCGCCATTGCAAATAGTAGACTGACAATCAATTGCATGTGTCAAACATAAATGATAATCACTGTAGGATTGAAATAAGAGAGGGAGAGTGGGAGAGAGAGAGAGAGGCTATGAAGAATTACTAGACTTGTTTCTTGTAGAAAATGCAAATTAAGAAATAAATTCCCTATTTTGTCCATTTCCTTTATTCTCATTTTTGCTTATATTTTTTCATATTTCTTTCTCTATATTAGGCTTGGAAGCGCATCAGTGCATTAGAATTGATCTTAAAGAGCGAATCGACTGAAATTCTAAATTCAGTTTTGTTGTGACATCAGCTGCCATAAATGACCATTTGTAAAAGCAAAGGTTTATCCAATTCTTCGTAGTAAGCTTAAAATATTTCTGGTCAATTGGACTGCCATGATTCCCTACTTGGACAAGGTATAAATATCTAAATTGATGATCTGAAATAGAATTTCTTCTCGCGAACCCCTAGACAATCTCCCTGTTTCACATAGATAATCAGAAAACCAGGGGTGCGGATTAGATTAAATGGAAGAAATGGAGATCTCCAATAGATAATGATTTCTTTTAGTTCTTTCTCCCTTCTAAATCCCCAGTCATTTTCATATTTCCATTATTGAGTGGTCTTTATTCCCATCTGTTTGTCGCGTGATATTCTGTTTGGATTCTTAGGCTAGTCCAGTATGATGCCAAATAAAACTGTGGAGTACTTTGTCCTCTGGGCATTCCTTGATGTTTATTTCCAGGAGGAACTTTTTGAACAAAAATTCCGTAAAACCGAACCACATAGTCTCTTACTATTTGAAGTTCTAAAATTCTCTGATATACCTAAACCATCTAACCCCTTCTTCTACATCTTAAATACTCATTACAACATGCTACATCATGTACATCTAGGCCGACCCTTGTATACAAAATATGCAAGTTTCCGAAAAGATTCCTTCTACTTGAATTAGGCTAGTGCCCCAATTCATTGATTTGGTTGAACTCATACTGTACAACTGGTTATGCTTGTTAACTCTTAAATTAAATGAGAAATATATATATTCTAATCTTTTCTCTCGTTCATCTTATGAAAATGTAGTGCCATGTAAATTATCTGTGCTTCTTGGTTAAATAATTCATTAAAAGGTTAATTACAAAATCCCATGTGGTATAAAAAATTACAAATATCCCCTCAACGTTCGGTTTTTTCTTACAAATCCTACCTGCACATAGGGGGCATTAGCAAAATGGAACCAAATATTAGGCATTTAATTGAATATTTCCATACTGCAAGATCATTGATTAAATTTGATCTAATGCTAGGGAGCTTTCATAACTAACCCTTCGTAAAGATTCAATTGGAGGATAAAACGAATCAGAATTTTTCAGCAATTAAAAAAAAAAAAAAAAAAGAGCTGCATATACTCTTACTACTGCTTTCTTCTTCTAGATTGCTGGGCTTTCACTTTCTCTATTGTTCTTCCGTTCTGTTTATCGTCTAATTTACCGTCAGACCAATGTGTTTATTGTACAGGATGTGAACAATCCCTTTCTAAAGGAAATTCTTTCTAGTGGCTCAAGTTCTATAACCGCCTGGATTCTTGTCTATTGCATCGTCACTCCATGGCTGGAAGAAGTTGTGTACAGAGGCTTTCTTTTGACGTCTCTTGCCTCCAAAATGAAATGGCAGCAAGCAGTTACAATAAGTTCCATTGTTTTCAGCACGGCTCATTTCTCCGGTGAGAGTTTCTTACAACTTTTCATTGTCGGATTTGTAGTCGGATGCTCTTATTGTTGGACGGGAAACCTAAATTCGTCTATAGCCATACATTCGTTGTACAATGCTCTGATCCTGTGTTTAACATATATATCATGAATGAAGTTTCAAGTCCTGAACTTTGTCATGTCTTATCGCTTCACTAAGACATTATATTGATAAGGGAAGATTCGTATGCACGAGTTATAGTGGTGAAGGGCATGTTTTGTTTATTCCATGAGTTCCATTAATCCCATGTAATCCTAGAAGAACCACTCCTGTAATCAGATACCCGATGGGTCTGGGTTTCGGGTCCAACCAATCCGACTTTTGGGTCGGGCCTGGGCCTGAAACCCCACTCCCCTACCACCACCACCCCCCCCCCCTCCCCCTCTGAAACTTGAGTTTTCGGTTGAGAAGTTGTTAATATCATATTTTGCATGGTATGGCTTACGGTGATGGTTTATCTATCATATACTTATTCCGGATCAACAATTCAATTAATATATTGGGAAAATTATGGTTAAAGGGCTAGGATGTTTCAAATATTATTAAAAAAGAAAAAAAAAACTTTTAACTAATTGGGGAGATGAGATTGCTAAGTTTATAAATTATTAATTAAAAAGGTAATTTTAATAAAAAGCACACCAGTATTACTTGTATTATTTTGTTTTCTTAAAATTATCTTTTTTTGTCAAAAAAAAATATTAAATTATAAATTCACAATACTCTTGATTAATTAAGATTATAATTACTAGAATTTAATATAAATTATAAAAAAAAGCAATTTAATATAAATGACCTTAATATTACTTCTACTATTATGTTTTCTTTAAAAAAATTATTCTCCATTCAATAGTTTTTTCTTTTAAAATTAATTTTTTTCTGAAAAATTTTATGAAATCATAAAAATCACAATAAAATTTGATTCATACTATAGAATTATATTATAATTACTCTTTCAATCTTTTTATCAAAAATGTAAAATTCAATAAATAAATTTTCTTCAACTCATTATATATTCTTTGTGAATACACCCTCACAATCAATAAGTATTTTATTCATCTTTTACTAGTCTAAAAAAAGTTAGAAATATAATTTGAATTATTTCATCATATGTTGTTATGAAAATAAATTGAAAAGTTTTTATATATAATATTTTCGTGCTCTGATTTTAAAACTTAGATGTTCAAAATTATTTGTAGCTTGTACTTATTGAAGACTGTTTTTTAACATAATTTTTCTTTTTTGCAATTATTATTCATGAGTCGCAATGTAACTCAACTGTTTTTCTTTTAATGAGAATGTTTCAGGTGATATAATAGATTGAAATTCTAATATCAAATTCGTAAATATAGGGAAGAAAAAAAATAAAACCTATTAGAGATGATAATCGGCTATATTGTTTCATTTTATTATCATTTATTTTGTTTAATACTTCATGATTATATCCCCTTTTAAGTTGTTATTTGTATTCCTCTCTCTCTCTCTCTCTCTCTATTCCAAGAAAAAAAGATATTTTGAGATAGTATTTAAATTTCTTTTAGAAAAAGAATTCAAGTTATAATAATACTATTTTTTTCCTTTTTTTATGATAGTAAAACATGAACTGTATGACACTACAAAATATTGTGCAGATTTCAACAGAAAAACTCTGCCGGAAAAAACCTTCGTTGCTTTTCATTTTCCAGAAGTATTGGTAGATAATTGGTACTGATATTCCGTGGATTCATGCCTGCCTTGAAACAGTAACCTTCCAAGTCCGTATAAATGGAGAGCTGTCTCTGAATTCAGGCTGACAGGGAGGTTCCGAGAAGGAGTCCATTGTCTCCGTACTCATTTTGTGCTTGTATCTGAGGGGTTTGCAACACTAGTAAGGCACACTCACGAGGCAGGGAAACTAAATGGGCTTAGGTGTGTGCAACAATGCCAAGATTGATGAATCCTTTTCCCCCCAATGATTCCCTTATGTTTTGATGACGAAAGAGCACGAAGTGTAATGTTTGAAGGATTACTTTGCAAATATGAACGGTGGTGTGACACCGCCTTCGCTAAAATCATCCTATACGAGTAGGGCTCACTTAACGGTCTTGCTGAGTATCGATTTTTCCAATCGATATGCAATACTTGCAACTTATTCAGTACTGCCCAATAATAAAATCAAGATAAAACAAAAATGCAATTAACTTACATAGAACTGTAAGGTATAACTATTCAAGTACAACACTTTAACTAGTGATTTTCCATTTTCTATTAAATAAGTCAGTATGCTATACAGGATAAACAACTATGTGCTAATGATTGGTAACACTCCAATTGCCTTAACTGAGTTCCCTCAACCTATTTTTCTAAAACTGAGGCAATGAACAGAAAGAACTTGGGATTGTAAGTCCAAATGACTTAGCGAGGCGGTAAATATACATTCAGATATATAAACTGAAAATAAGAGTCATAAACCAACAAAATAATGAATTATAAAAAAACGTGTGTATACACAAACTTGAACAAGACGGATGGTGAGCCATGAACGAAATCTCTAACTTTATGTCTACCCAAAACAAATAAACATATCATAAAATCCTTATACCTCCTCTTTGTGTCAAGAAGTGACCTTGACAACGGTAAACGGTAAATGGTAGGCGTAACACGTGCCCGCGCAATATACCGAGCCAATCCCTACTACAATTAACCTCCAATTGTATGTAGGAATCAGGTCCAACAGAATGGTATCACATAAAAAAGTTCTATCGACGGTCCATTCCGCTCGATATACCCCGCTCACATGCACATGGGCCCAAACTTCCGAAGGTTGTCCCTAAGGGTATCTATAGATCATATTAAGACAGAATGACTCACAAACTTCTACAAAATAATAGCTTGTTTCCAACACTAGGGATACATAAAAACATAATTAAAATATGATATCGCAAAGGTGTTAATAAATCATTTTTGAAATAGATATAACTAACAATATCAAAAATGCAACACTTTTCAGGTATAACTTGACTTATAATTTAGAAAAATACTTTGTCAAAACGTGGAAGGTAAGATATAATTCCAAAAGATTTGGATAACATAAATTAGACAAAGTAAGCTATACGAATAATATTTATAACATATAGTTCAATGCCTCAGCAAGGAGGATAAAAGGCACTCACCTTAAGAGCTTATTGTCTCACCAAGTTTATGAATCTCCTTCTCAAGAATGTTTTATGGAATTAAGGGGATGTATAGGGGCTAATATGTATATATGTATATAAAAGGAAGGGTGTATGTATAAATATATATATATATATATATGGGTAGGAGATATTCTATAAAGATAGAGTGTTTTGTATGTTAAGAGCAAGGTGAGGCTGGGTGGGTGTGTCTTAGGCGGGATTTAGTGTGTTGTGGGATGAAAATGAGGTGCCAAACTCCCCTATTTATAGTAATTGTTGCAAGAAATAGGATTATTATATACTTTAAGGCATTTTCTAATTATTATTATCTTATCCAAATCTTATCATAATCTAATTTAATCTTATCATAATCTTATCCAATCTTGTCATAATCTTATCCAACCTTATCATAATCTTATCCAATCTTATCATAATCTTATCTAATCTTATCCATTCTTATCTAAGATTTTATCTGGCACAAGCTTTTAATAAAAATGACATTTTTCCTATCTTAAATATCCTATATTATACAAAAAAGATCCTATTATATAAATATAAATATAAATTAAAAAATTCTATATATATATATATATAAATAGCTATATTTTTGAAATATATAAACTTATACATATGGCTTTTAAATAAATTAATTACTTGTAATTCTTGAAAATATTAGGAAGTATTAGGGCATTATAGATCTATATATATAATTTTAAAATATAAAATCGGGATGTCACAGGTGGAAGGGGCAAACACTATACCTCTGAAAAACTTCCCTCACTTTTAGCCAGAACACAAGACATCAAACTACAGAGGAAATATGTGAGTGGCTGGAATGTGTTGGTTCCACTATGGACTTTTACCTTGGACTTCCTATCACCATAAGAAGATCTAAGAGGTTGGACTTCCACTACTTGTGTGACCATGTGTGGAAGAAGGAGCAAGCCTTGAAGGAGAAACTTCTGTCTATGGGAGGAAAACAAATCCTCATATAACTAGTCATCCAGGCGATACCAACTTATACAATGGGAATTTTTGAATTCCCAAAAAGTCAACGAGATTAATAGCGTGCTTAGCCAGTTCTGGTGGGGAGAAGTAGGACGAAAGAGAAAGATGGCTTGGGATTTATGACAAAAACTATTGTCACGCTTGGTGCCCGCGAGCATGAGGGCGTAGCCAATCGACACTGCCCCCTTATCAACGACTCAGCGCGGCAGCAAGCCTCAGATGTGAAACATTCATGTAAAAGTAATACATATATTTATTCAAAACTCCCAAAGTCAAGTCCCAGACCGTACATAGTCTACATCATCTGGGCATGCAAACCAAACTAATAGTTTAATCAAAAAAAAAATAGTCAAAGTCATACAGCATTTCAAACAAGTCAACATAAACACGGAAAAGTGAAAATAAATAGAATGCCTGATCTATCCCAATTTTCTTCTTAACCAAGCCCAAAAGTTGGAGTCGTCATCCCTCTCAAGGCTTGATTATGCCAAATGATAGTGAATTCGTAGGATGGGCAACTCTCGCTCAGTAAGGGACACTGACCTCCTTTGTTAGAGTTAGTAAATAATGCGTACAGAAGCAGAACAGACAAAACAGGAAGGCATGCATAGTGCAGGAATAAAAGAGTTAAAAAGAGAAAGTATGCTAGCCTTCTTAGGAACCCCTAAAGACTAACTTGATCAAGCCCTAACTTAACACCCGTTAGGAGGATCAAAATGTTACGTATCACACTCGTAGTAGGTCGGAATACTACATATCACCCCCATTGTGCGTCGGAATGCTACATATTACCCCGTAGCAGATCGGACCGCTATGTGCAACCCCTGTAGTGGGTTAGAAGCTTCGGAATGGTTCCATGAACTTGGTCTTTCCAAAGGTTAGAGCATGATAAACCACACAAAAACTTATATCTAACTTTACATCAAAAACTTTTCTTCACATATATTAGATCAAGTTCATAAAAATTCAAGCTTGTTACATAAGAAATATTTAAATAGGCATAACCTTCAGGACTCATACCTAGAACACAGTTTCAGTCATGCATGGTTCACTTAAGTCAAATAAGAAAAGTCAAAATCCACTTACAGAGTTATTGTTAATGCTTGGAAATTTAGATATACTTTTATGCCTGATGTCTCAAACATGTTAACCAACAAAATCTTCCATTAGGCTAGACTACTCAGATAAATTGGGCCTGATTTGTTCTTTGTCGAGTAGCTCTTAAAATCGTGTCTGCAGTTCGTCCAACTCCGCATAGGCCATCATGTGTGGAGCCTTGGAGATCGGTGTTGATCCCAGTACAAGATTGATTTTGAACTCAATCTTGCACTATGAGGGGGTCTGACTAACTCATTTGAAAGTACTTCAAGATACTCTTGCACGACCAGTATGTCCTCGAGTCTCGCAGCTTTTTACTAAGAATCGATAATGAATGCCAAACAGGCATCACATCCTTTTCGAATTGTTCTTCAAGCTTGGGCTATAGAAGCAAGGTTTTTGTACTCTTACGTGGACACTTTGCAGCGCCATTGAATGAGAAATTTCCACTATCAAGTGGTTGGAAGTTAACACACTTACCCCGACAGTCTATGTGTGCATAGTGGCTTGCTAGCCAGTCCATGCTTCAGATGGCATCGAAATTAGTCATCCTAAGTTGTAATAGATTGGCTCCAACTTTTGCATTGTCTATTCTTAGAGTGCAATTCCTAAACAATAGGTTTGAGACTAGTGTTTTATTCACCGGTGTGGCTACCCTATATAGTACCCAATATAGGGTAGCCACACCCTAAATAATTAAGTTCATATAGATTGAAATACACCATCTCTCCATTATTATACACAAACGCTGAATTTTCTCACATTAAAATAGAAAATAATTGACATATTTACTTTTACATGTTGATATCGTATAGACTAAAATTAGAATCAAATTTTTAAAACTAAAAAGTTCGATAAGAGACAAAATATATTAAATTAGTTTGAGCATTAATTCTAGATAAAAAAAAATAAAGAAAACATAATGAATAACTCTAACAAATCTTGGGTAACTTGCATTGTCAACCACTACCTTTTATACATTGTGATAATTTATTTATTTCTATGAACATAATCAAATCATGGAAAAGCTCAACTATTTTATACAGTGGGCGGTCCCATTATTAGTTGATACATAATTTTTACTATATAAAATTTTAGTAAGATCATCTTTTATGTAATTCCGCAATGAAATGGATAACATAATATGAAGATAGATTAATTTGTAAAGTATTTATCTATTAAAAAATAGTTTTGTTAATTACAATTACATCCGATCATAGATTTTCATCGTTACTTATTTATCATTTTGCAAGTCATTTTTGGATGAATCTTGTGTCGTATTTTTTTAGAACTCAACAATAATTTAATCAGCTATGGGCTAATATTATGCTGCAAATTTTCAAAAAATTAACAAAAGGTACTATGATTATAAAAAATATTAATCTAAATTATAAATTATAAAAAATAAGTATCAATGATTCAAAACATTAAATTATATAATTTATATGAGCTTAGTACAAATTTTAGACCTTTTCTTTTAAACTATCTTGATTCATAACCATAATATATAGTTAAAAGACATTTTGCCAAAATTAAAATTATATAAGAGATCTTCAACAAAAAATAAAATAAAATAAATTAAAAATACACTTACTTTAAGAATATTCATAAAGAGATGAAAAATGAAAACGCTTTTCTCTTTCAATATGTATAATGAGCCCTAAAACAGAATTTGGGGTAACAAACTATAAATTTTATTTATAATTTTATATACAAAGACACACACACACACACACACACACACACACACATATATATATATATATATCAACTAAAACTTAATAAAAGAACATACGTGGGAGAAGCACATATAATAACATATATGTTAGCGCACACACACACATATTTTGATGACTATAAACATATGTGTGTGTATGTATATATATATTGTGATGATATTTATTTCTTAAAAATTAGAAATATTCAGAAAATAGTGCAATTGATTTACATTCTAACATTGTTGCACAAAAAAGTTTGACATAATTCTAGTTAACATTTGCATTTTTGCAAACAATCATAATTCAAAGCAAAAACTATTGATTCAAATTCAAAAGAGTAACTTGAAGAATGTCATGGAAACATCTTAAATAGTGCTGAAGTTTTTTTTACCAATAGATTGATAGACAAAGGTGGCTCAAAAGGGAAAAAAATCTTTCTACCTTTAAATATTAATTGTAAATTTAAATCATGTTTTTAGTAAACATACTATTTTAAAAAAAAAATTAAGCTAACGTTGGGGATTTTTTATATTAATTTAACTTTGTCAAAGGTTCTAAAAACATAATATGGCATAACTATTTCACAAAAATCATAAGCACATATATATAAGTCAAATCTTTTGGCAATAAACATGGTTCATGTAATAGGGTAAACTACAATAATTAATTGCTTCCAATGTCCTTTTGATGTGGCTATATATCTAAATCTACACTACAATGGCAATAGCAATTAGTAGAATTTGACTTCAAGGACAATAATGTTATTAAATACGTTCAAAGGTAATAATAATAATAATAATAATAATAATAATAATAATAATAATAATAAATTGATGATACCATTAAATAGTACGAAACATAAATTAAGGCAATAATTTATATGGCAAATTGCAGTAAGAAAAAATTTCCACATAATTGCCACATCTACTACATATTTAAAATAACTCCCTACACCATTTTACTTGATATATATATTATAGGTTATATTTTTGTCTAATTAATTGTAGCATTTTTTATAAAAAAAGAAAAAGTATAGAGAAATAAGTGAAAGGTATTTCTAAATTCTAATTTAAAAATTAGATTCATTCATTCATTGATTGACATATCCGAATGGGACATTGTAAATAAACGTATAATATTATTGTTTGAGTACTTAAATTAAAATATAACATATCTTATATTAATGGGATTTTAGATAAATATTTGTTTCTTTTAAATAATTATTAACAATCGTATACCAATACAAATCAAAAGTAAGAATTGTTAGAATTTCATAAATGTCAAAATAGAGCACACAAAGGCTCTCAGTTTGTGCAAAAGCATTTAGGTGGAGAGCATTAAATTTTCTAAATTATAAATATAGAAAAGAAAAGAATATTTCTATCGTCAACAAAAAAAATTCATGAGTGTTATTTACATATTTGAGATTGTAAGTGTCCTTTCATGTTTCATTTAACATTTGAATCTTACATTATTTAATAAACTTGTATAAGAAATATCATATTCATTTTATTTTTACGTGACATGAATATAACATGTGTGTGTGGACAAAAGAAGGGGGAGGGGGTGGGGGGAGTGAGGGTTTTTCTGAATTTAAATATTCATAAATTGTCCATAAATCAAGCATACTTGAGACATCAAGAAATGCAATAAAAGAAGCATCTTATTTTACATAACTACATAATCATGTTGAAAAAATTAATAGTCTAAATGCACAAACACCAAATGCATTTGATGTCAAGAATTATATATTGAAGCACCAAAATTATCAACCATACAATCCATATCCTAGATTAATTAGGCATTCAATGGCTACTCATATGTGCATAATTTGGTTGAATATATTTATGACATAATACAGAGAACGTTTAGACATACAAAACAATTAATGGGTTGACAATATACATACAAAACATTTACACAATTTTATATGAATTTGTTTATAGCAATATACACAAAACACAAATTATATATAACGGCAACAAGGAATTTGACCAAAATTAAGGGGGAAAAATTTTAAATTGCAACTAAGATATTGAATTTAATGGCTTAAAACATATATCAAAATATTCATATAATATAATTATGGAAATAACTATAAATTGCACAAATTGAGTAAAAATAATTCTCCACCTCATTATCCGCATAAAAATAGATACAGACATAAGATGGACATCCTTTTAAATATTTATAGGATATATGATTTATGATTTTATAAAAGGATTCACAAATAAAAATATTTTATAAATTCATGTGAAAACACAAATTAAAAGGTCCATACACACGGAAAAAGATAATAATCCAATATTGAAGATTAATTTTATGAAATATATTGCAATAACCACTTGGCATTTCGACCCAAAACAAAAGTGACAATTATTTAGTCAAGAAAAAACAAAATAATATATTAAGATTGCTACCTTTAAATATACTAAAAGATGAATCATGCATTTATAGTGGTTCATATTTAAAAGGACAAAAACACAACATAAACGAAAGAATTTTGAAATCTTCTTATAACTAGCCCTTACCCTGTGCCTAAGCACGGGATACTACTAGTTTAGAATACAGTAAATAATATATAATTGTTATAGTAATAGAAAGAATGGTAAATTAAAAATATACAAGTTTGTTAAAAAAAAACTAAATTAGAGTTTGGTGGACAATGTTTAATGCAAATTATTTTGTAGTAAACTCAAAGTAAAAAAATTATACATGAACAAACTTATATGAACGTATACTTTAGTTGAAATATGACACCAATTACTATAATCTCTAGTATATAATAATAGTTTTCACTATATTTTAAGGATTTCTCACTTAGAATTTAGAAATTGAAATAAAGTGTGTTGACTCAATGTTGTAAGAGTATACTCAAAAGTTTAAAGCGTATAACTTTATCAAGAACACTATTAAATATTTGTCAAGTTAATGTGTGATATTTTTCTTACAATTGGAATGATGACATTTATTTTCTATAGTATCACCTTTTGTATATTGGAGAGTCCTTTTTTCTTTTGCATTATTTTAAACTTTACTAAAATTTTTGTACTTTATTCTTGGAACTTGTGAATTCCTCTTCCATATTTTCTTCGAACACTCTCTAATACTTTATAAACTCGTAACTACATTATAAGAAATGTTAAGAACAAATTTAATCAAATAATTTCTTATAGGAAGTTTGGAAGAATCAAATAAAAATGGATAACTATCATAATTATCTAACTGATAAACTTTTAAATATATATTAAAAATCCATAAAAGTGTCTTCTTAATCTAGAATATCATTCCACTCAAAAAAAAAAAAAAACACTCATCGACAAACAAAAATATGTACACCTTAAAATTCAAGAATTTTATTCTTGTTATAGTACTACGAACTAAATGAATGTAAAACATAATAATAAAGCAAACTAAATTAAATTATTAATAAAAAACTTGAATGAAACAATTAGTAATTGACTTGAGTAAAACAATGAGATAACATAAACGAAATAATAAAATACAAAAAAAATGGTAGAAACTATCAAAAAAAAACTAATATGAAGAAAATTATATATTAACTTTTGTTTTAACAAAAAAAAAAAACTGGAACTATAATACATACAGATAAATAAAATATATAGGAAGAAGTGACAAATTAAGTGGAATGGTGGAAAGAAGGTATGCAATGAAATATGAGAATATCCTTCTTATTATCATGCAACAAATTAAATGAATGAAAATAATAATAAATACAAAGCAAACTAAATAAACAAATGCTGGAACAAAAAATTAAATACAAATTTGAAGAATAGAATAATCAGACAACACAAGTACCAAAACAATGCTAGAAAAGATCAAAAAATTTATTTTAAAAACGTCATCAAAAAATGAAATATGAAAAAAAAAATGAACTAAGAAGTGAAATATGAAAAAGAAAATGAAAACTATGGTGACATGAATATGAAAAAGGAAAATAAAAGAGAAAAAGAACTTAGCATACAATGAAATTTAATAGCAAATGGCTAAACGAATTCAAAATGTTGTTGTTATTAATACAAATACTTGATAATTATGAGGAATTCAAACGGTAGTAGAGTTTGTAGAGAATATTTAAATACTAAAAATATTAAATATAAAAAAATTTAAATTTAAATTTAAATTTATATTTAAAAAGTACACATATAGGGATATATATATCAATATATATATATGTATATATTCGATCGATTGCAATAAACTACCTTTATTCAAAAACAAATGTATTAAAGTTAGAAAATCTTTCTTATTATAGTATAAAAATTAGATGCACAAAAAGAAAAAAATAGAATCAAACTAAATTTATAGGAACCTAAATAAAACGAATCAATAACAAATTTGAAGAATAAAATAATAAAACATAAAGAAATAACAAAATAAAGAGAAGTGGTAGAAATTATTAAAGAAAGAAAAGAACTAACTTGAAAACATCATCTATGAAATTTTATGAGGGAAAAAGTGTTTGAGTCATACATACAAATGAAAATATTTTTTTTAAAAAAAACATGACAAACTAATTGGGATCGTTGAAGCAAAATATTCAAAGAAGCTTGAAAAAATTCTTCTTACTATAGGCCAATAAACTAAAGGAAAAAAAAATAATGATGACAAATAAAATTTAAGAAAACAAATTGAATAAAACAATATAATAACAAAATTATAAGATAACAAAATAAAGAATAAAATACATAAAATATTGGAAATGATCAAAAAATTAATTTGAAAACACCATGAAAAGTGAAATATTTGTAATGCCTATATATGAAAAGAGAAAAATGAGTAAGAAAGAATTTACGTTCAATAAATCTTAATGAAAGATGAGCAATAGCTAGACGAATCCAGAACTTTTTCTATTGGAGAAAAAAAGAAAAGAAGAAATATCGATATAAATATTTAATGAATAGGAAGAATCCAAATTGCTAGCCTCTCTTGTAGCTAATTTTTTGGAGAAATTATTGAGCAAAGTATTTATAATATAATCTTATCTTGATATTTTGGATTATCATTGATTTGTTGGCTCAAGATAATGAACCACATATACTTATCCAAATTTAAACTACAATAAATAATAATAAAATTTCACATGTGGCAAAATAAAATTCATTGAGACTATCCAAATATGTGTATACATGGTGCTAGTATTTAACCCCATGCCAAAGCATGAAAAATAGATATATATATATATACATATAAATATATATTCATAAATTTATATTATCAAAAATAATTTTAGAAAAATAAATTAGCTTTTTTTTTTTGCAAAATAAATTGATAAATATGTTAGAAAATTGCATAATTATGGAATATGTTTGATTTCAATATTAATTTTAAAAATTTGTGTAGATCAAAAAAATTTAATTATTAGTAAAGTAAATGATAAATATTGTTAATAAAATATTAATTTTTTTTATTTTATCTGCATTAAATTTTATCCATCTTATTTTAAATACTTGATAATTGTTGGATTCTTTTGGATAAATATAAATCACAAATATAATTATTTAAATTCATATAGAAAAAATATTTTGAATTTCACACATGGCAAAATAGAATTAAATGAGACTATCCACATATGCGCTTACTTGGATAGTCTCAAGGCTTCTAAATTATATATATATATATATATATATATATAGACTAATAATAGAATATTAAATTGTTACACTTTATGCAATATATGACATTATAACAAAATTGTTCTAGAAGTTCATGTATCTTCGAATTAAATGAAAAAAAATACATATAGATATACAAACAAAATGAAAAAAAAGCAAGAACATAATGAAATAGACTTGCCACAATATAAAGAGTAACAATTGTTTCTTTCAATAAAGACTTTATATTTTCTTGCAAATTTAACCTTGTTCAAAGTCATACAAAAAAAATAACAATAATTAGAAGCAAATATAAACAGCGTAATACATTTTTGAGAATTTAAATTATCACTTACCAACAGATATTAGTATGGAGATGGTACGAAATTTATTTGATCTATATGTATTTAAATGCATTATTGCATTTTTTTAGGATAAATTAATTTAACGGACTTTGTATTTAATTTAATAAACTAAATTAATTTTAATCTACATTGATAAATAAAATTCATCGGAAATAAATCACTAAAATTATCAACTACATAATCCATATGCATGATTTACGTATTTAATGGCCTTCTAATATGACTCAATTACATGTGCATAATTTGAATGATTATATTTTTGGAATACACACACACACACACACACATATATATATTAGATAATACAAATAGGTTTATGGTAGATGATTGCATGCAGACAATTATATAAATTTATTTATGGCATATACATAACTTATCATCATCATCATCATTATTATTATTATTATAGAGACATGCATATAAATAAAAGTGGATATATGCATGTGGTTGAAAAATCTAGCCAAATTCATATGTGATGACTAATATAAATTTGGGTTAACATCAAAGAATCAAAGAGTTTAAAATAATAATTATGAATAATAAGTTTAATCATATATATATATAACATTATATATGTAAATAGATACTTCATAATGTATAGTAATAATAGGAGTTGATGTAGGAAAAGTGGTCAAGGTAAAGTGTGTGTGCGTATATATACACACACACACACAAAATCTGAAAAGTTGCACTAATTGATAAAGAATTAATCATGAAAAACTAATCAGTGGATATAATTATAAATTATGTTTAAAAATAATTAAGTAATAAAGAATAATTTGCTTTAAACATAAATATGCTTGAAATTAATGGAATTTGATAAATTTAAGGATATAAAGATTTTAATGTGAATTAAAGATTAAAAATATAAATATGAAAAACGTCTTACATGGCAAATAGTGAAAAGACAATTCGTCCAACTCATTGTCCACATAAGCAAAGGATGGACATATAATTGTGAACTCCATTTTAAATATATATTAGATTAAATTACCAATCACTCTTTATTTAATTTTTTTTAATTATTTACTTTCTCATCTTTGCCTTTTTTAAAAAAAAAATTATGTAGTATTTCGTGTATATCTATATATATATCTCTCTCTATATATATATTTATTTCCAACGAGAAACCCAAGATATTTACAAATATTTTCCTTCTATTCTATTTTCTTTTTTGATTTACTTTGCATATAGAAACTTCTCATATAGGTTTCTTCCAAAAAAAAAAATGGTTTCATATCTAAAGATGCAACTGGGAAGTACTAATAATTTTTGCAATGGTATATGATTAGGTTAGGTTTGCATTTTATTTGACTAATCAATATTTTTAACTTCTTGATTTATTCTTATCAGTCATAAATTATAAGTTAATCTACCGTCAAATTATACATATGTCAATTAATGTATCATACTCTTTTCTCTCATCATAAGATAAATTGTTGAATGAGATACAAGGAAAATAGAATGTTAGGAAAAAAGTGACAAGAAACTGTATTTGGTCCTCAAAATTTTGAATGTTTTTCTAAATTTATATTTAGCAAAACAAGTCCTTGTCTTTTGTCGGTTCATTTTAATTTTTACTTTCCATTTTAATTTATGATTGAATAACTTTTGGACCATGCCAGATTCTCATAAATTTTTTCAGTCTTTTTTGTTCTGTTAATCTTCTTCTTCTTCTTCTTTTTTTCTTTCCTTGTGATCTATCCCCTATTTGTTTTTTTAAGACAAACATGTTGATATCTTTCAATTATCTATACATTTTTTTATGGTCAAATATCTATACATTCTATTAGTGACTTTTTGGCGTCTTTGAGCAAAATATTGTCTATCTTCTTTTTTTAAAAAAAATTATAATTGTCATTCTTGTTCTTTTTTCAATTATATTTATTCTCTTCATTTATTTGTTATGTTATATACTCTTCATTTATGCATTTTAAAATTTTCCTTGTTGAATTTTTATTTTCTACTCATGAAATCAAATAAAACACAAGTCTTCATGGTTTGTGAAAGAAAATGTTAAAATTATTTTATTAAGTTATACGTCCTTTTAAGGAATGATTTGTAAATGATATAATCATAAACCTGTTGTATTTTGAATAGATAATTGTTATTGTTGTTGTTGCTATTATCTATACTATTAATAAAGAATTTATAGGGTCTAATTACTACTTTGGTCTCTTTCGTCCCTTTTGGTGGTTATTAGACCCCTTAAACTCTTTCTTAATAATATATATTGTATCTTTTTTAATTTTTTTTTCTTATTTGTTTGTTAATTCTATAATTCTATCTTTATTTTAAGCTATTTTTATAACAAATTTAATATATATATATATATATATATATATATATTGTTTTTTTCTTGAGTAGACACCATTTTTTTGTTGGGTAAAATTTAGTAGACACCATTTGCTTGGCAGATGGACTGATAATGGTGTAAGGGTTACCCTGGACATTTGGCATTAGGTTACTTTTGTGTTAATTTATCTTGAAAACAATATTGGAGAGCATATTGTCTTGATAGTTTAGCAAAAATGAGGGATTTGCAATTTTGGAAAATTTAGGGTTAGTTCAATGTACAAGTACAATATTATAGTATACGGGAGTTTTTGGTTTGGGCGTTCGGATTATATTATATTTGGTATGTTGGGGTGATAATGTATTTTAGGTAGCTCATTGTTTATATTTGAAATAGGTTAATACGTTGTAATATCAGTGTCCATTAATTTCATTGTATGTGTTTGATTTATGGTAATTTATATTATTACAAATACAAAATTACCTAAATGTCCCTTCAATTGTACAACTAGGGTTGTCCTTGGGGGTATAAAAGTAAAATACCAATAAATATAATTCAATCCCAAGTTAGCCATTCCCAATCTCACCCCAAGGGATGAGATTCCCAACTCCTAGATTACTTGTTAATACACCGGGCCGAGATGTATATTTGAAAGGTCCATACTACATAGTATGGCAAACCACTTGAGAATAGAAGGTAGGTGAAATGCATATTACGGTGTATACACCTAAATCAAAAAGGCATATGTATATATCAATACTCTTTTATAAAGCACCAACACCCCTTAATAATTATTTAGTGTCTTTTGGTTTGGTTTTTCTTTTTCTTTTTTTAAAATCATGTTTCCTCTCTCCCATTTTCTCTCACTTTTTCTCTCTTCTTTTAAATGAGATATATTTCTCTTTATTTTCTTCTCTCTCTTCTCTCACATATTTATCTTCAATATTTAGATTACATCATTTTTTTTTGTAATGAAACTCAATCTAATTTTTAATCATTCTTTTTTTTTTGTCTAATATATTAATTTAATTTTCAATCAAATTTGTTTCATAATGTATAAAATTATAAATTTACTAAATACATAGTTAAATTATATTTCATTTTTATTTTGCACACGCATAAAGTGTGCCACACCCGCTAGTATATATTAATTATATATGTATTGAAGCGACCAATTTTCACAAAAAATAGGTCAAATTCCAAAAAACTTCCCTATGGTTTGGCAAAGTTGCTGAGAACACCCCCCCCCCCCCCCTCCATAGTTTAAAAAAATCCCTTATAATTTTGAAAACACTGTGTGTTTTTCCATGATATCGGAAGGTAACATGCACACTCTTAAGGTGTACGTATTCATCTGATTTTGCTTCATTTGACTTTTAAAAATGATCAAAATACCCCTAAATTCAAACATATTGATTACTACACCCATTTTCTTATAAATTTAAATAAACTTACCCAATATTGCAAATAACTCCCCTTTATTTGTGAAAAAATTTAAAATAACCTATGTTATTTTAATTTAATAAAGCTCTTTTTCTTTTTCTTTTCATTCTATTTTTATTTTTTTTATTTATTTTTTATTTTTTTCTACTATCTTCTTCAATCTTTTTCTTCTACCACCACCCTGCCACGCCGCCACTAGTGAAGCTGCTGCAGCCGCCGCGGGAGGAATGGTCGAAAACTTTGGTCTATGCGTCTTCTCAAGCTAAATAAAACCTTTCAATCAATTTCACCAAATCTCTAACCGTTTACATTTAATTTGAGAAAAATCATTCCAAAAATCTAAACCCGCCACAATAGCCGCAATGTGTTTTTCCCCTAATTACTCCACCACCATCAATTCTAACCCAAAATTGGCCTCACCAATACACTACCAAGCCAAAGACACTCAAGATCCATGTAAGTTTTGCTGGAAAAAAAACAAAGAAACACTGGTATAGCTCGAACTACCATACCACTGTCTCCACTTCAAACCACCGCCACAATAACTCCTCAATTGGCCGTCAAAACTCGACAATGTCACTACCATCGAGTTGGTTGAAATAGTGTATAAATTTACATGATTTGATGAAAGAATGAAAAAGTTATAATTAAAAGTGTGTTGAGTGTTTGTGTGTACATATGCGTGTATATAAACCTAACGTCGTTAAGCTCGAGTTAACGATAGGGCACGTGTACGGTGTTTTCGTAACCACATGGAATTTTTTGCCTATTTTTAAAGTATGAGGGGTTCAGAGATCCAGGCAAGGAAGTATGAGGGGTTTGGAGAAATTTCCCTTATTTCTCTCTTTCTTTCTCTCGAATCATTCCCTTAACTATTAACCTTACAAAAAAAAAATCCTTAATTATTAGGACTTATTAGTATTAATGATTTCTACTATAATTTAATTGTTTACCTTTAATTAAATAAAAGTTGTATCATATTTTATTTCATTGCTTATGAATAACAATATTATTATTCTCTTTTAAATGTTCTCATGAATGAACTTAGCTAAAAATTATTATTATTATTATTATTATTATTATTATTATTATTATTATTATTATTATTATAAGGAGTAAATAATATTTGACATTCATGTCATATGATTATATATATCTTCTCCAAGTTACGATTAAAAACATTGATTCGCTAGTACGAAAAATATTATATTAGTTTATAAATGTACAAATAAAATACAAATTTTAGGACAATAATTAAAATCAAACAAACCATTGCATTTATTTTGTATATTTTAAATAAGTCAATTATTTTTGATAAAATAGTGTATTGTTCGTCAATTATTATATGAAAAACGTATAATATGATTGCAAGATATTTCGTATTAAGAGTAAGAGTATTGTTCATCCAATTTCAAATTTGTACCATCTAATGATTAATAATATTATAATTGTCATAATTATTGTTATTAACTTCATATTTAATTATACTTATTAAGCATAATTATTCTAATCAATAAACGATTTTCATATTTGGTTAGCTTCTCTAAGAAACATATATATTTTCTATATATAAATGTTATATTACATCATCTAGCTAGATCTATATTCATTACAATTGTATTATTATTTTTATTGATCTTATAATCAATTAATCATTATTATTGTTATAGTTATCTCTCATTAAATAATTGCTAATATATAGGTATCATTATCACTGTCATTATTCATTATATATATATATGGTTACATTTTTTGGGGAGTACACACATTTGAATAAATTACTCCCTCTTAATTTATATTTGTTAAAAGCACATATTCATTCTTCCCAATCATCATCATCATCATTGTTGTTGTTGTTGTTGTTATCTTTTATATTAGCTTATATCCACTGATAATCAAAAAACAATTTTTTTGCTAATTAGTGCTTCTTGTCCTCCTTTGTACGTATGTTGTATATTCAAATCACTTTTAAAAATACATTATTCAATCATTGTAAATCAATTACTGTAAAGTAAATATTTGGATAGTATGAATAGTTTACTTAATAATGATGTTCATATTTTACAAATTTTATTTTTATTTAAAATATAAATCTTCTTATTTTATATATATTTTACAAATATTTCATAATGAATGTTATACATTCTTTTGAAATGTGTCAAATATTTAAATTTAAACGTAATTTTTTTTATCAATTATTAACATATGTTAGAATATTTGAATTATAAATACTATTTATTTTGGTATTAATTTAGTATTTAAATTTTTGTATCATGCTTTTCAATTTGTGTATCCATGTTAATACCCATATTCCTAAATTAAAAAAAAATTATATGCCGATTAATCACATGAAAGTAACAATAGGTCTAATTTAGAAGGGAAAAAAAATGAGCAATAATGGTCCAATGGGCCCAATAACATTAAATTTTTAACTTTTCTATTTAAGGTTAAAAAAAATCAATTGGTTAGCATCAAATGGGCACATACATAATCCACTATAGTATTTGTTGTATTGTAAAACCCTTTGGTAACCTGTTCAATAGGTAACATTTTCATTTTACATGCACAACATGTTACAGGTCATATAAAAATTAATGGTTTATATTAAATATAACATATCTAATGACTAGAATTAAAGGTGACTAATTTAGTCATCTATAAATTCAGACTAATGATAGAATTTCCCATATAATTTTACATTTTTCAATTTGTATTCTTTGAAAAAATTATGTGCATAGGATGGAAGACAGACTAGTTATTGTGTATTAAACAAAATTTAATTATATAATATATCATTTGAAACTAGAATATCTATACTGTACTATTAAGTTGGAGGATCTTTGACTGTTCTTTTGATATTGTAATTGTGGTATTCTCAAAATACCCTTTAACTATTGATCATCTCTTTCATCTATCCTTTATCTTTGATCAATTATATTTTTCTTCTTCTTCTTTTAATTTTTTTTCCTTTTCTATTCTCATCTCTCTTCCATTTCTTCTTTCACTCTCCTATTTACAAATGTTGTTGTACTTCATAGGTTCTATTTATTTTTTAATAAAAAAATTAGCTTTATTTAAAAAAAATATTTTCAACTTTTCGTAAATTTAATGAATATATTTTTAATAAATAAAAATATAATACGAATAATAAAAATATTTGAGAAAGATAAATATTTACATGGGATTTAGCCAAAAAAAATTACTTTATATTATTAAAAATTAACCTTTTGATTAGATTAGAGTGGAGTATGCCAAATACTTAATGCATTAATTAAAGGGATAAAAACATTTTGTATTTCGAACTATGGGTTTTTTTTTTTTGCACTTTGCCACCTCAATCCCTTCTTATTTGTTTGTGCGCTTCACCATCCCAACTCTACCATTTTGGCACTTTACCATCCCTGGCCATATTCCAGCCAAATTTTCACTTGAAAACTATCATGTGCCTCTCACATGGGTTTTTAAGGGCTTTTTCGTTAATTTAGAAAATTTTCAGATTCTTTTTTTAAAAAAACATGTAGTTTATTCCACCAAGAGACGGGTCAAATTCATCCTCGTACTTGCCCCAATTCAAAGAAATTCTTCATAACAACCTTCACATTGAAAAAAGAAAACAAAATTTCATAATTTTGAAAGGCCTCTTGATTTGATTTACTTATGTGAATTTTACCAACTTCAAATAAATTAAATCAAGAAACTAGATTTAATTTCATGCTTCAACTTACACCAAGGATCGCCTCCTAAACTTTTGGAACACAACTTCAATTCAAAAGGAGCATGGTTTGATGAATTGAATTTTAGCAGAAGCGGGGAAGAGATTGCCCCTTTTAATCTGGTTGACTTTGGGGGGCTTTTTATGTTAAAAGACAAGATTATTCAATGTAATTCATTTGAGTAGATAAGAAAGTCTTTACAAACTTATGTAAGACGCACATAATAATTTTCAAGTGAAAATTTGACCGAAATATGGTCGGAAATGGTGAAGTGTCAAAATCATGAACTTGAGGGTTTTGTTCATACTATTCATGTGGATATAGTCCAATTAGTGTTTTTAATCATTGGATTTGACTATGATAATACCAAAAATTATTAAAAAAAAAACTATTACATCATAACACTCAATCTAATAATTAAAAATTCAGTTGAGCACTATCTACATAGGTAACATCTATCCTCGCGATGTTGAGATGTTAAGTATACATTAAACAAAAAAAAAAAAAATATTATGGTATCGAAGTGTAAAAAGGCCTTTTATCTCTTAATTAAAATTTCGTGGTGTTTCAGTCTTGCTATAAGTAGGAAAAAATTTAAATAAAGAAATAGCCCTAGCCACATTCGTCACTCACGCCTCCAAATGCCAGTCTGCTGCCAATAACAGACACCAAACACCACCGCCACTCTCCGGGCAAAGTCACGGGCTCCGCCACACTCGGCCGCCTCCATTCATTTGCTCCAAGAACCTAATCTCCTCCAAATAGAAATATTTGTTCGGGCCTCATAATCATCTCCTCTCTCCGCCGTATTCTGCCGCCCTCGACTGTTACTCCTCCGCCCACGCACCGCCTTCCCTTCAAGTTGTACGTTGGTAAGATTTTGTCTTTGAAAACTAATATTTTGTATGTTTGTTACCTCTAGTTAGAAGCTGCTCTTCTTCTTCATCTTCTTTTTTTTTTTTTCTCAATTGAATGTTGAAGCTTCTCTGAAGATATGCTGGAAGCATTTTTTTTTTTGTTTCTAAACGAATGTACTCTCTAATCAAGTAAAGCTATGTTAGGGTTCTCTAATCTGATAACGTTTAGGGGGGAAATGGGTTGGCAAAAATTTTAGTTTCTTTTAGCAACCTTGAATGGAAAGATGGCGACGTCTAGAGTATGTTTTTACGAATTAGTGAATAACGAAATTTCGTGTTCCTTGGAACATTCACAGCCAAGAAAAGATGGTAACAGTCTGTAAAATATTCCTTCTTTTTTGAAAGGGTCTGTTCAATATTTCTAATGCATCGTTTTTATGAGTTTTGTTATTAGTTTCTGTTTGGTATTGTGAAGATAAGCATGGATCGTGTTGTATGAGAGAGTGGTAATGTAGGAGAGGACTAATACGAGTTTGTTGTTGATATTTGTTATCTTGCTCTTTGTTACATAAAATTTAACGGGCTGCAAATTATGCTTTTACATGATCCTCACCTAGATTTTCATTCTACCCCGAGCTTGAGGCAGTGCATCTTTTCCACATCCATGTTTTAGTGCTGAATCTGCAACGTGCAGTGACAGATTCGGGACAATTGATAAACTTGCACTTTCTCAAGAAACATGTTTGGAAGGAAAGAGAATTGCCAAAATGTAAACTTCTTGGAGATGCTAAAATGTTGGACGCATAGCTTTCAGTCTTCTTCAGGTTGCATAATGGTAATTTTTTTTAGTTGTTGAGTTAGGTCCTTGTTTGGCTGAGAAGAAGCAAGAATGTTACTTCTGTTTGAAACTCCAGCGGGTTTTGCACTTTTTAAAGTATTGGATGAAGGGAAACTTTCTAAAGTTGAGGTACATTTTGCTCAGACCTCTGTTTCCTGTGTCCCTTCTATTTCTTTGCTTGGTTTACAAACTTCTTTTTACTTAATTTTGTATTGCAGGATTTGGGGAAGGAGTTCTCGACTCCTGATTCTGCTAGACAGGTCTTGATTCTAAATTCATGTTTTATTTGCTGATTTTGCATTTTGTATTGAAGTGTACATATGCCAGATTAAAGATGAAGATGAGTTTTGTAACATGTAACATAAAGAGCATTTTCTCAATTTCGCACTCGAAGATTATATTTGAGGAGCATAGATTAGAGAAACCTAGTTTTGGTCCTACATAAAGTAGAATTTCAACTTTCTTTTTCTTTTTAACCAAAAAAAAAAAAAAACAAGAAAAATTATCCCAGGAAATGGGCTAAACTCAACAAAGTAATCTAAAACTAAGTGTAGAAAATGGAGGTTTATTATTTAATTTGAGAAAATGCCTTCAATTTAAACGATCCTGACGTGATGCAGTTCCTTTTTTTCTCTTTTTTTTCTCTCAATTTTTGTTTTCAAATTATATTTTTCAGAAAAAAAATATTAGTTTTAAAGACAGAAAATGATCCCTCTTATAAAATCAAAATAAACACAGTTTACTGTTTAAAAGCTATTGTTAACTGCAGCATAATACAAAGCTTCTGATGGGCTGATAAAAAGCTGCAGCAGTTCTGAAGGCTTCAACTTTAATCATCGGTAGTTGCAAAGTCGAGAAAGTGGAAAAAGGAGATGAGGGAGGAAGAGAATGGAGGAGACAGATTTTTTTTTAATAACTTTTAGCTGCAGAACTCAGTTTCTTAGACTTATCTTTGCATTTCTTGTACTATTTGTGTCTCCATTTTGCTTTACAAGTGATGTATCTAATGACGATTCTTTTCTGATGTTGACATTAGGTTGTCAAGCTAAAAGCATTTTCCAAGTTTGAGAACATGTCTGAGGCTTTATCAGCTGCTACCTTACTGATAGATAGTAAACCCAGCAAAGGTCTCCGTAAATTCTTGCGTAGCCATTGTGAGGGTGGCATTTTAGCTGTAGCTGATTCCAAACTCGGGAACACAATCAAAGAGAAGCTGGTGAGTTAGCTGCAATTATTAGTGTCCAAATGGTTTGTCCTTCTTCTCTTTAAGCTGATTGTTTCTGCCTCACAGCAAATTGAATGTGTCCACAACAATGCTGTCATGGAGCTGATGAGAGGAGTGAGAAGTCAATTGACTGAACTTATATCTGGTCTAGCTACACAAGACTTGGCTCCAATGAGCCTGGGTTTATCTCACAGCTTGTCAAGATACAAATTGAAATTTAGTCCTGATAAGGTAAATCTCTTTGTGGTTTTACATCGAATAGTTGAATCTCTTAGGCTTTCTCTATTTTTTTTTGTACAAAATGTACTATTTTCTATGGCTGCAGAATGGCAAAAGTTGACTGTACAGAAATAGATAAATAAAGGAAAAAAGGACCACTTGTATGTTCTTTACACTCTTTTGAGGAACCTCAGTTTCAATCAGGCCCATGTTTAGAAATGAAAAGCCCTGTGGTACACTTATACAAGTCAATTGTTTTATATATGAATTGCAATGATATATTATTTTTATTGTGTCCTCCCTATGGTAATATAGTTGCAACTTGTGGCAGCTTCAATTTACAATACCTGGAATGTTTGTTTTCATATCTCCATTTGTTTTTGCTTTTAAGTGATGGTTCTGCTGGTTGTTGCCCTAGGTTGATACTATGATAATACAAGCCATTAGCTTGTTGGATGACCTTGACAAAGAGCTGAATACATATGCAATGAGGGTTAGGGAATGGTATGGTTGGCATTTTCCAGAACTTGCAAAGATAATACAAGATAACATCCTTTATGGAAAGACAGTGAAGTTGATGGGTAGCCGAACAAACGCTGCCAAGCTTGATTTCTCTGAGGTAGGGATATTGTCTTTGTTTTCCTTCTACCATCCCTGTCAATCATAAATGATAGTTATTATCGGAATTATAATCATGATAACTACTGTAAACTGTAAAACAAGTAGGAATCTGCTAAAGGTATCAATGAATAGATGCAGATACAGAATGGTGCTGTGCTTAAAGTAGGAATCCCATTGGTGCTGTGGAAATAAAGTTTCTTATCAATATGACAATTTGTTTCTTTTATATTGCTTAAAGCATCGTCTATGGAAAATCTGCAACCAACTCAAGTCAATATTTTCAACAGATACTGTAGAATCTGTGCTTCACATTCTAAGCTTCTCGATTGCTATCTGACTAGATAATATTTTTGCTACTTATTTGAAGTCTAACCTTAAGTCAGCATCACATGGTTGTTTCAGTTCCCAAGTTTTTAACGTAATGCAAGCCTTTTGGCTATTTTATTCTTCCGCATTGCAGAATTTTAGCTATATATCTGTCTTTCTGGAGTGTGCTTGCCATCTGTGGTTCTTATGAACAAGTCTGGTTGAGAAAGCCGTAACTAATGCCTTTAGCACGCCCTGGAAATTGTAAAAAGAAAAATTCTTGCAAATCTTAAAAAATATGTTCTCCTTTTCGCTTTGACATTTTATTGTTTCTGTGCTTACCCATGCTCTCAAATGTTATAGATACTTCCGGAGGAGGTTGAGACCGAACTGAAAGAGGCGGCCGTGATTTCCATGGGAACTGAAGTTAGTGACCTGGATTTGGAGAACATCAAAGATTTGTGCAACCAAGTTCTTTCTCTTGCAGAATACAGAGCTCAACTCTATGACTATTTGAAGAGCAGGATGAACACCATTGCTCCAAATCTTACTGCTCTTGTTGGAGAACTTGTTGGTGCTCGCTTGATTGCCCATGGAGGCAGCTTATTAAATCTGGCTAAACAACCTGGAAGTACAGTTCAGATACTTGGTGCAGAGAAGGCCTTGTTCAGAGCACTGAAGACAAAGCATGCAACTCCTAAATATGGACTTATATATCATGCGTCTTTAATTGGTCAAGCGGCGCCTAAGCACAAAGGTAAAATTTCACGGTCTCTTGCTGCAAAAGCTGCTTTGGCTATTCGATGTGATGCTCTTGGAGATGGTGAAGATAATTCTATGGGTTTGGAGAACAGAGCCAAGGTAATTCAACTTATAAGCTTACAAACCCCTCAAAACATCTAAAATGTTTGCGAGCTCATAAGACATCGTTAATTTGTTTGGTAAAATTTTTAGAGAATGAGCTTATCTTTTTAAGAAAGTATGCCTATCTTTTTTTAAAAATCTTACCAAAGTTCTTTAATTTTAATCATACTAATTAGGAAATTGCCATTACTAGCTATTTTAACTCAAGATCTTGCTTTATCCAAATTATTTAAGAGTTCATTTTGAGTTTATGATTTAGCCATCTTACAAGCTTTAAAAACATATACAAATATTTTTTTTCAATAAGCTAGCCTAACAGTCTTGTAGGAAGTGCTAGAAGCACCCTGTTTTGACCTGTTTTTTGTTATGAATTCTCTATTGGTTTATTTTGTATAGCTTGAAGCGCGACTGAGGAGCTTGGAAGGCAAAGAACTGGGTCGTTCAGCTGGGTCTGCCAAAGGCAAACCCAAGATTGAAGTTTATGACAAGGACCGGAAGAAAGGATCAGGAGGATTGATTACTCCAGCAAAGGTCTGAAGCAAATTTTAGTAGTTTCATGCTTTTATTTATTTATTTAATTCCTTTGATATCTTAATTTCCTTTCTATGCAGACTTACAATCCAGCAGCAGATTCAATTCGAGGATTAGCAGAATCATTGAACAAGAAAGATGAGGATGAAGCCGTACCATTACAGACTGAGAAGCCTGACATTGATGAACCCGTCACTGATGAAGAGCGAAAGAGTAAGAAAAAGAAGAGGAGGAACAATATAAAAGATGATGGTGTGACAAATGGAGTTGATGGTGAAGAACCCGAAAGTGAATCTGTTGGTAAGAAAGAAAAGAAGAAGAAGAAGAAGCATTTTGGAAATGATTCACATGACGGTGTTGATGAAGCTGAGAAGAAGAAAAAGAAGAGAAAACACGCTGAGCTCGAATGTGGCGGTGATGAGATCCCTAAAACGAAGAAAGAGAAAAAAGAGAAAAGGAAGAAGAAAAGTGAAGACTGAACATTGTGGGTATTCCGCATGAGCAATAGGCCTAACAGTTTCGCTCTTGAGCATGATTTTCGGGTTTTGCTTGTAGATCAGGCCTTGTGTTCCACATTGTTAAGTTTGAACTTAGCCATTGTAGCACACATTATTAGTTAGTTGGACCGCTGGTTTGAGCGGGACCTGCTGAGCAGGTGAACGTGTTGGTAACTATCTATATTAGTGATTTTTCAGCAATTGTATATTTGTATATCATCTCCTTTTCCTGGAGAGATCTTACAATTTGGGAGAGGACGTCCTATTTTCTTGCGTTCATTATCAAGAATTATATAGCAGCATGTTAATGAATTTCGAATTAACTTAAGCATTGGCCGTGCTCTTTCCAAACTAAGTGACGCCTGAAAATGGAGTGTCCTTTGAATACAGAGTGAATTAGGGGTGTTCACGGTTTGACTTTGATTTGGAAATATTTAAAATTGAATTGTTATAAGTGGTTTTTTTTTCCAAAATATATTTTAAATTGAGGTTTTCGAAAGTAAAATTTGAAGGTGCGATGTAAAGCGGTTTGGGGCGGCTGGGTGGTTTTTAACAAAAAGAAATAATTAGAAAAAAAGAAAAAAAATATCGATCTTCTAATATTAGCAAAACATTTGGATTAATATTAAAAAAATCAATGCATGACAGTACAATTTTTGAAATAAGAAGTATAAAAACTAAATTTGTAGAGACCATAAAGCTAATTGATATAATGTGACTTTGTATACTTGAATTAATGTCTAAAAATCACAAAATTAATTGCATTCCAAACAATTCATTTCACCAACTTTTTAATTCCAAATGATCCAATAATTTATTGGAATGAAAAGTCATTAATTACTAGAATTAGTTATTTTGGAGACAAATGTTTTTTAAATGGTTGCGACGATCATCGTCATCATCATCATCATCATCATGTGTTTTCTTTTTTGGGGATTCATTTGTGGTTATTTTCAAAAGGCTTCGTACTTAAATTATAAGCGACTATATTATTTGGGATCAAAAAATTGCAACCAATTGAACATGTAAAACTCGTATTGCTTCTTGAAAATTTAAATAGGGCCTTAAATCGTAATTGGTTAGTTATTGTTCGCAACTCATTTTAGCTATTTTATCAAATTGGGAACCGCAACCATATAATCCAACAGTTAAGGTTTTAAACTGCATTTTGCCTATATTTCATGATATTAGTGTTCTTTTTTTACATTTTTTTTCGTAAAAATTCCGAAAAATGGCTTCTTCAACACTTGGCTAGGTTGAATCATATTAAAAATTTGCTAGGGATGACGAAATAACGCTCTCGAAAAAGGCATGGGGGAGGAGACAAAGGGTGTTTACTGGAATCCTCTGACCCATGAATTTTCTCGGTTTAAGTTCGGGTGTGCTTTTATATATAGGATAATGAGTTTCTAGATACGCTATGATATGATTCTGTTGTTGTTTGTTTTTATCTGTTGTTGGTGTGTTTCGCTTTATGTTGGATAAGGAGTTTTCCAGCTATGAAACTTGAAGAACAAAGTACTGGCACGTTTTGTTACTATCTCATTGCACAATCTGCTGAGATGCAAGGCAAGAATTACATTATGGTAGGGGTGGCAAAATGGGATGAAAATCATAGTTTCAGCCCATTTCATCTAGTTTTGGGTTGGTTTGAGTTTTCAAATTTTATAAATGCGTTGAAGTGGATGGGGTTTTAATGAGTTTCAAAATTTGTTGAGTTCTAGATGGATTCAAGCAATTTTTAAATTGGTCTATGCAATATCTAAATTGTTCCAACAAAAAAAACATTATAACTTGATAATGTTTCACAAATTTGAAAAGTTAGTGATGAAATTATTTTTGCAAATTAAAGAATATGTTAAATAACAAGTAATAGTTGAAAAATATACAAAATTATATTCCAAAAACTATATTTTACTTTTGTATTGAACTCGCTAAAGAACCGCATCAACCCATTATCAACCCGTCTCAAACCCATTACTAACCCAACTCATTTACAACCCATTCTCTAGAACTTATTTAGAACCCAATCCATTTTCAACGCAATCCAATAGAACCCAACCCAAACCCGACCCAACCCACCCATTTGCCACTACATTACAAAGTAGCTGAAATTTCTATAAATGGAGTGTCCTTTGAATATAGAGTGAATTAGGGATGATCACGGTTTGACTTTGATTTGGAAATATCTAAAATTGATTTGTTATAAGTGGTTTTTTTCAAAATATATTTTCAATTGAGGTTTTTGAATGTCAAATTTGAAGGTGCTGTGTAAAGCGGTTTGGGGCGGCTGGGTAGTTTTTAACAAAAAGAAATAATTAGAAAAAAAAAAGAAAGAAAAATACCATCTTCTAATATTAGCAAAACATTTGGATTAATATTAAAAAATCAATGCATGACAATAAAAATTTTGAAATAAAAAGTATAAAAACTAAATTTGTAGCGACCATAAAGCTAATTGATATAATGTGAATTTGTATACTTGAATTAATGTCGAAAAATAATATTGATTAACTACATAACTTCTTAAGATTTTAGCATAAAACAACACAGTAAAGTTTTAGTCCATGCATAATTCAATATTGAATGGTTGGATGTATTTCAAATATTGAATGAAAATCAATGACTAATGAAATTTAGAACAATTTAAAAGGTTAGTAGTGAATTTATCTTAAATGTTGAAGAGTTTAAGTTAAATAAAAGGATAAATTTAAACATAAATATTTACTATATGAGAGCGGTTCGATTCAGTTCTGCGTGGTTTGATGAGAGAATTTGAACCGAACTGAATTTGTGGGGCGATTTTGAATTTAATTGTTGAACCACGATTCTTTAAAAAAATTGACAAGAACAGTGTGATTCGGTGTAGTGCAGACAGTTCGGGTGATTTTTAAAAATTTATACTCATCCCTAGAGTGAATTCTACTAAGAATGGGGTTAAAGACCCTATATTTTTGTTTAGTTGATAGCGCCTCTATGACGACCCCGAAAACTCTTTATTATTATTATATTATTATTATTAGTATTATTGTTATTATTATGATTATTATTATTATCATTAGTGGTTACATATATGCGTACATTGTTAATTACAAAATGTAAGGTACTTTACAAACATAAGGGTACATCCAATAAAGGAGAGTATCGACTTGCAAGTTCTACTATCTCAATATAGCCAAAGCAAAAACCACCAACTACACTACGCAGCGGAAATCCTACATCTTTCTTTCTAGTAAAACGCTTCAAAAGGTTCCTCCTCCTCATCATCGTAAAGGCTAGCTTCGAAAGCATCTAAATCATTATGTAATACGGAATCAACATACGTTGAGTAGAAACATTTTTTTATGCACATAAGGTGCTCGGGTGTCAAGTGCACATTAGTTACACATAGCACACATATAGTTTCACACTTTCTACCTTTTGTCACCTGACAGTGACCCTTATAACTACTCGGGCCGAAATAACAACCAGCACATTTCTCCCGCCAGCCTTATCCTCCAATGGTCGTATCCCGGGCATACGCCTAGTATTGTCCTACGACCCTCTCTCTTGAGTAGATCCCTCCGTCTACCCAAGGGGGGATTAGGAGATGGAAGGGGTGTGAACTCTCCCGGCTACTCAATAGTATGTCCCGGTGGAACACCCCCCAGACTATTCCAGCATATATGGGCCCATTCACAGAATTGCAATTTGTTCACACATGGACATAATCTTTGGAAGTTTATATTATAGTTTAGTAAAGTAAGCTCTACACTTATAAATAAAAACTTTATATTTGCTTATTAAGCATATTTACTTAGAAATGTTAAATATCTAAATAGACAAAATATAAATATGAATATACAAATAGAACTAGTATGAATATATAAATATAAAGATTTAAATATAACTAGTATAAATATATATTATCAACAGGACCCTTCTAAATGCATCAGGTTGTTCGAAGAACATTTTACAAAAATTTTGATAATCCTGTCATTGTTTCTAGGGATGGTTTTACAAAATTATTTCTAAACCTGTCTTTGGTATCCAGTCTTACCCAAACAACCCTAAACGCCTTTCCAACGGCTCTGGCGGGTAAAACAGGGTTAAACATACATACCAAGACTGTATTTAGAACATCAAAAACCTAAAAACAAGACTGGTTTATCTAAAATTTAACCCATGCAAAAATGATTCTCGAAGATCATGTTCTCAAAATTAACCATATTCATATCTTAGCTCTGACATTATTTAACACACAACACACTTAACTATGCATGATTGTAATCAAAGCATAAAAAATTATATAGAAAATGAATAGGGCGTACCAAGAGTTTTAACTCTGAAGCTTTAGGATAAAAACTGCTTTATTTCTTGAACAAGGTCGATTACAAGGCAACAGTAGAAGTAGTAGATTACAAGGAACAGAAAAAAGAGGAAGAACATAAAATTTTAGAAAAGATGAGTAGATCCGCCTAACAAACTAAACAATCATCCGTTTAAATAGCGGATGGCAAAGCGAACAAACAAAACTAGTCCAATAATTACAAAAGTTGATTAAACTAAAAGCAGACTAAATTATTGTCCTTTGAAGCATCCGGGTACAGTGGAATGGCAGACAACGTTATCTTGAACATGCGAATCTTGAAATTCGTCAAAAGAGGAATAGTAACTTGTCGGTTGAATTATTCTTCTGAAAGGACACCAATTATGGAGAGCACAGTAGCACTAATTATTGGCTTTACTAAGTCATGGATGACATCTTCAAATAGGCCTTTTACCTTGAGACTTATTAATCAAAGCAATCATAGCATCAATTTGCACTTCAAACTCCTCTGCATAAGGGCCTTGGGATTCACCAGCCAAAACTTCCTCTTTAGAAGATGATGACATGGATGCCAAGTCTTCAGTGTCCAAATCAAAATCAAAATTAGTTTTTAACTCATGTTGAACCTGGGTGAGGTATGCATTAATCACCTCCTGTCTTTCTTCCTTAGACAAAGGACCTGATTTTTTCATCTTGAATTCTTTAAGAATATCCTGGAAAGTTACGGCTCCAGTTGCTTCTTCCTCAGCTTTTTTCTGGTACTCATGAACTCTTAATTTAATTAGATCTATAGTTTCTTGGCCAAATAAGGTTCCAGTTTTTGGGTCTATCATTATAAGACGTTTCCAGAATGAAGTAAAATGGATGCGTTTAACGCAGGGTAAATGTTCTGGAGTGTATCCTAATTCTGGTTCCCACTTCCAGATCCATGGGATTGAAAATTCAATGAAAAAATGAAAGGAATTTATTCCTTCAGGCCAAACTTTAAGTTTTTTGGATTTTTCAACAATGGGAGAATTAACAAGCCAAGCTGAATATAGGGTTTTAAACGGCTCAGGGAGAATCTTGAAAGAAGGACCAAAGGTCATCCACCAATTAATAAACCAAGAGGGAAGATTATCCGATTTAAGAGTGGGACAGGTTTTGAACATCCATGTATGTTTTTTCTTTGAATTATCATAAAGAAAACACTTTGTAAAAGCATTAACATAATCCCAGTAATTATACCGGATAAGAGTTTTTAACTCTAGACTGTAGAATTCCTTTTCAGAAAATTTACTTATTCCCCATTCCTCAACAGACATTATCTGTTTTATCACAGCCTTTGTATAAGTATAATAGGCCATAGTCCCAGTAGGATAAGAATGATAAATTTGGACAGTACCAGTTTTAATGAGTATTAACTCATAAATAATACGAGATTTATCTGCTTCACTTGGAAAGGACCTAGTGTCAAGATACCTAGACATTATCTTGGCAGGATCTGTAGATATTAACAGATCTTTTTGTTCAATTATGGACATAACATCCTTTCGTTCCATTAAAACATAAGGAAGAGGTTCAATTTCCTGATATACCTCTGGGTTTTTTAATTTTTCTGCATAAGATGAGGAATTACCTTCATCAGTCTGGTTTCCTGGTTGCATAGGAGGAAAACTTTCATTATAAAGTTTCCTTGAACCTATCTGATTTATCAGATTGCCTCTTCCTCTCCCTCTACGGATATTACCGTAGTTTCTGTATGGTTGGTTTTCTCTTGGAAACATTATTCCTGTAGAAAAGATTAAGCAATATAATTGGTATTAATTATCCTGGCAAGTATTGCTTTTTGTTTCTTCAATTCCTCCAATTGTACTTTATGAGTATGATATAGAGGATGATTTGGGTCTGGAAAGTACATAAACCAATCATTAAGTTTTTTAATTTCTTTATCAATTTTTTTAGATTTCTGAACATAGTAATGAGGGTAAGGTCTTGAACCAAGAAAGTATTCATGGACTTTGCTGAGTTTAAAAAGATTAATTTCACTTTCATTTTTTAAACCTAATTTATTAATATAATTTTGGAAATTTAATTCCCATCCAGCTTTGTCTTCTTCTGAAAAGTGCATTAACTTCTTTTGAATCATCATTCTCCAAAGTATTGGTCCGTCCATCTGTTTAGGAAGGATTATGTAAATAACCTTTTTCAATATTTTCAATGATATGAATTTCTTTAAGATTATTTTGGATATTCTCATTAATATCTACAACATCATCATGAGAGAGTGCCATACGATCAAGCACATCATAAAGAAATTTTAAATTATCATGATATTCCTGTTTTAAATCATGAAGTCTTTTTAAATAGTCAAATTCCTTTTCCTCTGGTGATTGATACACACTGGGATTAGTAAAGATGTTTGCCATCTGCAAAATTCAAATTATGCATTTATTAATTAAATTTTCTAAGTAAAGTTTTAAACCAAAATATGTTTCATAGTGATAAATTAAAATTTTTTTATCATGATATAAAAGTGATCTAGGACTATCTAGATAATGATTATTTACTAATACAGTCTTAATTAGTTTAGACATCTTAATTGCATGCTTATGGTCTTTAATAAGCATTTTCATGCCTTTTTCTTGAATATGTTGATATCTGAAATTATCAGAATGATAATATAAACATTGATAAATAAGGCGATCAATGTCAGTCATTATAGGAAAACAAGAAGCATTATTCTTATTGAAACACTTACAATGCTGAGAAGTACTCATAACTTAAAATATAGGAAGACTTACAACCTATTTAAGCAATACAAGTACGATTGATTCCATCCCTCATGAACTCCTGCATTGTCTTAAGATAAGGTAGCATATTTTTACAATATGTCTTATATCAGGTTGTCTAATTAAAACTCTAGGAGCATTATTGGGTGACAAATAATAATCTGTTTCTAAAACAGTTTCAACATTCTTGATTAACTTATCAAGATGTTTAGCTCTGTGAATTAAACCATGAATTCCTCTAGACTTAAGGACTCTGAAAATTAAAGGTTGATTATAAAGATGTACATATGCATCACGTTCATAAAAAGAGATTATGGAAAGCTTAAGGGGTTTTATCCTAGGCACTAGTCTTGTCCTGGGAGGCATGATCCTGTAAAAATTCACGAGTTAAGAAATCAGGAAGACTATTTTCTTTTCCTTTCTTATACTTAATTTGAAAATCAAATGGAGCAACATGTGATTGCCATCTAGCATACATCTGTTTACTCACATCATGTTTAAAATATTTATCAAACATAAATTTAGCTGATTGACAGTCAGTGAAAACAATAAAAGGTTTATTATATAAATCATCTTGGAATTTTAATATACATTTAAGTATGGCTAAAACTTCTTTAGCTATTGTGGCATAATTCTTTTGACTGTTATTCCATTTTCCTGAATGATATCTAATTAATTGCTTAGATTTATCTAAAGGAGAGATTTGACTTAAAATTCCTCCAAATCCTATATCACTAGCATCAGTTTCAATTATTTTTTCCCAATTAGGGTTAGCTAAAGTTAAACAAGGTAGATGACTAACCTTACTCTTAATTGTCAGCACCGCTTGGGTATGAGCTAGACTCCATGGTTTAGGAACTTTCGTAAGTCTTTCATACAATATAGCAGTATCTTTAGCAAGATTTTTATAATAAGGGGATATGTAATTTAAACTACCTAAAAACCTTTGAAGTTGGGTTTTATCTTTTATTTCATCAGGAAATTTTGAGGAAAACTCAATACTCCTATTTATAGGAATAATCGTACCTTTTTCTATGTTATGACCTAAAAATCTTATTTTTATTTGAAAAAGTAACATTTTTGGTCTGGATATTACTAGACCATTTTGAATTATAACTTTCTTAAAGATATCTAAATGTTTAAAATGTGACTCAATGGTTTTAGAAAAAACCAAAATATCATCAATGTAAACAATTATGAATTCAGTATATGGAATAAAAATATCATTCATTATTTTTTGAAATTCTGTGGGTGCATTTTTTAATCGAAATGGCATTACATTCCATTCATATTATCCTATAGGTACATTAAAAGCAGTTTTATACCTATCTTGTTCAGAAATTTGAATTTGCCAATAACTAGATTTTAAATCAAATTTAGAAAAGAGATTAGCACTATATAATCTGTCCAATAAATCTTTTTTATTAGGAATAGGATATCTTATCCATTTCAAAACTTTATTTAAAGGTGTATAATTTATTACTAATCTTGGAACACCACGTTCTTGTTCCGCATGTTTATTAACATAAAATCCTGTACATGACCAAGAAGATTTTGAAGGTTGAATTAATTTTTTACTTAATAAAGAAGATATTTCTTTTTTGCAAAGTTCTAGATACTCTTTATTCATTTGGCAAGGTCTAGACTTAGTAGGAATATTTTCTTCTGAAAATTTATCTTCATATGGTAAATTTACTATGTGTTTTTTACGATTCCAAAAAGCATTAGGATGATCATTACAAATTGTTAAAGAAAAATTATGTTCTATTATTTTAATTTTTTCTATTAACCTAGGATTTCTTAGATAGTCATTCAAATTAGCAATATTAATTTCTTCTTTTAAGAAATTTATTTGAGTCTGCTTTTTAATTATTAAATCTTGAATTTCATTTAGTAATTTGGTTTGGGGTTCAGTTATAAAATTAAATTGAATTTCTTTATTTTCAAAAGTACCAACAAAGCCATTAGTATCAATTTGTTTTAAAGGAAATAATTTTTGAATAAAAGCGGTACCAAGGATTACTTGGGTAGTCATGTTTTTTATTAACAAAAAACTTGTAGGTATACAAACTTTATTTTGACAAATATAAGCCTTAGGAAGTTTATATGATATATCTAACTTATTTCCATTAACAGAAATTAAATGATGGGTAGTTTTATGGAAATACCTGGTAGGGATTATACCTTCTTGAATACAATTAAGATCAGCTCCACTATCTACTAGAGCAGTAAGATTTTTAACAAACTGATTATCAATTAATAATGTAATGTTTATATACCATTTCTGAGAAGTTACAATATCAAGGGTTGCTAAAAAATTAGTTAATTCAGAATTATCTGGAGTTTCATCTTCTTCTGCTTGATTATAAGAAACTATATTTTTTCCCTTCTCTAATTGAGTTAATCTATTAGAAAATGTAGAATTTTCGTGTTTAAGAGACTGTATTTCTAATTTTAAAAATTCAATTTCTTTTATTAAATCAGAAACAGTTATGGGATTTTCACTTTTATGTTTATTTTTTAACATTTGATGAACTACATCCATAGTATATGGAGTAGTATTACGTTGAGTCTTAACTATAGGCTTATTCTGATAATTAGATTCTCCAGTAATATGTTCTAGTAAAAATGATTTAATACTAGGATCATTAGTATGTTTTAAGAGGTCTAATATAGAATTGGATTTAATCATATTTATTTCAAAATCTTTAAATTGTGACATAAGTTGATATAACTCATCCTTATTTTGATCTTGTTTTTCACAAGGTTCATCATTTTGACAGGGTTGACATAAGGACTCATTATCTAAATTAGATAATTCACTATTGACTAAAACATTGATGTTTTCATTTAATGAATGATTACTTGAATTATCACTATCACTTTGTATTTCAGAATCAGAAATAAGTAGGATTTTACATAAAGAATCTTTAAGATCTTCATCTATATTTAAAGCATAAATCTTTTGTTTAACTCTACAATTTTTAGCATAATGTCCTATTTTTTCACATTTAAAACAGGCATTAGAATTCTTATACTGAGTTTTTGTAAATTTCTTATTCTTTTTCTTTTTAGGTTGAGGTTGTGGTTGAGGGAGTTGTTGAGCATATTGTTGTTGTTTATAACGTCTTTTTTCTCTCTTTTGTCTTTTATATTCTTTATAACTGGGTGACTTATATTTTTTCTTATGTTTCTGGATTGGGTTATCCACTTGAGGATTTTTTGGAATATTCATTCCAAATTGATCACAAAAATCTCCTAATTGTTTCTCATGTAAAATATTATGTTTTTGAACCTGTTGGTTTAATTTAATATCATTACAAAGATTTAATCCTTCTGTTATACAAGCACTGATTAACTTACCATAAGTATAATCATTATAATTAATAGTCAAATTATTGCCTCTAAGCATTTTTCTTACTCTTTCAGCAAAAAGGGGAGGAAGACCATCTATAAATTTAGACTTCCAATGGTCTGAATTACTTTCTGGTAATTGTAAAACTCTACTTAAGAAAACATCTTTATACCATCTAAAAGAACTTAAAGTATTACAACGCATATTTTGTAATAACGTTCTTATTGTTTCAGAATTATCTGACCATCTACCAGTAAAGTGTTCAAAAATGTTAACCACAAGAGTATAAACAACATTTTCTACTTGTTCATTATTCTCTACCTTAGTTGTACTTAAGATTTCTTGTTTAAATTCTTGAGTGAGATAATTATCCCACCATCCTTTTAATCGACCAGTAAAACCAGCAATAATCATGGATGCTATGGATTTATCTGAATTTCCATTATTTTTACAAACAGTACTATACATTAATATTCTGTGTATTAAACTAGCAATTTGATTTAACGTAAAACCATCAAGATTCCATTCATAAATGTGGTTACCACTATAACTAGTTGTATTAAAAAACTCTTGTTCTTCAAATAAAATATCCTGAGGTGTTGGTCTAGGATAATAATAAAATCTTTGATTAGGTTTATCTGCATATTTATTAGAATATGATTTTCGACCACCAATTTTATTAATTTCATCTCTAATTATAGTCTGATAATCTGAATCTTGTTCTTCAAGTTTATTTGAAAACTCAATTGTATTTAATTTTAAATCTTTAAATTTTTCATTCAAAAGTTTCTCAAATTCAGTAACAGCAGTAAATTTGAAATTTGTAATTTCAGGGGGAGGTTGAATAGTTGGGGTAGAAGAAGTACTAGGTTCATTTTTACTAGATTCTTCTTTATCTTTTTCAATTATCATTTTGTTTATTTTTTGAGTTACACGGTCAGTTTTAATAATCAGTTGATCTATTCTATTTATAGCCAAATTAATTTGTTCTCCTAATATTATTAAATATAAATTTGAATAATTCTGTTGTTTTATTAATTTATTTAATAATTGAGCATTGGTTAATATGGTTTTTTCTTCAAGAAGTTTTGCAAAAGCATTATAATGCCTACTTTGATTCTCTTTAATTATTTCAAAAGCATCTTGAGGTGGATATATTCCTGTAATAATTTTATTAGAAGAGATTTGAAAATTTCTTTCTAAAACAGCAATCTTAGTTTCTAAAGTTTCATTTATCTTATAAATAAACCATTGAACAAAAGGAATTATTTCATTAATGTTAGAAAGATGTGAATAATATTCTTCAGATATTATTTCCATTTCTGAAGTGGTAAAAGTTTTATAAAACCGTTGTCTGAAATTATTCCAAATAGGGAGATTAAATTCATTTTTACACGTTTGTCGTGCCAAAGATCCTTTTGAAAAATCAATTTTGGTGTACTCCATTAGGAAACTATTTTAAAACATGATATCCCATTTCACTTAGGGTTGGATCGATTTCATCGATATTTTTACTTGGTGATACAAAATTATCTGAATCAATTTTTAAGTTTTTGTATGGATCATTTAAATAAATTGTAGATTCTAAAGACTTATCAGATCTAGCAGGACTATTACTGTCTTCTTCATTTTTTATTTCAGAAAGTCTGGAAGTTGAAGATCTTGAAGGAAATTTAAGTTGATAAGGTTTAGGTGATATAAAAGAATATCGAGATTGACTCGATTCAGGTCTTAGACCAATTCTTGGTAAAGAAAGTTGTCTTTTAGGCATTCTTATGAAAACATTACCTTCTTGGGTTTGTTGAATTTCAGTAGGTTGATCTGAAATGTTATTTAAAACTGGGGTTGCTTTTTTCATTATCCAATTTTCAGGAAACTCAATTTCACTCCATTTTATGGCTCTTCTAGTAGTGATATTAGATTTACTAAAATTAGATTCTATTAATATTGTTTCATTAGCTAATTTATCTTTCTGTCTACACTGAGGATTAAGTGTATGTAATGTTTTATAATAAATACGGTAACAAATACAAATTACTTCTGATCCAGGTGCATAATTATACCCATGTGTTTTAATATTTAATGTTAAAGCATCAAATATATTACTATCTGTAAATGAGAGTTGTAAATTAGGGAATACATTAAAATATACCGGACCATGAGCTAGGCTACTTTCTATTATACCCATGATGGATTGATCCCAATTTAGATTTCTACCATCTCTTAAGACAACTAAGAAACTTTCAGGTAAACCTTCTAAGGTTAAAGGTTTAAAAGCAATTTGGACAAGTCCTATTTGTAAAAACTTATACAAATTCCTATATCTTCCTAAATCTTTTTCATTTAAGAGTTGTAATATCATTTCATCTTTATTTAAAGAGATTGTTTCTTCAGTTGTTTTAACAACTTGTTTCCATGAAATTTTTTCTAATGTACCAATTTCATAAACTTTATTTAATTCATTTTAGGAATAGACCATTTGTTTAACAAATCAAGGTCTTGTGGTAATTCTACCTCATGACTAATACTGTTTTTAACAGTCTATTTATCAGATCTAAAAATATTCTTCATAAGAACAAATAATTGTGTGTGTTAAATAACATCATTGCTAAAATAATCATATGACATGGCTCTGATACCATTATCAACAGGACCCTTCTAAATGCATCAGGTTGTTCGAAGAACATTTTACAAAAATTTTGATAATCCTGTCATTGTTTCTAGGGATGGTTTTACAAAATTATTTCTAAACCTGTCTTTGGTATCCAGTCTTACCCAAACAACCCTAAACGCCTTTCCAACGGCTCTGGCGGGTAAAACAGGGTTAAACATACATACCAAGACTGTATTTAGAACATCAAAACCCTAAAAACAAGACTGGTTTATCTAAAATTTAACCCATGCAAAAAGGATTCTCGAAGATCATGTTCTCAAAATTAACCATATTCATATCTTAGCTCTGACATTATTTAACACACAACACACTTAACTATGCATGATTGTAATCAAAGCATAAAAAATTATATAGAAAATGAATAGGGCGTACCAAGAGTTTTAACTCTGAAGCTTTAGGTTAAAAACTGCTTTATTTTTTGAACAAGGTCGATTACAAGGCAACCGTAGAAGTAGTAGATTACAAGGAACAGAAAAAAGAGGAAGAACATAAAATTTTAGAAAAGATGAGTAGTGGATGCCTAACAAACTAAACAATCATCCATTTAAATAGCGGATGGCAAAGCGAACAAACAAAACTAGTCCAATAATTACAAAAGTTGATTAAACTAAAAGCAGACTAAATTATTGTCCTTTGAAGCATCTCGGTACAGTGGAATGGCAGACAACGTTATCTTGAACATGCGAATCTTGAAATTCATCAAAAGATGAATAGTAACTTGTCGGTTGAATTATTCTTCTGAAAGGACACCAATTATGGAGAGCACAGTAGCACTAATTATTGGCTTTACTACGTCATGGATGACATCTTCAAATAGGCCTTTTACCTTGAGACTTATTAATCAAAGCAATCATAGCATCAATTTGCACTTCAGACTCCTCTGCTTAAGGGCCTTGGGATTCACCAGCCAAAACTTCCTCTTTAGAAGATGATGACATGGATGCCAAGTCTTCAGTGTCCAAATCAAAATCAAAATTAGTTTTTAACTCATGTTGAACCTGGGTGAGGTATGCATTATCACCTCCTGTCTTTCTTCCTTAGACAAAGGACCTGATTTTTTCATCTTGAATTCTTTAAGAATATCCTAGAAAGTTACGGCTCCAGTTGCTTCTTCCTCAGCTTTTTTCTGGTACTCATGAACTCTTAATTTAATTAGATCTATAGTTTCTTGGCCAAATAAGGTTCCAGTTTTTGGGTCTATCATTATAAGACATTTCCAGAATGAAGTAAAATGGATGCGTTTAACGCAGGGTAAATGTTCTGGAGTGTATCCTAATTCTGGTTCCCACTTCCAGATCCATGGGATTGAAAATTCAATGAAAAAATGAAAGGAATTTATTCCTTGAAGCCAAACTTTAAGTTTTTTGGATTTTTCAACAATGGGAGAATTAAAAAGCCAAGCTGAATATAGGGTTTTAAACGGCTCAGGGAGAATCTTGAAAGAAGGACCAAAGGTCATCCACCAATTAATAAACCAAGAGGGAAGATTATCCGATTTAAGAGTGGGACAGGTTTTGAACATCCATGTATGTTTTTTCTTTGAATTATCATAAAGAAAACTCTTTGTAAAAGCATTAACATAATTCCAGTAATTATACCGGATAAGAGTTTTTAACTCTGGATTGTAGAATTCCTTTTCAGAAAAGGTACTTATTCCCCATTCCTCAACAGACATTATCTGTTTTATCACAGCCTTTGTATAAGTATAATAGGCCATAGTCCTAGTAGGATAAGAATGATAAATTTGGACAGTACCTGTTTTAATGAGTATTAACTCATAAATAATACGTGATTTATCTGCTTCACTTGGAAACTATATTTTTTCCCTTCTCTAATTGAGTTAATCTATTAGAAAATGTAGAATTTTCGTGTTTAAGAGACTGTATTTCTAATTTTAAAAATTGAATTTCTTTTATTAAATCAGAAACAGTTATGGGATTTTCACTTTTATGTTTATTTTTTAACATTTGATGAACTACATCCATAGTATATGGAATAGTATTACGTTGAGGCTTAACTATTGGCTTATTCTGATAATTAGATTCTCCAGTAATATGTTCTAGTAAAAATGATTTAATACTAGGATCATTAGTATGTTTTAAGAGGTCTAATATAGAATTGGATTTAATCATATTTATTTCAAAATCTTTAAATTGTGACATAAGTTGATATAACTCATCCTTATTTTGATCTTGTTTTTCACAAGGTTCATCATTTTGACAGGGTTGACATAAGGACTCATTATCTGAATTAGATAATTCACTACTGACTAAAACATTGATGTTTTCATTTAATGAATGATTACTTGAATTATCACTATCACTTTGTATTTCAGAATCAGAAATAAGTAGGATTTTACATAAAGAATCTTTAAGATCTTCATCTATATTTAAAGCATAAATCTTTTGTTTAACTCTACAATTTTTAGCATAATGTCCTATTTTTCCACATTTAAAACAGGCATTAGAATTCTTATACTGAGTTTTTGTAAATTTCTTATTCTTTTTCTTTTTAGGTTGAGGTTGTGGTTGAGGGAGTTGTTGAGCATATTGTTGTTGTTTATAACGTCTTTTTTCTCTCTTTTGTCTTTTATATTCTTTATAACTGGGTGACTTATATTTTTTCTTATGTTTCTGGATTGGGTTATCCACTTGAGGATTTTTTGGAATATTCATTCCAAATTAATCACAAAAATCTCCTAATTGTTTCTTATGTAACATATTATGTTTTTGAACCTGTTGGTTTAATTTAATATCATTACAAAGATTTAATCCTTCTGTTATACAAGCACTGATTAACTTACCATAAGTATAATCATTATAATTAATAGTCAAATTATTGCCTCTAAGCGTTTTTCTTACTTTTTCAGCAAAAAGGGTAGGAAGACCATCTATAAATTTAGACTTCCAATGGTCTAAATTACTTGCTGGTAATTGTAAAACTCTACTTAAGAAAACATCTTTATACCATCTAAAAGAATTTAAAGTATTACAACGCATATTTTGTAATAACGTTCTTATTGTTTCAGAATTATCTGACCATCTACCAGTAAAGTGTTCAAAAATGTTAACCACAAGAGTATAAACAGCATTTTCTACTTGTTCATTATTCTCTACCTTAGTTGTACTTAAGATTTCTTGTTTAAATTCTTGAGTGAGATAATTATCGCACCATCCTTTTAATCGACCAGTAAAACCAGCAATAATCATGGATGCTATGGATTTATCTGAATTTCCATTATTTTTACAAACAGTACTATACATTAATATTCTGTGTATTAAACTAGCAATTTGATTTAACGTAAAACCATCAAGATTCCATTCATAAATGTGGTTACCACTATAACTAGTTGTATTAAAAAACTCTTGTTCTTCAAATAAAATATCCTGAGGTGTTGGTCTAGGATATTAATAAAATCTTTGATTAGGTTTATCTGCATATTTATTAGAATATGATTTTCGACCACCAATTTTATTAATTTCATCTCTAATTATAGTCTGATAATCTGAATCTTGTTCTTCAAGTTTATTTGAAAACTCAATTGTATTTAATTTTAAATCTTTAAATTTTTCATTCAAAAGTTTCTCAAATTCAGTAACAGCAGTAAATTTGAAATTTGTAATTTCAGGGGGAGGTTGAATAGTTGGGGTAGAAGAAGTACTAGGTTCATTTTTACTAGATTCTTCTTTATCTTTTTCAATTATCATTCTGTTTATTTTTTGAGTTACACGGTCAGTTTTAATAATCAGTTGATCTATTCTATTTATAGCCAAATTAATTTGTTCTCCTAATATTATTAAATTTAAATTTGAATAATTCTGTTGTTTTATTAATTTATTTAATAATTGAGCATTGGTTAATATGGTTTTTTCTTCAAGAAGTTTTGCAAAAGCATTATAATGCCTACTTTGATTCTCTGTAATTATTTCGAAAGCATCTTGAGGTGGATATATTCCTGTAATAATTTTATTACCATATGAAGATAAATTTTCAGAAGAAAATATTCCTACTAAGACTAGACCTTGCCAAATGAATAAAGAGTATCTAGAACTTTGCAAAAAAGAAATATCTTCTTTATTAAGTAAAAAATTAATTCAACCTTCAAAATCTTCTTGGTCATGTACAGGATTTTATGTTAATAAAGATATAATGAAATTAGTTAAATGAATATATAATGACACTTTAAATATTTATATATATATATATATAATCATCTAATCACTTACTAAAACCTTCAATAGGTTTATATATATATATATATATATATATGTAAGGACTAAAGTAGGCATAAATCTATAGTATAAAGTATAATAAAAGTTCTATTTATCAAACAATAGATATGTGGAGCTTTCTTTACTAAAACTTTCAAGAACAACATATGATATTTTCTTAATAGCTCAAATAAAGCATCATGGTCTCATACTACTTCATATAAAGCATAGATCTCACATATTAGTTCAAATAAAGCATAAGAATTCCATATTATTGCAAAAGGCACAATAAGCACATAGTATTTTCAAGAAAGCATAGTAAGCACATAGTACTCTAAGTAAGCATATTAATCTTCAAGATCATGCTCACAAGTCTATCCATCTTCAACTTCCTCCCAACAAGAGTTATAATATGAAAAATTAACCATAAAGCTTTAAAGTAACATGAATATGGCAAAATAACTAAAATTCTCAACTTGGAGGCATTTTTGGCAAAAGCTCTCACTCTAGGCCATTCAAGCTTGATCTTTTACATTGATTGGGCACAAGAGTATGGAAGCTTGCCTATTCTTCACAAGAAAGAAGAAGAAAACCTCCACTTAAGGCATAAAGAAGTGTTCCTACCTTAGTTCTTCCAAGCAGTGTATTGTTTTGAGAGAAAATGATAGTGTTTTGAGAGAAAATGAGAGAGTGAGGATGTGAGCAAGGGAGAGCACGGTTTTGGGGCTAAATGGGGCTGAAAAATGAGGATTGTGGGTGTATAAGGTCTTGTGTATTGATCTTCCAAGTATTAGAGGCAAATATCTACATATTATATTCATTTAAATACATCTACCATACAATTATACATGGTTGTATATACATACACCTCACTTTACTAACCACCATGTATATGTATGTGGGTATTTGTGTGTATATGTAGCTATGTATATCACCACTAATATATATTTATATATGTATATGAGGCTAGGTTTCAAGAGTGTATTAGTATAGATATTTTGATAAAATATAGAATAAAATCAAATACAATCAAACAAAAACCTATAAAATCTGAAAAATCTTATTTATTAAGTATTTTTATTGTTTATTTCTCAGCAAAACCGAAATTTGGGGTTGGAGAAGTGAAAAGACCAAAATACCCCTTGTTTTGCCCTTTTTTGAAAATTGCCCAAAAATAGAAATAAAATTATAAAAATTCGAAAATTAATTTTTATAAGTCAAATAAAATCTAAAACATTTATTTATATTATAATTTTCAGTTTTTTGATAATAATTAAGCATTTTAAAAATTAAATTTTAAATTAAGAACTCAAAGACAATATTTTTCGAAAACTACTAAAATTTCTTGGAAAACTAGGTAAAAGTTGAAAATAATCTATTAAATAATTTCTGGGAGTTTAGAAGGATTAAATGCATTAAATTTTAAGAATATTTGGAATTTATAATATTTTCTAAAAATTTGTGCAATAAATGCTCATTTGTTCGCAAATAAAAAAAATAATACTTTTGAATAATAATTGCTATAAAACAATACTTCATGAAATAGTTCATTTAGAAAAATATTCATCAATATAATGGACACCCAATGTATAATATAAAATATTTAAATAAAGGATTTTACCGGGTCGTTACATCCTCCTCCCCTTAAAAAAATTTCGTTCTCGAAATTCGTCCTACGCTTACTCGTATAACTGTGGGTACTTCTTCCAATCCTTCCCAAGTGGTTTCTTCCATTCTATGATGTTTCCATAGCACTCGTACTAATGGACTTGTCTTGTTCCTTAAGGTAAATTTCTTAAATTTGATATTTTCACTAGGCTCTTCAACATAGGTTAAATTTGGGTCAATATCTAGGATGTCATGGTTTAATGTACGTGAGGGATCCGAGTAATATTTCTTGGGTATAGATACGTAGAAGATATTATGTACCTCTTGTCGGTAGAAAGTAATGCCAACTTACACTACTACTTTTTCTATCATTCCCAATATTTCAAAAACACAATCATATCTTGGACTAAGAGTTTCATTTGTTTCCCAAATCTTAAGACTCCTTCGTTCCTAATTCAAATTCCAAATCTTTCCATCTCTTATCTGAGTAACTCTTTTAGCAACTTTGTGTTTCTGTCATTCACTTTCGACTTTGGTGACTTTGGTGATTTCCCGTACTAACTTTGGGCTTCACTTTTGCCACTTCATTCCAAAATTCTATAGATCTATTTCCTTGTGCATAAAGTGCTTTCAAAAGGATCATGCCAACTATAGGTTAATAGTTATTGTGATCGGCAAATTTTGGCTAGTGAGAGGTGTCGATCTTAACTTCCTTCAAATTCGAAGTATATCTTCAAGGGTTTGTATGATTCTTTCTAGTTGTCCACCATTTTGAGGTTGCAGAGAAATAGTAACGTTTAACTTAGTGGTTCAAATATTTTGTAATTCTTGCCAAAATTTAGGCCAAACTGTGGGTTTCTATTCAAGACTATACTAACCGAGATACCGAGCACCAAAAAGTCCAACTGTGTCTTGTTTCAAATATTCTGCCATTCTAAACTACACAATGAAGTTGAAGCTTTTCATAAGTCTGTCCACAACTATCTATATTGCGTTATGGCTTTGCTAGGTTCAAAGTAATCCTATAAAGAAATCTTTGGTGATAGGTTCAAGTTTTCTTCTTTTTTTTTAAAATATGAGTAAGGGTTGTGATAGTTCGGATGGATACAAAATCAGATCTAAGATGTGTACAGCAAAAGTAAAACAAAACTTTTAATTAATAGGAACAAAAGATCGATAAGTGGAAGAAGTGAGTCATAAATGTAGTAGGAAATTGAAAATATTTGTCAACATTTTTCTTTTTAAATATCATTTAGGAATATACAGAAAGAAGTTTACTAGAGATCAATGATAACTCATCAATTTTGAAGACTTGCTTCAACAAATTTTCATGTTTGAAGTTTAAAAGTGCGAATGGAATAAAAGACTGCCAATGGATTATTATTGATACACATGAGAATGCATACAAGTTTGAATAACAACTTGGTCAATTGAAGTGTCAAATAAGGAAAATAAGATTGGCGTAAATCGCAAAGATATTAAGCTTTTACTAATAGGTGATATAATTTGGAAATTTCATCTATCACAAACTTTTCAAGAAAGAGATAAAAAGGGATGTCAATTGAGAAAACTTTGAAAAGTTCCTTAAAAGCAAAAAGAATGATTGCGGAAACAAAAGACTTGCTGTTGGAGTCCTTGTTTTAAAAGAAAGTTAAAGACAAAATTGACATTTTCTTTCCTTTACATTAAACAATGAATATTGGTTATAAGAGATATCCCAAAGAAATATCTATACTGTGAATATATATGGGCAAAAATAATACGTAATAAGCAAACTTATAGCTTTAGAAAGAAATCAAAGAATACAGGCTTCAAGGTTCGATTAAAAAGTACATCTCCTATGGAGATTATAAAAAGTTGCTTCCAAGTAAAATGAATTTGAGAGATCTTTTGAATAAGTAATGATGAGGTAAAGAATTAAGAAATATAACTATCACAAGGGAATCATCATTTAACTATTGCACACTTCGCCTGAAATAGAAACCTATACTTAAAGTTCATCATTCCTAGTAGCTTTGTTATATATATCTTTATTCTATTCTATAATTGCTCTTCTTCCCATGACTACTAAAATTCCCCCTCGCCTTCTCACCTAGTTCAAATCTAGTTTGGAATATACTTAAACTTCTTGTACTTAATCAAATAACTCATCAATATTGGATAACAGCTACTTCTAATTCATTCGATAAATATCAAGTTGAACCTCTCGTCTAGAAAACATGTAATGAATTTGGATCAATCAAAATTCTAGGTAAATGAAACAAGCTAAATGCGTACCTTCCACACTGTAGGTTTATTTAGTTACCTCGCACATCCATTCTTGCAGCTTTGATATATCCTCCAGAGTTCCTTCCATTTGGGCTGCCCTAGATTGTAATATCACAAAGTGTCTTAATTGTTCAATTGCTTCATTGTGCTTTTCAATTCTCAATGCCATTTCTACTACTATAGTATAATTATGAATCCTATCTCAATTACGAGCCTTAGACCACCACAAGCTTCCAAATCTTTCTTAGGTTTAACAAAGTACATAGCCTCAACCTATCCCAATTCTCACTGTCCCTATTTCAATACTAATTTTTACCAAAAGATACGTTTTCGCAAAATATAATTCAACCTAATACAAAATCCATTAGATGCACTAGAGGTCTTAGCAACATTCACATATACCCATGGTGACTCTCAAGTTGGTTCCTATAGGTTCAAAAGGTGAATTTCAGCACGTAGAACTTAAGTCACATAATTGCACAAGTACTCATTTACACCTAATACCCAAAAAATACAAAATTCGCCTTATACTCGAATTCGTCATGTATTTGTCATTTAGGGAGCAAAGCATGCACTGGTCGGCCGCCCAGCCACACCCGCATGTCAAACACTACCCAAGGAAATTCATCCCTAATTAACCTTCTCAGATCAAGCCTATTTCCTTTCTATTCTGAAATCTTATGCCGAGGATCCTTACCCAGCATAGGTTAGGCGTAAACCCAATATATATTTCAATCAAATACGAAATCCAATAGATACCCTAGAAGTTTTGTAGCAAAAATCACGCATACTATTACCAACTGCCAGGCGTTGGGACTCTAGAGATAGCTCATGTGGGTTCAAGAGGCGTCTTCCGCACACGTAGCACTTTGCCCTGCAGGCTCAAAACATTCAAGACATAATACTTGGCCTCAACGGCTCAAGACTTTCAAGACATATAGTACTTGGCCTCATGGGCTCAAGACATTCAATACATTGCACTTGGCCTCATGGGCTCAAGACGTAACATTTGCTCAACAGGCTCAAGAGGTGGCTCTCGTGTGCATAACACTTTGCCCCACAGAGCACTTAGCTCCCGATTTTCCGGCTGGCAACCTGCTCTGATACCACCTATGACGACCCCGAAAACCCTTTATTATTATTATATTATTATTATTAGTATTATTGTTATTATTATGATTATTATTATCATTAGTGGTTACATACATGCGTACATTGTTAATTACAAAATTTAAGGTACTTTACAAACATAAGGGTACATCCAATAAAGGAGAGTATCGATTTGCTAGTTCTACTATCTCTATATAGCAAAAGCAAAAACCACCAACTACACTACGCAGCGGAAATCCTACATCTTTCTTCCTAGTAAAACGCTTCAAAAGGTTCCTCCTCCTCATCGTCATAAAGGCTAGCTTCGGAAGCATCTAAATTATTATGTAATACGGAATCAACATACGTTGAGTAGAACCATTTTTTTATGCACAAAAGGTGCTCGGGTGTCAAGTGCACATTAGTTACACATAGCACATATATAGTTTCACACTTTCTACCTTTTGTCACCTGACAGTGACCCTTATAACTACCCGGGCCAAAATAACAGCTAGCACATTTCTCCCGCCAGCCTTATCCTCCAATGGTCGTATCCCGGGCATACGCCTAGTAGTGTCCTACGACCCTCTCTCTTGGGTAGATCCCTCCGTCTACCCAAGGGGGGATTAGGAGATGGAAGGGGTGTGAACTCTCTCGGCTACTCAATAGTATGTCCCGGTGGAACACCCCCCAGACTATTCCAGCATATATGGGCCCATTCACAGAATTGCAATTTGTTCACACATGCACATAATCTTTGGAAGTTTATATTATAGTTTAGTAAAGTAAGCTCCACACTTATAAATGAAAACTTTATATTTGCTTATTAAGCATATTTACTTAGAAATGTTAAATATGTAAATAGCTAGTAGTAAAAATATATAAATAGACAAAATATAAATATGAATATACAAATATAACTAGTATGAATATATAAATATAAAGATTTAAATATAACTAGTATAAATATATAGATTAAAATATAACTAGTATAAATATATATAAATATATGGATTAAAATATAAGATATATAAATATATGAATACTACATATATATACCTATACAAAATATAGATAACTATATATATATATATAGATATGATAAGAATTACCTACATATACATATAAAACTAATAAATTGAATATAAGTATATATATACACATATACGTAACATATATATATACATAAAAGTAGTTTATAATAACCTATATCTATACGTACATATAACTATATATATATAATTAGGCCATCATTAACATATAAAGAAATTAGTTAAATGAATATATAATGACACTTTAAATATTTATATATATATATATATATATAATCATCTAATCACTTACTAAAACCTTCAATAGGTTTATATATATATATATGTAAGGACTAAAGTAGGCATAAATCTATAGTATAAAGTATAATAAAAGTTCTATTTATCAAATAATAGATATGTGGAGCTTTCTTTACTAAGGCTTTCAAGAACAACATATGATATTTTCTTAATAGCTCAAATAAAGCATCATGGTCTCATACTACTTCATATAAAGCATAGATCTCACATATTAGTTCAAATAAAGCATAAGAATTCCATATTATAGCAAAAGGGCACTAACATGAATATGGCAAAATAACTAAAATCCTCAACTTGGAGGCATTTTTGGCAAAAGCTCTCACTCTAGGCCATTCAAGCTTGATCTTTTACATTGATTGGGCACAAGAGTATGGAAGCTTGCCTATTCTTCACAAGAAAGAAGAAGAAAACCTCCACTTAAGGCATAAAGAAGTGTTCCTACCTTAGTTCTTCCAAGCAGTGTATTATTTTGAGAAAAAATGATAGTGTTTTAAGAGAAAATGAGAGAGTGAGGATGTGAGCAAGGGAGAGCACGGTTTTGGGGCTAAATGGGGCTGAAAAATGAGGATTGTGGGTGTATAAGGTCTTGTGTATTGATCTTCCAAGTATTAGAGGTAAATATCTACATATTATATTCATTTAAATACATCTACCATACAATTATACATGGTTGTATATACATACACCTCACTTTACTAACCACCATGTATATGTATGTGTAGGGCTGTAAACGGATATTAAACGGAGCGGATGTACTGTATCCGAATCCGTATCCGATTAAATTTTACCGTATCCGTATCCGAATCCGAATCCGTCGGATATTGGCAACCTATATCCGAATCCGCATCCGACGGATATTTTACGAATTCGGATATATCCGTATCCGTTTAGTATTTTTTAAAATATAATATAATTATGAATTTTTGGATATCCGAATATCCGAATCCGCTAACAATTATCCGAATATCTGTTTAGATATCCGAATTCGTTTATCAGAATATTTGATTGGATATCCGAATTCGTTTATCCGAATATCCGAATCTGTTTATATTTTATCATTAATACAATTAATATAATTCATATTATTCATTCCTATTTTTCTATTTATTCTTATAATGTATATAAATTAATAAATAATCTAATTAAATCATATAAAGAGTAAGAAGAGATAAGGATATAATAATAATAATAATAATAATAATAATAATAATAATAATAATAATAACAATAATAATAATAGTACTAATTTAATATAATTTATCGAATACGGATAACGGATATAAGTAAACGGATATATCCAACGGATATACAATCGGAGCGGATATTGAACGGAGCGGATATCTAATTATCATATCCGTATTCGTTTATTACTCAAATACCTATAATCGGATACGGATATATCCGTTTTAAACGGATGCGGATAATATGCCTCGTAAACGGATACGGATGCGGACGGTAATCGAATTTTCGGTTTTCCGTTTACAGCCCTATGTATGTGGGTATTTGTGTGTATATGTAGCTATGTATATCACCACTAATATATATTTATATATGTATATGAGGCTAGGTTTCAAGAGTGTATTAGTATAGATATTTTGATAAAATATAGAATAAAATCAACTACAATCAAACAAAAACCTATAAAATCTGAAAACTCTTATTTATTAAGTATTTTTATTGTTTATTTCTCAGCAAAACCGAAATTTGGGGTTGGAGAAGTGAAAAGACCAAAATACCCCTTGTTTTGCCCTTTTTTGAAAATTGCCCAAAAATAGAAATAAAATTATAAAAATTCGAATATTAATTTTTATAAGTCAAATAAAATCTAAAACATTTATTTATATTCTAATTTTCATTTTTTTTGATAATAATTAAGCATTTTAAAAATTAGATTTCAAATTAAAAACTTAAAGACAATATTTTTTGAAAACTACTAAAATTTCTTGGAAAACTAGGTAAAAGTTGAAAATAATCTATTAAATAATTTCTGGGAGTTTAGAAGGATTAAATGCGTTAAATTTTAAGAATATTTGGAATTTATAATATTTTCTAAAAATTTGTGCAATAAATGCTCATTTGTTTGCAAATAAAAAAAATAATACTTTTGAATAATAATTGCTATAAAACAATACTTTATAAAATAGTTCATTTAGAAAATTATTCATCAATATAATGGACACCCAATGTATAATATAAAATATTTAAATAAAGAATTTTACCGAGTTGTTACAGCCTCTTTATAAATTGTCTGCCCAATTTTCTTTATGTATTTTACTTTCCGGATTTTTTTGTATTGTTTTAAAATTTTAAGTCAATAAAATTTTAAATATTCATATTGTATTAGTAAAACATATTTGGGGATATATATATATATACACACACACACACATATATATATGAATACATGCAATTCTATTAACAAAAAAGAAATAATGTACATTTATACATTTATGTATTATGATACAAAATTTAAAATTAAATTTTTTTTTATAATATATCTATACCAGTATATATTTGAGAATGATCCAGTCACTGCAATTGAACATTTTTGCCTAAAAATAATTATTTCAGAATTTTGAATTATTTTATCAAATTTTATAATTGTGATTGGTTGGTTTTTCCCTTTTAAGAAAATAAATAAAATTTAAATCTTTGGCTACTATAAAATTCATCAACAATTTCTTTTTCATCTTTACACCATATTATATCTGATATTCATCTTTTAATCTTTATTTTTATCGGAAGTATCGACATTGAAACCATGGAAGAAGAAGAAGAAGAAGAAAATGATGAACGCGATTTAAGTTGTTTTAGTTTCTCAATCATTTCCATGTTTTTTTATTCATCATATTATATTTGATATCCATACTTTTAATCTTTGTTTCATCGGAGAAGGAAAAATGTACACGATTTAAGTTGTTTTAGTTTCTCAATTACTTATTTTTGTTTAGTTTATAGTTTTTTTTATATTTTCTTATCATTATTTTTTTTTTCATGTTTCACATTGTAGATATGTTTTTCAAGTATAATTATATTTTTTGTATGTGTTGTATACTCCATCATATTAGAGGTTTTTCCTTCATGATGTAATTTTTTATATTCATTGTTTTATTTATTTATTTATTTTCCATTTTGGCTGAAAGTGTCCACTTGAGATCATGGGAGAAGAAAATAAGTACATGCTTTATGTCTTTTAGGTTTTTGATCATTTATTTTTACTTAATTAAAAGTTTTTCTATGTTTTATTGCAATTATCTTTTTCATATTTTATTTGTAAGCATGTATGATTAAATAAAGTGCAAAACTGCACACCTTGAAACTATGGGAGGGACAAAAAGGGGCTACATGATTTAAGTTGTTTTAGTCTCTCGATCACTTATATTTTAATTACAATTTTTATACTTTTTTATCATTATTTTCTTTTTCATATTTCACTTTGAAGACATGTTTTTCAAGTATAATTATATTTTTTATTTGTGTTCTATACTCCATAGTCTTAAACATTTTCCCTTTGATGTAATTTCTGATATTTATTGTTTTATGCTTTCTATCTTGAGGCCATGGGAGAAGAAAATAAGTATATGATTTATGTTTTTAGGTATTCGTTCATTTATTTATTTTTTCCTATGTGTACTTGCAATTATTTTTTCTATATTTTATTTTGAAGATGTATCCATGTATGCTTATGTACAGTCCACATTGAAGCCATGGTAGAAGAAAAAAAGATAATTGATTTGAGTTACTTTATTTTCTCAAAATCTTACTTTTATTCAATTTATACTTTTTTCATATTTTCCTATCATTATCTTTTTAGCGTTTCACTTTGAAGATATGTTTTGCAAGTACAATTATATTTTTTTAATTGTGTTTTACATACTCCATAATCTTAAATGTTTTTCTTTCATTACGTAATTTTTTATGTTCTTTGTTTTATGCTTTCTTTTGGTTGAAAGTGTCCACTTTGAAATTATGAGAAAAGAAAATACGTGCATAATTTATGTTTTTTGGGTTTTCGATCATTTATTTTTAGGACGAATTACATCTACCACCCCAAAGATTTGGTGAAATTACAATTTAACCCATGGTTTTGTGTGAATTACAATACCCCCCCACCCCCCGCTTGAAGTATATTCCGTCCAACAATTTAGCCTAGCCATTAAGGTCCGTTACGGTTCCGTTAGCTTTTGAATGTGAAGTTCCGATAGTAACCCTTTTTTGGCAGGCTAAGTCTTATTGTCATTTTTCTTGGATGAAGTTGCCCCTAAGGGGTGTTTTGTAATAAATATAAATTTTTGGGTTTGCATGTTATGTATTATATCTTTGTGGTGCTAAAAGTAATAATATTAAAAAAATGACTAACTAGCTATTTATAGCTGTCATGTAGCCCCTCTTTTCTTTTTCCTATAAATATTTTATCCATTTTGGCTATTTTAACACTCTTAAAATCATGTGTCCATATAGATCACCCCACACTGATTTTAGAGGTCTTAGGTACAAGAAAGAACAATGCAAGACTTGTGGGTTGAAAACAATAATTTTTATATCGGAAAAACCAAAAACCCCGAGGAGGCTTTTCTGCTCATGTCCTACCGATGATTTCTCACATTGGTGTAATCCAACTGATGCTGCTGCTTGTTTCATGTGGATGACGCGACTAGCCAGAATGAAATTGTTGTAGTTGAAGACATTCCAAATAGAAATGGTGGATTACTCTACAAACTGTTAGTGATAGATATGACACTTCTTCTATTGCTTTTACTAGATCACATTGTAAAAATATTTGTGTGAAGTGTACTTAGTTATATGCAAGTTATGGATTTGTAATGATTCAAGAATCAAAGTCTTGAAAATAGACAAGTGCCTAAAATAAAACTTGTAATATTTCCATTCATGTTATCGTCCAACTTACATAAAATGCTTGCTTAACGTAACATAATCCAAAAAGGATTTGCAAAAGAACGTTGAGAAATATAATCAAAACAATGTGCCAAAAGCTTAGAGTTTTTTTTTTCACCAAAATCAAAGCCAATGAGTTATACATAAAAAATCAAATAACATTTACTTGTATGGATTTAGCTTCCTATTAGAACTTGAAGACATCCTTGATTTGCTGGACACTCTCTTGCTTGTGAGATATGTGGCTAATAGAGTGGAGTAATAGGTAGAGAACTTGAAATCCTTGCCCGAATCATACTAGAAGGCAAAATCACCCTAGGAACTGGAGCAACATGTTGGCATAATAAAATTGGCCCTTTTTCCTTTGAAGAAGTGGTTGTAAGAAAATTTAAAAGACATTAAGTTGAGTAAGTCATTGGAATTAAGGAAAAAAAAACAACAAATTGATTTTTATACCTTTGGGTGAAGGTGAGGCAACAAGTTGTGTATTAGCACTTAATGCCTTTGCAATCTTGGCAGTTGATGCTCTTTCAATGTTGGCATTTGTTGGCCTTTAGCCAAAGGCACCTTTTGATTCAGATTGTGTATCATTTGTGCTTGAAAAAATTCAAAGGATGACATTTTAATACTTAAACAATGGTTATAAAAACAAGTCACATATCTAAAAATACCTTGTTAGGCTTCCTTGTGTTCCCTTTTTCTTCCTCTCCTTGTAGAATTTGCTGCATTAATAGCAACTTGCAAAATGAAAATGATATGTTAATCTTTGACAAAAACAACATAAACTAATTTGTACCTAGTGTACTCAAATATATTTACCTCTTTATTGGGGCATGTCCTCGTGTTATGCCCCGATTGGTTACATTTTGAGCACCTTACCACATTCATCTCCTTATAGTAGATGCTTCTCGTGGCACTCTCTTCCTACATTTTTTGGGTTTGCCACACAACCTCTTCTTTACAGAAGGCTGTAAGTCCTTAGGTATAACCTCAGGATCTTCAGGCCACAAAGATGCAAGACTTATCATGTGTGAGTAGCACCTCATGTAAGTCTTCATGTGGAATCTGAAGTGGGTGCACGTTACCCCCCCTCCTCCCCGCCCCCCCCAAAAAAATGGCCTCTTCAAATAACACGTATCAAATTCTATAAAAGAGCTACAACCTGCCTTGAAACCCTCTTTTAAAGGGTACAAACCCAAGAAAAACCTTTTAAAAATAGAAGTAGGTGTACTAGCGTTCTCATCGAAATATGATTTAATTGTAACTACCGATCTAGGGTTCTTCAAATTAACATTTTTTGCACACAATGTGGTAGTTAGCATATGACTCAAAACAATTACCATCCACCTCCTGCGTGGCTATTTCTTGCCCTATAGACTTGCATATAGTTAGGCTTTATCCCATATTTTTTGAACTTATTCATTACACCACTATGTTTTATGCATGGGTTTGCTCTCAACACATCTAACAACCTTGATGCTAACCATTTCACACTAGCCTCTTTAGCTGTATCAGTCTTATGACAAGTGTGTAAAGATTTCAAGGATTTTATCTTGAAACCAACACCATCAAGCATGATTGCAACATGCAATCTCCACGGACACCCTTCACCTGCACCCTCGACAATCACCCTTATTTTTCATTTTTTCTCATAATCAAGATAAACCATTCTTAAATAGCAAAAGCCTTCAATTTTCCCCTAAAATAATCAACATTAGTGAATACATGACCTTTCTCGAACTCTATTTTACCATTTTCTTGCTATTTGCAAATTATATTCTCCCCATCTATCATCATCCCATAATCATCAGAATCATTGAATGGTTCACAATGATCATTTGATAAATAATCTAACAATCCATTATTCCCACTCCCATTTCATCTTCTAAAGCCACAATATCCCAATCCTCATCCTCACTCCCATTTTTATCTTCTAAGGTCACACTATCCCCATTCCCCTTCTTGCTATTGGGTGAGTATAGTGACTCCTCATACTCACTATGATTAAAGCCATCGGGAATATCCTCATAATTAGATTCTAAATCATCTAACCCCATCTCATGCCAGCCCTCATCACCACCTCACTCATCCAAACCACCAACAGGAATACCAACATTATCAACAATAGGATTGCCAACACTATCAATAATATGAACACCAACATTATCAATATCATCATTATCAACATCAATAAGGCCAACATTATCATTCCCATTTAAAACAATCACAAAAACATCAAACTTAAATGATTGAGCATTTCTAGCAACATCCCTAACACATCATTGTCACTTATAACATTCATTCTCTCAATATTTTCATAAATTCTAGATGACATAGAAAACTCCACATCATCTAACTGAAACAACCCCCTAATGTCATCAAACAAGTCAAAGTAACTATATATGTCCGAATCAATGTTAGACAAGTTCTTTTTTTTTAACCTCTATAGCGAACTACTAGCCTAAGGGTTCTATCTCCTATACCTAGAAAATAAAACCAAAAGATACATTGAAAACACCAAAAAAAAAAATTAGTTAGTACTAAACAAACTAATAATGCATTTTCTAGCAGTGCATGATATCTAGATAACATACTAGTTACCATTACAAACATGCATCATGGTATTAAGTACAAACAAATTTGGGCCAAAAGATCCCATTTTCAGATCAATCTCAACGTAGCTTCAGTCTTTTATTCCTAATTTTTTTTTTTTAAATTTCATGAAAATTTTACTTCTCGTCTCTCATGTTTACACCTATTTTGATTTTGGTCCCTCAATTATATACACTCTCACATTTGGTCTAAGGTAATGGATGGGTCATGTGCTTTTCACGTGTTTTGACATATTAGTTACATTTTGTCCCCCAGATGAAGAAAAATAGCTAGAGAGCCCCTTGAGCTTTATTTTCTCCCAAAACTACCACCATTCCCCTCCCCCCAAACCACTTCTGCGCCGTATTTTCTCATGATTCGAGTCCATGGGTGTCGTATGGGACATTTGAGAACAATTTCTATCAATGCCAAAACCAACGCATCATTCCCGCTGCTAGAATATCCCACCACTTTGGCGTAAGACACCTCCTCTTTGAGTATATGTTTGTACCATTGAGGAGCGACATGAATGTTTTGAGAGGAAATTTGTCGAATCTGAGAGATACCCAGCATCTAATTTGTTGTTCTCATGTTTGATAATTTTTTGGGGTGAGGAACTGATGTTTATGAAAAGGTTGAATTGAATAATTGGAGACTTGCCATGGATTTCAATTAGTATTTTCAAATGAAGATAGAGAAGATTGGTGCTCTACACATGACGATGGCCAAGTATATTCGAACTGAAATTGAGAGAGAGAGAGAGAGAGAGAGAGAGAGAGAGAGAGAATAAGAGAGAGATGGTGGCGGTGGTGGCTACGCCGGGTGTGGTGCAAACAGAAAGAAAAGAGAGAGATGAGAGAGTGAGAGACCAAGATTCGTGATGATAGAAAGAGGAAAAAAATGAGAAAAAGGGGAAAAAAGGGAAGGGAAAAGAACCAAGAAAGAGGGAGAGAAAAAATAATAATTTTGTATTTGGGTATATGTATATATATTATGTGTTCATATTTTATAAAAACTTAAGGGGCTTTTATATAAATTGAAGGAAACTAATTTATAAAATTTAATAATATAAAAATATATATAATAAAAATAAATATTAAAATAAAAATGTAAATTTAAAGTAATATATATATATATATAATTAATGTATTAAAATAATGAACAGTTGGAAGAGAAAGACAAAATTTATCCATATAATTATATATATATATATATATATGTATGTATTTATATATGTAATATGCATTTATGATTATATGATTTATAAATTAATATATATTTTTTGTACTTCAAGGGGTGGTTTTCATTTCTTTTTTTATTTTTATTTTGGGGGGGCTTTTTGATACTTACTTGTTTCATGGAGGGCGGGGGGGCGGGGCAAAATGCATTTAACCTTATTTTTTTAACGGATGTATTAAAAAAATATTTAACAGATGGATGGCGTTGGATAAAGATTATAACGTAGGGGACTGAATGTGAGAGTGTGTATATGTGATGGACCAAAATCAGAATAGGTATAAACGTGAGGGACAAAAAGTGAAATTTTCTCTAAAATTTCACAAAACATAGCAAATAAACAAACTTAAATCTAAAAGAAAAAGAAAAAAAGGCAAAAGAAATTAAATAAGTCAAAATTTTCAAAGGGATATACAAATCGAAAAATGTTCATGTATGTTCATCATATTCTTGCAAAAATATTTTCATATAAACAGAAAATCGAACAACCATAGAAACCCTAATACTATAAAATTGGGGATTATGTCAAATCTTCGCAAAAAAAAAAAAATTCAAGCTCTAGAACTATGACACGCACAATACATACATTTAATATGATGAGTAAAATACCAAAAGAAATTTTTAAAAAAACACTAAATAAAAAAATTGAACATACAAAAGCTATTTATAACATTTTTTTGGACAAAATAAGTAACAAAAGCACAAAAAACAAAGAATACCTCCACAAAAATACATATATGTAGAAAACCAAAAAACCCTAAGCGTGAAACATGAAAATCATTCCCTTAATCCACAAAACCGATAGTGAAACTTGATTTTTTTCTCACCCTAGTCACGTTTAATCCAATATTTCATCCTATGTGGAGTAGAAGAGATTGTATATTCTTCAATAATACCAAAAATCACAGAAAAACAAGGGTTTTCATCTTCACGGTGCGCGTGTGTGTGTGTGAGTGAGTGAGTGAGAGAGAGAGAGAGAGAGGAGACTTAATATCAACAGTGTAGCAAGAATGGGTGTATATCCACATGAGGGCATTGTGGTCATTTTTAAAATACCTTATTTTATAAAATTTTAATATTAGAAAAAAAGATAAAGGGCAAAATGGACCTTATACATTTCTGTCCATTACTCGGAATTGTTACAAACCATTGGGTGGTTACTGTAAGTATACAAAATTGTGGATTGAATTGTAATTTCTCCAAACCTCAAGTTAGGTACCAAAACGCACATTTACAAAGATTGGGTACCAAAGTGCAAAACACCCAAAGGTTAGGGTGCTTAACATAATTTACTCTTTAATTAATATAGAGAAGACTCATTTTGGAGTGATTGATTCTTCAACTTACGAATTGCTTATTTTGGGATTGTTAAATATTTAACTTGAGAAAAATAAGTAATTGTTGTGGAGATTATTGTGAAGAATTTTAAAGTCTCTAATAAATCAAGGCTAATGTTTGTTTGTTAGGGCTAATTCACTATATGTGTAGACTGTGATGAACATTGTCTCATGATATATTTTTTATGATTCCATCTATTATTGGTTGATAATTTGTTTACAGTGTGATCATGTGATTAAATATGTTGATATATGGAGTTAAATTTCTCACTTGTACATACTTGATCAATTATAAACAACATTGTGGTAGAGTACATAGTTTCTGACCAGTTGTTGATGGTTTGATTGATATCCATCAAGTGGGATATACATAGTTGTAATATGTATATGTAGACCTTTTGTTTTACAGGGTTAAGTTGGACGACGCGTATCAATATATAAAGCTCTTGGATTAATCCATATTTGTATGCACATGTTTTTGATACCTTACGGCTAGATGTTGGATTTAGGAGATGAGTATGTCTCATAAATGGCACCATGTTCACTACTAGAAAAAACAGATTTAGCCACGGATTTTGGCAAAAATCCATGGCCTAGAAAATTAGCCACGGATGAGCCATAGATTGTTTCCATGGCTAAAAGTGGCGTGGCTAATTTTAGCAATGACCATTTAGCCACGACTTTACTCAGCCACGGATTAGCCACGACTTTACTCAGTCACGGATTAGCCATGGCCTGGCCACCGATTTCTAGCCACAGAAATTAGCCACGGTCAGGCCGTGGCCAATTTAGCCACTAAATTCTGGAAAATACATGGCCGTGGCTAACAACCACGGATTAGCCACGGCCTGACCGTGGCTAATCTGTGGCTAATCCAAATAAATAAATAATTTTAAACACATATTTCTATATCATAAATGTACATTATGAAATAAAAGATAAAATACCATCTGAAATATGAAGTCTTATTCGAGTTGTATCCTTCAAATATTTTGAAAATTCAATATATATATATATATATCATGTTATATATGTCTTGGTCCAGTCTTTTATTTTATTTTACTAATCTTTGGCTTTTCTTTTTTTGTTATTGAAAAATATTTAGTGATTGAAAAAGTAATTTATTAATTATAAAAAATATTTAATAAATTAATAGCAAAAACAAAACTTATCACAAAAATTTATTTAGATAATTTATATTTAGAATTTCATATAATTTATATTAGTTAAGTATAGCAAAAACTAATTCTTGAACAAAAATTAAAGTGGTGCAGTGGTTTGATTGATACTTTAATTTCAACTAAGAAGTTAAGAGTTCGAACCACATTAGATTCAAGAAAATAAAAAAAATTTATTCTGTGGCTAACAACTAGCCACGGGCCACGGCTAGCCCATGGCTAAATTAGCCACGGTCAGGCCGTAGCTAACCAAACCACTGTCTAACCGTGGCTAGCCCGTGGCTAATAGCCATATATGGCCAGACCGTGGCTAAACCACTCTGGTCTTATTAGCCTAGTTATTTACACTGAAATATTATAAATTATCAATAACAATTATACTTTGTTGAATTATTAATAAAACTATAATAAAAGTTATGGCAATTGATAAATTATAAACTTTCAAAACCAGATAATTAGCTCTTATATATAAATAATTGGCAATCAACGTTGAAATTGACTGATTAGGAGTATACTTATATACTTATATATGTAGTGTAATCCAACATATTGTGATATTATAATAAAATGGTGAATTAAATCTAAAGAAATAATTATGAAAGTTAAGTCGTATATTAACTCAATAAAATATTATAATATCGTCAAATAAGTGAAACGATCATTCGTCATTGGACTTGATATTGAAATAAACATTGAAATATATCAATCATCTATATGAGATAAACATATATCAGTGTATTATATATCTAATATATGTTATATATGTACATATATAACATATATATATATACACATCTAATTATATATAAAGACACACATATATATAAGTATATCTAATCCTATATGTATGTAATATATCAAATCATTTTTTTATATACATCAATATATATAATATACATATATTAGTTAGGTATAGCAAAAAGTTAAAGTGGTGTACTGGTTTAATGCACTAACTTCAACTAAGAAATCAAGAGTTCAAACCATACATGGTGCCAAAAAAAGAAAAAAAAAAAAAAAACTTGGCCACGGATTTTTAGCCACGGCCTGGCCGTGGCTAATCCGTGTCCATTAGCCACGGTCAAGTCGTGGCTAAAAATTGGCGGCAATTTTCGCGCCAATTTTAGCCACCAAAAATAGCCATGGCCAGGCCATGGCTAATTTTGCCTCGAGCAATCCGTGGCTAATTTTTTTTGTATATTTTTTATTCCGTGTCTAATCCGTAGCTAATAGCCATGGATTAGACACGGATTTTTTTCGTGGCTAAAATCCGTGGCTATTAGTTATTTTTCTGGTAGTGGTTGTTATACAATTACCGATTGAGACATACATGATTTCCTAAGAAGTCATTGGGTTTTCTTGGAGTTTCGTATTGTTCTCAAGACTCATATTTTACAAGAAACCCATATTGATTTTTTTGGAGTCTCATATGGTTTTAAAAACTTATATTTTGCAAGAAAATCAGATTTTATTGGGATTTCATATTAGTACAGAAATCCATATCTTCCTAAAAAGTCAAAGGACCGACAATGAAATAACATCTATTTGGATCATGTTGTGGTGTTATTTGTTGCTGCACCACCACGCCTAAATCCATGTCGGTGAATTGCTGGTGTTTGTGACCATGGAAGATCTTGTGTCAATTAAGGCTGCAATCACCGCCATAATCCAATATTAGTGATTGTCACTACACCAGATTGCAGAAGTCTTCTTCCCTTGCCGTATTGTTGTTTTCAAAATGTGGCCATAGTCAAAACTTGAAATTTAATCCAAGAGTCGTTTTCTAAATTAAATTTTTATGGGGGTTAAAATGTCAAATAATATTTGTCCAAGTGGGAGAACGTTGGAATTTTATTCCAATTTGGATTTCGATTAATTGAATATTTTGTTTTTTTAAATAAAACACACTAAATTAATACGGTTAATGAGACTTGACTTCTATGGTTTGATTTGTTTGACCCACTATTGTTAATGCCTTGGTGTAAGTCCATCCTAGAAAACCTGAGTTCTAGTGTTACATTATATATTTGGCTAGATTCCCTCTCCACTCAACATTCAGATAATCGCTTGTTCCATTGAAAACCATCGATATTGGTGAGAGATGAAGATGAAGAACTAGCCAAGGATGTTTGTCTAAACATTCATATTGATCGACTACCAATCATTTATATAAAGTACACTCACATAAATTTATATATAGTATTTTAAATTTATGGTGTATCGATTCTACCATTACAATTTTTTCTTATACTGGCAACTTTATCAATTAATATGATTCCAAGGCATAAGCTATAATAGTTCTCATAATGGCATTAATCCCATCTCACTGAACTATTTTTCACAGAACAATTTCGGTTATCAGTATGTGACGACTCTATAGGTCTCACTCAACTAATTTATTAACTAATCTGTTGCTGCATTAGACAAAATGTTTGTTACATACAATAGTTTCTAAAAGGTGATTAGATGAACTTACTAATTTACTATCTCCTGGTGACTTAGCAATAAGAAGATGATTCATTAGGTGACTCTATTAGTCAAAGTAATTAGCTATCAAGAATAATTATTTAAATAAATAAGCGAGTGGAGGGCAAAATTTTAATTTAAAAATAAAGCTAACTAAAATAACTAAGTAAGAACAATTATCCTAAGTGAGTTAATAAACGGACAACAATTCGTACAGCAATTCAGTCGGAATAAGAAATTAATTAAAAAAATATCATGTAATTTGATCTTCAGAACAAGTTAAAGAAGAGGAAAAGATTTTACCTCCTTGTCTCAAAGAAAGAGATAAATCCATTTATGGTCTCATAGGAATCGACTCCATTCACAATTAGGCCTGATGGCGATTAAATTTTCGCCCAATTAAAAATTGACAAGTGTAAATTAAAATATTAAATATTAACTAAAATTTCTATTTATACTTTGGAATTTCCTAAATTTAATTCCAATATTTAATAGTTAATTTTAATTGATATTTTAATATTTATTTTATAGGCGAATGAGAAGCTGTCAAGTGTCAATTTGAAGTATCCTGACCAATCAAATCAAGTCGTATAGCTAAAAGTCCAAATCAAATTAAATGACAACAAGTGGTGCATTTGATCACGTGGACAATCAAAACATGACACAAAAATAGTCTCTTTAAAAATAATTTATATTAAAGGGAGAAATACCAAAGAGATCGGTAGCAACCCAAAGACCTTGCATAGATGCCTATAAAATGGGGTTATTCCGGGCTCAAAAAACATCAAGAAGTCTTCAAGAGCAAGAGAAGTGAAGAAGATCTCATAGTTCTCTCAAGTCAAACTCAAGAATATTCGTGAAGATCCAGGCAAAATTCTCGGTGTTATTCGCACAAGTCATCCAATCAAGGAGTTCAATCCGGGATCAAGGTGTTAGTCTTGCGTTTTGGCGTCTACGGTGATTAGGCGATGTTCGAGGCATTCTTGATAGAAGTCATCAAAGGAAGGAATTTGATCTGCAATCAAGGTGTCAAACGGGCAGATTGGTGTTTTTTCGCAAGCTAAATTCAAGTTAAATCCACGGTGTTCATCGAAATTCTCGGCGTATGATTTGTAATCAGCCTACTTAGCTACAAATCACATTATTATAGGGTTAAGTCAAATTCGGAGAAAAGAATCAGGGGAGTAATCTTTTAGGAGATTATTTGCCACTAAATTATATTCTTTTTCCATAAATTTCAAATATTATCATATATTTTTCTGGTCTTGTAATTTGCAGACTCGAAATTTTATGTGAACAAATTTCTACCCCTCATCTCTTTTCTCCTTACAAACATGTCAAATCACACTTTTAGCGAGTTCAGTGGCTCCCAAGAAGATCAATGCCACTTTGGCCAAAGGGATGACACTAACAAGCTTGCTGAGGATGTTGTCAATCATTCCTCAACCAAAGCTAGGGTCTCCTAGTTTGAGTCCTACCATGGTTCCAGCCCTCAGAACCCAACAACATCTATTGGCAAAGTACTCCACATTGCTGAGACAACCACTATGGGCGAGCAGTTGGCTCAAGCTATAGCAAACCTATAAAAAACTATCGAGGACAAAGACTTTCAAATTGCTCAGCTTATGGATAAGTTGGAGCACTCAAACCTTGGGAAGCAAAGCCACAGGTATTTGCCTCATCAAGTTCAAGCGGCAAATGAAGGGCGAACTCATGAAACACTTCAAAAACACGAGCACATGCCAAGGCTTGAGCAATCAACCACCTCCATTGCCACATTGTTTGTGCAGCAATTGCAGGATATGATTGCCAATACCATAAAAGCTCAATATAGTGTCCCAGTGTAGAATTATCGGACATACTTGAAGCCCTACACCAGACACATTGACTTACTAACGACACTGATAGGCTACCTGTGACGACCCGGTAATCTGTAATATTTAAATAATTGATTTAAAATCTTTTGCTTCTTGTAAATGTTATTAATACTTGTTGTTTTCAAATTTTCGTCTGCTTTTGCGATTAACTTACAATTTGAACGGTAAAGTGTCAATTTTCGAACTTTCTATGCCCTAAATTGCAATTTTCAAAAATATAACTAAAATATTCTTAATTTCTGAGAAATATACATATAATTTCAGATTTATAAACATTAAATTTCATAATTTTGGAATTTTTCTAAATTAATTATGAATTTTCGGATTTTATGCCCAAAAACCCTAATTTTATGCCCTAAAACCCTAATTTTTGGTTTTTATAAAAATAATAAATACAAATTCGAATTTTTAATAAAATAAAGATATGATTTCAGATTTTATAAGATGAGGACAATCAAAATCAGATTTTATTAGATTTTATTTGATTTTATTTGATTTTGTGTTAATATTTTATTAAAATATCCTACACTAATATAAGATGAATTTCTTCTAGAAATTGTGCATTTGTGTGGTCTTCCATTCATCTAGATTCATGACTCATGGATTAGGGGTACACCAAGGCTAGAATAGAGGAGGGAGGTGGAAGATTTCATTTAATTTGGCATTTAATTCTATGCCTAGTTGGGAGATTTGCATTAAATGGAAAGATTTGCATTTATTAAACCTTGGTCCCCAAGTCTTGCCTTCTACCCTCATTCTCCACTATAAATAGGACCTCCCACACACTTCCCCATCCCCAAAAAACGTCCTCACACATACACACACTATACTCTCTCTATTTTCTTCCACAAACACACAAATCCCGCCTAAAAACACACCCCCTCACTTACTCTACTCTCAACACCCAAAACACTTCTTATGTATAGCCTATCTTCCACCCACATATATGTACACACAAGCCCTTCTATTTTCATCCATATATACCTATAAAGCCTTCTATATCCTCTCTTTTTCCCTAAAAACATTTCAAGGTAGGAGTATTGTTTAATTTCATGAGTAAAGTAGGAATTTAAGTATCTTGTAAGTTTTAGATATTTTATGCTTTCATTTTCATTATAGTATTATGTGAAATTATGTGTCTACGTGCACCTATTCAAACACACACGCACCTTATGGGGTTGAATGATATTTCTACTCAACCGTCGCGTTGACTCCTCCTTTCCAATACTTTTTAGACAGAAATGAGATAGCGGATCAGAGTGGCGCAGCGGAAGCATTTGGAAGCTTTTTACACGATATAGTTACTTTTCTATTCTTTTGAAAATTGTGACTTTTGTATTTTGTACAAATTTTATACGAAAATAATTATTTATACAACTATGAAAATATTACCGTTGCGCGTTTCTATCCAATTTTATTTTATAAATATCAAGGGTATTTTTCCGGGTCGTGACACTACCAACCTCCAAAGTTTCAACAGTTCCATGGGAAGGGAAACTCGAAGTAGCATGTCACGCATTCCGTAGAAACATGCAACAACGTGGGAGCTTATGGAGACCACTTCGTGAAGAAATTTATGCCTTCACTAAATGAAAATGCTATTGACTGGTATGTCGATTTAGAGCCCGAGTCCATCAACAGTTGGGATCAAATGGAGAGGGAGTTCTTGAGCCGCTTTTATAGCACACGCCACACTGTAAAATGATTGAGCTCACCAATACAAATAATGGAAGGATGAGCTAGTTGTGGACTGCATCAACTGGTGGCTTGTGTTGAGCCTGAATTGCAAAGACAAACTCTCAAAGATTTCTACAGTAGAGATGTGTATTCAAGGGATGCACTGAGGGCTTCTCTACAGTAGACATGTGTATTCATGGAACCAACTTTCCTGCTAGAGATCAAAGGAAAGAGAAAAATGATGCAAAGAAAAGTGAGAAACACTTTAAGGCCTCCCCTAAGGAGTCGATGGGTGTCAGGGCGACTCTAATCAAAATCCTTGGAAATGATAAGAAGAGTGGAGAACCCATTCTTGAACTCTGACGTCTCCCATATCTTTGATGAACTGCTGGCAAGAAAGCTGATTCAGCTACCGAAGCTAAATTGGCCCGAAGAGAGTGGAAAGGTGAACGACCCAAAATATTGCAAATACCATCCTGTCGTGAATCACCCAATGGACCCTAAAAGATAAAATCATGGCACTAGCAAGGGACAAAAAAATAATCCTTGATAGTGAAGATGCTGCGGATGCAAATACCTCAAGCATGGAAACTGTTGTAAATCCCAGGGACACACCCCAATGCAAAAATGATATTAGTCCATCGTCAATGCCCCATGGGGGCATCGATGACAATTGAATTTGGAAGTTTAGACTCGAATTCTTCAAAAACACGTTCACTAATGATGCAGAGGTTGAAAAAGATGCAGATTCAACTTTTGAAACTAAGAACGAGGGCGAGTGGATCTTGTGACGTGCTGTCGAAGGCAAGCAACATGTGGAACAATTTCATCCCGTACCGGTAAAGAAACTAAGCCAAGCCAAGTTTAAAGATTTTCTGCTGGGGAGAAATTCAGAAGTTTCATGAGCTAACCTGAAGAAAATATGGAAGAGCTAAAAGTGTCTTCCTATTACTTTGGGTGACTTCTTCTCTAAGAAAATCTTTCGGCCAGAGATCAAAACGGTATACACAATATCTTATGAAGAAGAAGAAGAAGAAAGTTTTGCTTCTCTATTACTTTTACAGATGAAGAATTGTTAGCATCAAAACCCTAAAACATACCCCAAAATGGTATACACTATATCTCCGTGCAGTATTTGATTGGCTGCAAAAATACAACTTGAACATGAACCCTCTCAAATGTACTTTTGGCGTCACCTCGGGAAAATTACTTGGTTTTATAGTGAGTCACAGCAAAATTGAAGTTGATCCAGCTAAGATAGATGCAATTCAAAAAATGCCTACACCGAGAAATCTTAAGGAGATGCGAAGTTTACTAGGTAATCTCGCGTTTATCAAAAGCTTCATATCAAATCTTGCTGGTTGATGTCAAACTTTCAGCCATTTGATGAAGAAAAATGCCCTGTCTGTGTAGGATAAAGGATGCCAGAATGCCTTTGAAAGTATAAAAAAGCACCTAGCAAACCCACCAGTTTTTTGAGCTCTGACACTAGGAAAGCTGCTCATGTTTTATATTACAACTTAAGAAAGCTCGGTTGGTGCTCTAATGGCTCA